>JAOXJM010000001.1:14298371-14317524 GCA_026413425.1 Tringa solitaria
GTCTTTCAGGCCACAGAACACCTTTCTGCATGCTAGAAGCTGCCTTATTTCTAGCACTTTCTCCTGCAATTTGCTTCCTTGTGGCTTCTCCCTTCAATCTCAAGTGAAGCAAATGTATTTTCTTCCTTCGAGGAGACACTTCCTTACCTTGCTCCAGAATTCATATTCATATTTTAGAATCCGCTGTCTTCAATAAGAAGTCTTTCTTCTAGTTTTTTTTTTCTCAGTGACTAACTAGCTATAAATCTTGACTCATCAGCATCCTTTCATCTCTCCTCTGTCTCATTATCTCTAATCCTCACATCTCTTCCCAAAATCACTGTTTTCCAAAAAAAACCCCTGTAGTTTTTTAAAATGGGGACACTGAAACAAGATCCAGGAAACACCCCAGGAAACTAAAAAGGCAATTTATAAAAGCAAACAAGAAACCCAGAAGGAGGTATTTCTTCACCCAAATTTGTAGTTAATCTGTGACACACTTTGCCACTGAAAATTCAGTGAGGCAATAGAGGGTTTGATGGACTTAAGAAAGCAATTGGACACATTCATCGAAGGAAACAGAACCAGAGGCTGCTAAATGCAAAGAACATCAACCCTGTGGCAAGCAGTTAAGCCACAGATGATAAGAAGCTGTAACATATACCAGACTACACTCATCCTCTGCTTCCCGGTCTATTATTTTTCCTGCACGTCCAACATTAATCGGAAGTAGTCAGACAGTTTTACTGTCTTGTAAGAAGTAATACAGTGGGTAAACCCACTTTGGCCTGACTTAATGTGGCTGTTAAAATGCATTCACCAAAGATAAAATGTATCATCTGCATCTTCTACATCCTACCACCTTGTGTTTCCCTTTTACCCTTCTCTTGGGTCTCTGCAAGGGCTCTGTCACTATTAATTACTGTACTCTCTCCATACTCTGCAGTCTTAACAAAAAAAACCAAAAAAACCCCACAAAGATGATGAAAATCCAGCTTCCCCCACCATCTTCTGGAAAACTTCTCGGTACCTCAAAAGCATTTGCATAGATTAGCTGTGCCCACTCACTGTTACAGTAACATCACTTTTTAAAAGCAGTTCAATAATTTATTCATTTTAAACTATTATTAAAGGAATCTTTCAAAAGTATTAATGAATTTCCTTTCTCTTCATTATTTTTATTCACTATATATTAGGAAAATGCCCCTTTTTTCTCTTAGCACATTTACTTTTGCATTAATCAATTTGCCTAAGGAGAAAAAGGAAAATAAAAGGCAATTCACAACAATCTTTGCCTCACTCTGCTCATCAAATTTTAAAAAAAGTATAAAATCCTCTACAGAGTGATGCATGGACAAATCAGTATTTCTGAATCTGTTCCCTCGCTCTGAGGATCAATTAAAGTACTTCATAGTGCCCTGAAAGGCATGCAAGAAATTTGTTTAATGTGATATTTTTCTGAGAGGATCACATTATTTTCTGTACCTGAGGATATATTTGGAAATCTTTTCAGAAATTTCTTAAGACTTCTGGCATTGATCATGGGGGAGTTTATTTTGATCTTCCAAAACATGCAAAAAACAAGGCCTGAATGTACTTACAATCTGTTGGTAGGTGTGTGCATCTTATTTACTCCATAATGACCTGGGAAAGGCACTCCTAAGCACAAAGACTATGGATATGAATCATAGACAGATAATTCAAAAGTACTTGCCTTTCTATTTCATACTTCAAAATCAGAGCAACCAAAGATGGTAACAGATGGTCAAAGAAACACTTGGGGAATGATGTTTACAGTTAATTTGATTACTTAAGTCAGGTAGCTTCATAAAGTGGACACCAGACAAAGGCTGGCTATTTTTCAAGGCAGAGGCAATAGGCAGCCAACTGAAGTATCCTCCTGCCACCCCCCGATTCACTTCTGCATCAATGGTCTCAGGTTCCAAGCGTTTTTAGTAGACAAGGAATGTGGCACAAAAACTGTTTTCCAGAATTAAACTTTCATGCAACTGCCCAAGCATATAACCTTAAATCCCCAAATCCAGAAATTTTTCACCTGTTTTTTTTTTTTTTTGGTACTTCATTTGTAACACTTCTGTCCCACAATGGCAGCATTTCTAGGTATTGCAAGGTATGTTCTATCAAGAACAGAAAAATTAACCTTAAAAATACTACCAAGTACCTGTGATATTTACAGAAGGCCCCTAAATTGTTAATGCCATCTTAGTAAAACGTAGAAGTGTAAACACAGAATAACTAGCCTTCTACTGCTATGTGAAGGACTTATATTTTTTTAATGCAAAATTATATTTGCAAAGAATTAGAGCATTTAGGATCTCTAACCTGTTCTGAGGACAAAAATCAGTACTCTGTATATGCTACCAATAGAAATCATTAAATTAAAGGAGACTTCTCACAGTCCGATGTTTGGGAGTATCTTCTGAGACTAAACTACCTTGCAAGAAAGAAAAAGATTTTCAGTGTGTCTTAACTGCAGTCTATTTTTTGATTATTATGATAATTAAGTGTTGAAAGGATATTGATCCAAATCTTGTATAAAAAAATAAGATATTAAGAATTTTTAATTAAAACAACCACTCCAGGAAGATTTGACCCAAATACTTCCAAAATGCAAAAATCAGACATTTTAACTACAAGGTTAGACAAATAGTAAAATACACCGTAGTGGGCGTCTGCTCTGAAAAATGACAATTTAAAGACACGTTTATTTTGTATCTTGAGATTATTAAGCCAAGTCTTTGAACACTCTCTACAGTACCACGCTGTATCCCAACTGCTCACGAGAAGTATTGCAGAGGACTGCAATCAACACTGTATTCGTTGTGACAACATAAAACTCTGCACATTTTAGTGGTACCATAATTGGAACAAATAGTAACAAAAATAAAAACAGAAACAACTTGTATCAATCACTAATAGTACACAAGTACATCATACTGGTACAAAACAAAGACTCCTCCTGGCCCAGCATGCTGTCTCCTGAAAGGACCGGCAAAAGATGTCAGTGCAGTAAAATTGTAAACAAAAGAAATGCCCTGATATACACAACTGGCTCCCAGTAATCTTCATTTCAGGGACTTCAGTAATTAGGTATAAAATCGTTGACACATATGGATCTGAAGTGTTGAAATATGACATTTCATGTTGTTCCTGTATTGTCAAACTGGAGCTAAACAGATTGTTGAATTGTGTCGTTAATGCACCTAATCAACACATTGGAGGGGAAGCGTATTACGAGGCAGCTCATAAACACCAAGAAGTTAGAAACAACTATGCCTCGCACTTAGCAAGAGCTGCAAGTACAGAATTAAGTTGCAGTAGGTTTTACACCAGCAAACGGGGGAGTTAAAAAAAAAAAAAAGGCATGTAGTTCATATAAGACAATCATTAGAACTTGATTTCATATGTGATGCTGGATCCTGGACAAACCTATGGTTACAAACAAAGCTCGTACAACAGCAATTGAGAGGAACAGTCACTCTTCTGTTCAAAACCTTTCCTAACAAAATGAGGGCCTTTAAGCTTATATTGGTGTATCTTTGTTCAAAGGTACCCTTAACAGAACAAACACCAAGGAGGACCACGATTTCCAGTTCCAGGTTGGCCACCTGTCACCACCCAGCACAAGGGAAGAGAGGACGCTGCAAAGTTGCTCTTCTCAGCGGTGGGAAATGGGCAGAATTGGAATATTCCCTCTCAGAGTGTTCCAGCAAACCAAATACTTGCCCTCAAGAAGAATATTCTGCTCTGGCTCAGTAAATCTGGCAGTTTGGTCCTGCCAGGAGCAAGAGAAAGATGAAGATGTCACTGAAGAAGTCAATTCATCCCTCTAGTTGCTTGAAAAAACAAGGAAACCCCACAGTAATGGCACAAAGCTGATGGCTGTAATAACCTAGTGAGAAATTTTGGTTTTATTAAAAAAACAAACCACTAAGTTTAGGTATGCTACAATAGAGGCTATAAATTTATAACATCCATCTGTATTAGCCATTCTACAGGAAGTAAAGCTTTCGGTCATCCATGAATTGGTAAGTCATAAAATATTAAAAATTTAAGTTCAATGACCCATTAAATACATCTTTGATGCAATTGCAAAAGATGTCTATAAATAGTTTTATACCTCCTGCACAGTTGATTCTGCAAAGTGGTCCTAACTACCAGTTTTCTGTCTTTTATTCAGTTACACTTTGTTTCATCAGATAAAGAGCATGAAACATCATCTGTCAGCATGAAACATCATCTGTCAGCAATTAACTGGAAAGAAAAAAATCCTGTTCTTCAAACACAACACTTTTTTGCTTTTTTTAATGCCATTTCCGTCACCCTTTAACACAACTGTGAAATTCTATGGTTGTACTGCTATTACTTCATTTTTCTAACCTGGAGAAAAACAGATTTTGACACTCAACATGTTTGGCAAGCACTCGTTGGGTAAAAAAAAAGTCAGCAGCCAACCAAGGCAAGAATGAAGTGGTGAAGCAGTGCGCTGGCACCCAGCACAGCCACCAACCGCGCTGGTCCATGAATTCAGCTGCACTGTAGCTGTAGACAAGCGATCTGCAGGAAGGGACCGGCCAGGTTGGAATAGGGGAAGAGAGAAAACTTTTATCAAATGCTGTTACACTTCAAGCAATCTACTGGGACTGTTTCACTCCTTGAAGCAGTTGCAGTGTACCTGTGCCGCTCGAATACCTGCAAAAGGGAAGCACTGCTTCGGAAGAGTACAGAGCCAACTATAACTTCTGCCTTTACAGCATTCAAGGATAATACCATTTAGATGGACAGAAACACAAGACACAACACCCCCTCAGATTCTTAAAAACTTCTTGATGTATGGACGGAGTTAAAGGTTGTGTAGTTAGTAATGGCTCCTGTATCATGACAAATCTTTTATGGAGCAAAAGAGTCTAAAATAGTAATGTGCAATTTCCATGTAATTTAGGAATGGATCAAAAGCACAAAAGAACCAACACAAGGTGTCCTATTTTAGTTTCAGTGGAATACAATGCAATCAAGAAACACAATTTCCAGGACTAATTAACATATTTATTTTTGCAGCGGATGGCTGTGATTGCCACCGTATTTTTTGAATAATCATTGTGTCAAGACTGTTCAGTGTATACACATCTGGGAGGTTTTTTAGTGTTAAAATTAAATCACCATAAAAAGCCTTAATCCCCTCAAAAGTACTATATTGATCACCAAACTCTGAAAAAGCCATATAAAGAGATCAAGGTGCAAAAAAGCAGGAAAGAATCAAGCAATCAACAAAGCCTTTTGATCTCACAGATGAAAGATAGTCACCTTCCTACTAACATGGCTATTTGCCTACTGTAGTGAGAAAACGCAGGAGAAAAACAAAACTGCAGAAACAGAGAGGAAGCAGTTGCAGTTATGAATTATCGAATACACTGATGAAAAGGGGTCTGATGAAAAGGTACCTGTCATTCCAAGTGACAGGGCTATATCCTGAACACTCTTCCACCTGCTTGGAGTCCTTCACATAAGCTTTATCTAGTAGATAAAGAGTTCCCAAGGCTATCTTCTGGAATCTCTTTAGTCAACAGAGACAAAAGTATTCTTCAAATACATTTTAACCTCTCTATACAAGAATCTGCACTGCAGTCAATAAATGTAAAAAAAAAAAAAAACCAAAACAACAAAAAACTATCAAAGAACCAAGTGGTCAGGAAGTGTTGGTATCTGCTGTTCCTCAGTAAGAGAAACTCAAGCAGCACAGACCAAAGCATTGCCTGGGGTATACTCTGCTTGAAAATGCTTCACTGGAGGCATTTCCCCCTCTGCCACTGAAGACTCAGACCTGTTTTGCAAGAGGTTCTCAACACATCTTGTCCAAGAAGACACCTTAAAAACAGAACACAGGTTGGGTGGCTACTGCCAGGAGTTAATTACTGGATCAGGATAACCGGGCTGTTTCTTTCAGGTGCCTGGCAACCTGTACCCTCTTAATTGCTGTATTCAATTTTACTACCAGTTGTAACATTCTTGAAAGTAGCAATGCAGATCTCCTCCAACTTAACCAGTGTTCAGAAATAAATCCCCAAAAATAACTCTACCCTTGCACATCTTGTCATGCAGAAGCACTACTTATCATTGAAACCTGACTCATTTTATCTGGGAAGTGTACTGAGACTTCCCCATCTCGAGAATAATTTTAAGACCCCAACCTTGGGAACTGCATTTCTAAGACACAATTTTGCACAACCCTTAACAGAACAAACATTCATACAAAGAGTTTTCTGTCTCTAAAACTGTTCTCAATTTATTTTATAACAGAGAAATTGTGCAATATGAATGCTACCATGGTAACAACTCACTTTATTGAACAAGAGAGAAAATAATTATCCCAAACCTGCATATCATGCAAGCACATTCAGTAAATTTAGTGCTGCCCTTCTTCCCCTTGCTATTTTTTCTCTTGCAAAGAGAAACAGATTTTGAATTTATACATTATAGCAAGCCAGGCATCATTTTGCTTGTCCCTCCCACTTCTTTGTATATTTTACACCTCTTGAGTGCATGATGTGAAGGACCCAGTTACTTACAAAAAGAAAAAGGGATTAATGAATCAGAAATGCTCTTCCCCCTCCTGAGTTAAGTACAGAAGACTTCTATGTAAATGCTTCACGCATTTAAAAAAAATGAAGCCCTAAGGCAAGCACAGCACATGCTTAGTATTCACTCAGTATACTTAAACAGGAACCCTTACATTTATAGTAAACCAAAAGTTATTCATCTCCAAACATAAACTAAACCTGTTTTTACTGTTCTGTCCAAATATTCTTTGTGATACTATGTTTGTGAACGTACTGTTATATTTTATAGACAAGGGACCATGATATTTTCAGAAGAACTGCATGGATTTAGCCATACAAATCCAATTAATCTCAATAGAAGTTGTATGGCTAAATCCCTGTGCTCGGCTTTGACATTTTGGAAGCAGTGGGGGAGGTTTTTCAAGTAGTGAATATGTATTATCCAAAACTCAGTTTTCTGAAAGAGAAATAAAACTGCATGTAGATACTTACAGATATCAACAAACATACTTATGTGACTGTCAAGGAAATCACGTTCCTAGCAAAGCAGGCAATGATTTCCAGAAAACTCTATTTTACCAAATATAACAGTATTATCCTGCAGTCTGAGAGATAAAGCTAATCACATGTATATATTAGTTGCATAAATTATTCCTATTTTACCTCCAGTTTTGATCTTTTTACTTCATTTGCAGTGGATCTGCCTGTCTGATATAAAATGTTAACAAATGAATTTAATCTTGTGTTCACAGTTAAAGGATAGGCAAAACAATGTGTTTGGTATACAATTTCTCTTGATTATGAAATGTATACTGTAATAGTTAAGTCCTTCCTAAATACACACACACATACTACTAAATGCACTTAATACCTCCCTATGAAGCTCTTACAGACAATGAAAATATAATTCCTGTAGCTGAACTGGTAAAATTTACAATTCCATATGAAAAAGGCTACTCTTAGCTGCAGGTGAATGCCCTCTCTCTTCCCGCAAAGCTCTCAAAAACCAATACAAGGATACAGAAACTGGCTGCTTTACATCTTAAGGAACATTAAAACAAAACCACCACCAACTTATGTTTTGCATACAGCAGTCGAACAGTTAAATCCCAAGAGTGTTCTAACTGTAGAAGACATATAAATAATGTCTTGTTTTACAATAATTTAGGTTTTGCATTTGACAGCACTTTTAGTACAGGTACTTTTTTTTTCCAGTTCAAGCATAAGTCACACAGAGGCAGAATTAGCTTTTTTTTAATTTTTCTTAGAGAAAAGAAAGTAAGTGACCACGTGGGATTTAGCTGAGTGTTTAACAAGCAACTAAACAATACAGACAAATTCACCCAACAAAAGCCATCACACTGCAGTTTATTTTTCCTGTGTATGCATGGCTTGGCTGATTGCTTACAGGAAGGTTTAACTCATGTGTTAGTTGAAATGTTCTATTTAAAGCTTATTATATTTCAAATTAATAATGACTATTCAAGTACCATATCCTCAAAGAGAAGAACAGTAACGACACTTTTTGCCTGAAATGGATGACAATGCTGTTATTTCATAATAACTAGAAATAAAAACTTTGCTATATAACTATAAAGCAACATTTTTCTGCAGCAGTACGTCCTGATAGCCTTATAATCTGAATTAAAACAAGTTTATAAAAGCATTAGCATGTGCCAAAAAATATACATCATCGACTGAGACAGTATCTGAAATAGTAGCCTCTCTGGCCAGAAGCTCTCTATAAAGCCTTCTTTTGCGTTGTTGAAAAGCTGCACATTTTGGGGTACAAGACTTCTACAATATTAAAAATGCTTAACATGATTAAACGTAAATGATAAAACATTTAATATTTAAATAAGCAATTGTTTCGTGAGGAAGACTTTTATCCATAATCCTTTCCAAAGGCAAAAATATCAGATACCTCTCTGCCCATGTCCCTTAAAACCTCAGCCACTTCTATCCCCCTCAGAACTCAGAATCACAGAACAGTTGAAGTTGGCAGGGAGACATCTGCAGGTCATCCAGTCCAACCCACAGGTAGGGCCACCTAGACCAGGCTGCCCTGGACCATGTCCAAATGGGTTTTGAATATCTCCAAAGATGTCCACCACTGCTCTGGGCAACCTGTTCCAGTGCTCAGTCACCCTCGCATTAAGAAAGTGCTTTCTGATATTCAGATGGTACCTCCTGAGTTTGTGCCCGTTGCCTCTGGTCCTGTCCCTGGGCACCACTGAAAAGAGCCTGGGTCTGTCCTTATTGCTCCTTTATCATCTTCATGGCCCTTCACTGGACTCTCTCCAGTATGTCTGTGTCTCTTTTGTAATGGGAAGCCCAGAACTTGACACAATATTTCAGCTTAGTACAGTGATACTCACACCAGTACCTGAGTAGAGCAGCAACTCCTTCCAGTTGCTGACTATATCCCTTTACACTCCATAGACCTTCTGCTCCTCCTGCTCCCCTCAACTCTCAGCAGAAGATGCTCCACATCCTGTGCCTGGGTCTTGGTTAGGTCCTTGCTAAATGGCCAGCACCAGGTCAAACAGAAAAACAACCTGTGCATGTGCTAAAGAGTCTCCTGAAGAGAGGGTATGAACACGGACACCATCATTAGATTTTTAAGACTGAAAGTCTTTGAAACTTGCTCAAAAAAGATGTAAAGGATATAAACAGGGTGAAAGAACTGACAGATACACAATTAAGTCTGTTTCCTTGGGAAAACAAGCTACAAGATACTCAAGAAATGAAGAAGCAGTCTGAAAAGCAGATACGGTGAATAGAAGGTACCTGCTAAATATCACCACGTTCAAGCATGTCAAGTATTCGGCCAGGGCAGCTTTATCAGAGTTATTCTCAACAATTTATGTGGTACTTCTGTGCTCCAGACAACGTTTAGATGTGGATGAATGTACAACAACTCAGTAACTAAACACTGACATATTTATCAAGTTTGTTTTGTGGTAGGGGTTTTTGTGTTGTTTTGATTTTGTTTGGTTTTGATAGGTCTTTGTGTATTTTTTGTGGGGTTTTTTATTTGGTTTGGTTTTGATAGGTCTTTGTGTATTTTTTGTGGGGTGTCTTATTGGTTTTGGGGTTTTTTTGTTTAAAAAGATGTAACCCAAATCCTTCTTTAAAAGAAAGAAGAAAATCTAGGAAACTGAAACAAGCATGAGATTCCCATGCAGCCTCCTCTGACCAAACCTTCATAGTGGTCTTTAATAGCAGTAGCTTGTTGAAGAAATCAAGGATGAAATACAGTCAGTAGCTATTAATGTATGCAGGATCGTCTGCCTCACAAACTGTTAGTTATTAATTCAGAAACATAATTTCCATTCAGTTGACTAATGAAATGATACCTCACCGTAAGATTTTTCAGAGGGTGGTCACCATTATCTAGGTTTAGGGCTTAGCTTTTAGTCTCTAAATGCTTATTCACTTCAAGTGAGAAGCCTCTCTTCTGTCTGAGTGCAATTCACACACAAAAAAAAAAATAAAAATACATGTCTCCCTGCTTTTAGGCTGGCTCATCACCAGCCAGCGCCGGAGTTACGGTTCCCAGCGGCAGAATGCAGCCTATTCAAAACAGCATGATTAATTTAACTAAAAAGAAAACCACAAGCAGAGAGAAATGGATTAAAAACCAACAAAACCCTACATACATATGGTCTATCTAAGACTTGCCTTGTTAACATTCCACTTTTTTCAGCCATAGGGTGAAGCACTTGCTGGTACTGCCCAAGTGCAATCCCGACTCTGACACTATAACCTGAATCCTTCCCCCTCTCCAGCACAACCCAGGGCTGAATTCAGGTATTGTTTCTCCCATTACAAAGCAACTGAAAGAAAGCCACTGCCAGGTTCCCAGAAAGCTGGGGAAAGGCTTAACTGCATTTAACCCTTAGGGCTCCCTGGAACCAGCCACACCACATCCTCTGGTGCTGGGACGCACGCAGCACCGGTAATTCCCACGTTCTTCCTAACTTGTTCTAACTTTGTTCCCCAGGTTCTCTGTGAGAAGAGAATCCAATAATGTAATGGACTGACAGGAAGGCAGCCGTGCCCAAAAATATGCTTTTTACCATCTCAATTTTACAACCATTATTCAGAATAAATACACACTGCTATGTTTCTTGTCCCCAGAATGGGAAGTAAAGATAGCAATATGTATGTTACGTTTGTGGATGTCCAGTTTATCACAGCTGCAACTTGGTATTTACATCTGACAAAGAAGCAGCTGAGACAAAGAAAGAGAAGTAGCTCAAGCATTGATAAAAGTGACTGACAAATCTTATTTAACCAAGAGGTTAGACTTATATTTAGAAGAAAAACACTGATGATTTACATTGGGCCATCCAAATACCCGACATAGGCAAAGATTCCGGTGACACAATACAATCACTAATCTCAAGTCAGCTACTTAATAAAGACACAGTCCAGACATTCAAATTTATCATAGCAGATTTTTAGCCAAAGCATTAAACCTGTCACCTTAACTTCTATATAGAATTAAATAATTTTAGAAAAAGATGGAAAGCCATTTATTTTGAGTTAAAGTAGGCCAAATGAATAATCAAATGTTTCCTTGCCTTCTACAGTTTAAGGCTAAGTTGTATTTTTTTATTTTATTTATTTTTAAGTATTCTCACTTAATAACACATCTGCTTTCCTTGAACCTTAGGAAAGTACAGTTAAAGTGTCCTGACCTATCAGTCATCTACAAAGTTGATCAGGTTGATGCCTCCATGTCATTTTATATAAGGTGATCAACTATGATTATGTATTAAACAATCTAAAAATACAATTAAAAAAAGACAAACAAATAAAAGCAAATATTTTCAGAAGCTAGAAAATGTAATTTTCCAAATGTCTCCACTTATGAGCAGTGGGCAATCTAAAGATGCCTATACTGTATCAGTGACTTCAAGTACTCCTATAGTAAGGGAGAGTCTGGCATTTGTAAATGAGAATACATCTGGAGTGTAGGGCTAGTTCCACTACTACTCCAAAACAGTGCTTGTCTGTTCTAACATCACTACAAAACAAATAAACATTAAAAAAAAAAAAAGGCAACACAAAAAAACCCAACAAGATGAAGTACACATGAACAAACCTTTATACCCCTTGTTTCCAATTCCTGCCTCTTCTTATTTAAAACATGTTATGATTTAACATCAAAAAGAGCAGCTTTTCTCTTACTACCTAAGTAAACCCAGTTAAAAGTATTATGAAGATGACAATGATTGACAGTTACATGATGACACACTTGACACACATCACATCTGCCAATACTTACTTTTTTCCTCATTCATGCAGGTTTTTTTTTTTTCCAGAAGAGTACAGTATTTATTAGTACAACATTTCCTAATTCAACATGCAGGAAAAATTGTTTAAGTAGCTTTTTAAAATTTGGTTCTAAAATAAGACTATGTTAATTTTAAACAAATTAAATCCTTGAGTTTCAGTACTTTTATTCATATGATTATGACCTTAAGCAAGCCTATCATCTGATGCAATAGATACTTTATATGGATAGCACTTTTAAAGGTAATACAGATAAGAGTATTGTTCTGCTCATGAGGCAGAGGGAGTTAACTCATGAAATATTCAGTTTTAATTAAGATTACTGTATCAAAGGCAAGGCTTAATGCAGAATTGAAGCAAGGATCAAGGTTAATGCCTATTCTAAAGCAAATTAACATAAATTATGTTTCACTAGTGTACCATAAGTCTTATTTTGTCAATTTATACCATGTGATATCACAGAAATTAGAGATGGAAAACATCTATTAAGTCATATTCTCTCTCCTCCCTCCAATGCAGAATTCTTTCCTCCAGTTTACTTCTGAATGCTGTGTCCACTGTCATTTTCAATACCTCAAGCAGTGGGGTTTTCCACTAAAACTTCAGGGGAGACTATTACACACTTTAACATCTCCAACAGTAAGGGTTTTTATGGTATTCAAAGCTAAGATTCCCCTCATCTTATTTCATTACTCTTACTTAGACCTCTTTGGACTCCTCTAAATGAATCCTTTCTTGGCACTTGAAGGCTATAAATACTTTCAGACATTTTCATCATCCCTTGGTAGCTATTTAGCCAAATTAGTGCAGGGATCATCTCTCTTCATCTGAACATCACCAAGCACACAGATAGCTATAAGTAATAATTACACGTGTTCATTTCCTTTAATCTTTCTTCACAAGTCATTCCATTCTAGCCTTTAATTTTTGCCACTCTTCATGCCTACATCTTCTTTTAAGTGTTACTACTTTGCAATTATTTTCCTTTCGCCAAACAGCTTTATTTTAGGTCATTTCCATTTATGCATGCTAACTTGAATTTAACACTTCATCCTGACTTTCCACTGATGTACGTAGTTTTTTGTTGTTTAGGATTTTCTTTATTTTGTTTGGCTTTTTAATAAAATATCAGTCTCAAATCTCTTTCCTGTTCATGTCAAACAACCACAGAAAAAAATAAAATTACCTGCACTAGAGACTAGCATTTTAGCTTATTAAAAATATGATAAGCATAAGTGCTTAATAAATTCAAATTGTTTATATTATTAATTTTTACATTTGGATCTGTTTTCCCAGGTTTTAGGCACCATCAACTTTGGGAAGTCTGAAACACCTTTAGCTTATGGAGTACAGATAATTAACCTTATTCCTTTGTATTTGTCTTTGTTTTATCTGCATAAACACTTTCACTAAGAAGCAAATTGAATCAAGACTTCTAGCATTATTTTTTATCTCCTATTATGCTGATATTTCCTATTATGTTTGCTACCTTTCTTCCTGACCACTCCTGTGCACTGAACTATCCCCAGTTCCTGAGCACCATGTTCAGTTACAAAAGCCCCACCTGAGCCAGACTGAGACAGCTGTCTGGCCCAGCGAAGTGAATTCCAGACACCAAGTAGAATTAAAATTTGGGCTATTTTTGGTATGGGAGATGAGCATAGGATATTGGTTTGAGTAGGTGTTAATCTAATCATAGAAGTGATAAAAGGAGATACTGCCACGCTAACTCTCCACCTGTACCTCTTTATTTCTCCCAGTCATGAAGAAGTGGGCTGGTTCTGGTCACAGCTGCACAAAAAAACATGCTAAATTAAGTGCTCAAATAGCACTCCACAGCCCAGTCTCTTAAAATGCCTACCACAAGGGTAAAACCAGCGAGGTCTCAATGCTTGTGGCTTTGTCTAGGAGGGACAGAAAAAGGCAGGCCAAGCAGGTGTTGATGGGCAGACCAGCCTACCATGCAACAGCTCTGGTGAGTCAGTCATCACGTGCTTCCAGTTAGCCACCCTTCCCCCTTCACTACTTCTACTGGTAGCCCATCGCAATTTATGATGGAAGCTGATAATTTAAACAAAATGCTTCGCTATGTCAAAAGCTCATTTGTAAGAGCTAAGTATCCAGGATGAAGTTACATGGCAAGCCTCTGTCACTATTAACTAATAGGCAGTCAGCTAAAAACAAAAGATAGATTTTTCAGTATACAATTAAAAAGTAATACAGAGAGATTGTGCTATTGATGCCCCTGCTATACCTGTTCAGTGAATCAGAACAGATTACTTCAGTCTCCCAGTCTTCTAGTCTGTGAGCCTAGCATTTTTCACAAGCAATACAGTCACACAAATTATTAAAAAGCTTTCCTCTACACCATCAGTGTTATACATCCATTAGAGGCCACTCCAGGCTAGAAAATATCTGTTGCAAAAAGTATTCCTAGGCCATATGCTAGTAATAAATAAAAAAGGCTGGAAAAGATCATTTTGTAACAACAATCTTCAGTTTTCTTCTCATGTCTGTGTGGTAATCTCCTAAGTCAATCTGTTTACTCTCTGTATCAACTATAGCAAATTTTTATTATGTACATGATTTGTTAGTTCATCTTTTAACATTCAATTTTTTTGCCTAGAACACGGAACGTCCTCTTGTTTGTTTTATGTAGGTCACAGATGGTCTATAACATATCCAACATTCTTCAATTATTAAACTAGATCCACTTGGGTCTTCATCTTCTCTATCTACGCCTTTTAATAAACACTCTAGCTACCACCACTCCTAACTTTTTTAAACTCAATACTAACCTGAGTCTGAATTGATAACCTTTCAGAAGACACAGATGTTCTGCCTGTCTAGCCTACTCCTCATACTGGAATGTTACAGTATGTCCATAAAAGGACGATGAATGTCCCACTCTTCATTTGTATTATATTTCAAGAAACATTTATGAGAGGTGAGCAGGCAGGAAAAAAAAAAGTATGTAAAAACTTGCAGACTAGTGAAAGTTACCTTTCAATGTTCTACATGAATTGCTATGGAGACCTAGCACCATGTCCAGTTAGAAACGGCAACACATATACATATTTATAATTTTATTCAGAAATTAATATCAGTTAGAAAACAAGACAATAATTTGAAATTTAAGATTTCAGCATAACAGAATTTTTTGTAGATATATACATACACATATATTTGGTTGGGTTTTTTTTGGAAGACCTTTCTCTACATGGATAACAGCAGGGTACCGGATGTTCATCTGAATGAAGTGAAAGTTGCCCCATCACACGTTAATGAAACACAGCATCTGCTCATCTGAACTAGATCTGTCTTAAAATATTTCAATTTTAATTTCAGTTGTTAAGCTGTTCCCAGAAATCCACCCTGAAAAAGCTAAGTCGTATTTTTAAATTTTACCTCTAAAGCACTGCCTGATTTCTAAATAACTGAGTGGCCTTTTCTTTTTTTTTGTAATTCCACTCACAGAGTTTATACCTTGCTGCTTCGTATTTCAAAACAACAAAGGCAGAAGATCCTACCTTTCTTGATGCATTTGGCTTTCTCATGTGGAAAAAGATCACTCCCTGAGTGTTTTCCACATGACACTGAGCTGTTCTGTAGTTGCTGTTATTGAAATACTGTTCCAAGACTTAACGGTTCACGTTGCCATTTCAAGGATGTAAAGTGACAGATTATCACAGAATTCTCTGAAGTAAGTTTCTACCAGGAAAACCTTGCCGTTGAAAATACTGGGTTTCAGCACTTGTCCTCAGGAATAAGGCAAAAAAAACCAGTCCAGCAAAAGGGCTGGGAAGGCTCACACCAGCTTGCTAGCTACACAGTGCAGCCCTGGGCATCCTCTTCCCAGGTACAAAACGCAGCAAAACCGGCCAGCTAAATCCGCAGCAGGAATCAGTGGGAAGGAGAACAAATTCATTACATGCCCTATTCTGCAAAGATTTTGACAAGAAATATGATGTCCACCAAGGGATATTTGATGGTGGGCTTTTCTGTTTGTTTTACAAGCAATTCAGAATAATTACTGAGAAAACACTTTTTAGTCCTTCAGTGTAGAATAGCTGTAGATAGCTACAATGTAAATATTTCATCTGATGTTGTCTTGACTCCATTCCTAGTTGATGGAGCAAAATCAGTGCATCAGGACACGGTTTATTATAACAGATTTAAAAACTTTTCATAAACAGAGTGGTTTTAGATGCTCACATCTATGACAGGGAGCATGGGACAATGTTCTCTGCATGCCTGTTTCTCTCCATTAACTGGAAAAGCACGCCGAGTGACTAGCTCAGATATACTTTTACTGTGCAGACACATCTAGGTTGAATCAATCTCATCCAAAATAATCACATTACTACTTCTGTTGTTCGCCCTCCTTCACCTCATGTGAAAAATTAAAGAAGGTATTAAGGACAGAGACTGTGTGCAGCACCTAATGCACCTTCAGATATTCAGCACCATTTACAGCCTTTAAAATAATTAATAATAATAATTTCATGGCAGATTCACCTGATGATTAGCCAAATCACAGGGATTTTTTCCTAAATACATACTTTTCTGAATCAAGCTTTTCCAAGTCTGAGTTACTGTAGGATTTGTTTCAGCTTATTCTATTGCTCTTTGTATTTTAAAGAAGCAGTATTTGCAGTGTTTACGAAGAATAAAAACTTTTAATAAGTGAGATTTACTCATACCCTGCTATCAGTCTTCCACACTGCTCCACCCCAAATATTTTCTAGTTTTCATTTCCATAGATGGAGAAGAGAGATTATGTCAATTCTCAACTACTCTTCATCTATCAAGAGCCATTCTTTTGTCAACAAGCTTCATATTTTGAAATCCTCTTTTTCAAAGTAACTGTAATGAAGATCCTTTTTTTAATCCAAGATACCATGACAAGCCGTGCTATCCCCTATCAAATGAACACAGAAAGCAGCAGAGGGGCTTTGGGGAGGAGGGACATCAAGTAGAAAGTCAGTAGCTAGAAGTGACTGCAGCTGGCAGGGCAGAAACAGTACAAGCATTCACCGGAGTGATCCAACATGTTCTTTAATGTTCCATTTTGCTACCTTGTGCTCTAGCATTGTACCTGTATGCAGCCTCAGTACTTTCCAACCTCATCAAAAACTGGAAAGGGTACCTTGTACATATACAGTGCGACAAATTTATTTTACCTGTGGTAAAGTAAAATCATCTTGATTTTATTGAAGTGACAGGTGGGGTCTAAATACCTTAAAAGAACATCACGTAGATGTTCTGTAGATGTAGACAGGGAGATGTAAGAGCGTGTTAGGCAGGGAGAAGAACACAGGGACCATATCAGAACTAGTCCAAGGAGCACAAAAGTAGAAAGATCATAAAATTATAGCCAACTCTTCGACCAGTGACACTGAACCATCTTTCATGCAACTGAAGTTGCGATAATATTCATTACTGTATGTGCCACAAAGTAAAAGACATATTATATAAGTGAAGGCTTGCAAATTTAAGATCTTGACAGGATATCTGTGTCCTTACAACTTTGCTGAGGTCAACATCAAGGAGTAAAAAGAGCTATTTAGGCTAAAATAACGATGGCAGCAAAAAGTAAAGCAGGTAAAACTGGCCTTGAGTAGTCTTAAAACTGGAATTAGGCATTAGTTCTAGTCACCAGGGCAGTGAACAAACGGGGACACTCAATGTAACTATTTGACCACAAGGGTTAGTTCTAGTTTGAAATTGTTTCACTGAACCAGGTTCTATACAAAAGCTCAATAAAGATAGTTATTCCCCCAAAGAGGTTGTGATCCAAACTGTCACAGAATCCAGCCAGGTTATTTTTAAGAAATAGGCAGATAAAATTTATGAAGAGTGTTAATGATGTCACCTGAGGGCTCAACAGCGTCTTTTTAGTCTTATATCGTATCTTCCTAGTCATACAATTTTAAATCAAGAGATCTGCAGGAGAATTATCAAACTCTACCATAATTCTTCAATTCACCCTATCTTAGTATTGTGTCCTCACTTATTTCTATCAACAGCTGATGATTCTGGAATAGATTACGTGCATACACGAAACAGTTAAAGCAAAATGATTAAAAAACTTATCATATACAGGCTGGTTTTAGATATATATGTTATCAAGAGAGGTCGTGCAATACTTGCTTAATTAATCTTTGCTGTCTTAACAGATGAACCAGATGTACTATTATGTTCTTTGTTCTTCCCTAAAGAGGGGATGAGCCGATTATTTATCTCCGAACAATAGGAGTTCATGTACCAGAGTGAAGATTTTTTTTTTTTAATCTGTGAGGCAATCACTAACAAGCTTCAGCTGCAACTGCTTGATGTAAACACAGTGTGAATATCTTCCTGGAGTATTAAATGATGTTCCTTCCATTAAGTACATGAAACCAATTTCTAAATAAGCATGTAAAGAAAGGGATGGGATGGAAAGGACAGAGTTTGGAAGGAGGGAAACTGTTTCATCTTTCATGTTTTCATATTTACTTCTTTTATACAGTAACACATTTTCATAGATAAGTTAAAATTTGAAGCTTCAAATACTGTTTACAAATAATGCGCTGAGAGAACAGAAGTTAAAGAAACTGCTGGTTGAAAGAACACATTCCCTGTTATGCAGCATGCAATCCAAGACATTTGGAGGGCACAAAGGCATATATGTTAAGTTTACAGGGCCACAAGAATTGTTTGTGGAAGTTATTAACAGATTCAGAGAGGATACAAAACTCTTCATCACCACTGTGCCTCAAAATCAGACTTTTATTTGATTATATTTGAAAAGTACAAATTTATTATAAATCAATTTTAGGGAGCCTTAAAACATAGCTACTTCCTTGTTTACACGAGTCTGCAAATTCTTAGGGAGATGTTAGTGAAAAAAACCCCTAAGATTTAAAAAATTTCTATTTAATGAGTTAATTTTTCCAGATAACAGACAGAACAAATTTAGGAATTCACTCTATCTTCCTGATAAGCTCAATCTCATCTGAAGTACTCCCTCCCTCTCAATAGCCTTTCCTTTGTCATAACCAAAATTTCTTCTATATAATTGGTTTTCAATAATTCACAATGATTTGTCTTCTTAAATGTATTAAGTGTTTTTAAGACATAGATTAAGTGCCAGACTGGGCACTATTAACAGAAGCTCTTCACAGAAATAAGGTAACTTTTCTACCTTAAATTACTGAAAAGAAAGAATTTAAATAGAATAGAATTTGATTAAGAAAGCCTCCCAAGAGATTGCAATTGCTGTATTAACAGTATACCCCCCAAAATAAAAA
>JAOXJM010000001.1:14317533-14334554 GCA_026413425.1 Tringa solitaria
CTAGGTCAAACAACATAACATATCTCAAACATAACTAATTTTCCGGAAAGATCTTTTTTGTATCAACTAAAACTAGAAGGAATCAAGCATATTTGTTTCTTCACAATTTTAATTTCAAAGTATTACTTGAACTAAGAATACTTTTATTTTTATTCACAGCCATGCTGAGACTTAAATAAACTAAACCAACCTACAGTCACTTATTTGGTTAAAAGTAAGTAATGTTTTCTCCTTTCCTTTTGCTTAACAGCAGGCTCTCTCAAGCTGCCATAGTTAGTGCTGAAGTGCTAACCTACGTCACCATGCTGTGCATCACATTAAGTTCCCATTTCAGCTCATGAATTTTTGCCAGATTAGTCCAGTGACCAATAACAGAAATGAGAAAATAAGAGTTATTTATTACCTTGTACCACCATCTTCCCAAACCTACTGAAAATCAACAAGAGTACTGATCAATAGATTAGTGTGCTTTCTAATCAATAGACAGATCCAGCAAAATAAAGCATGTCTGATGCTTAATACACTATAAAAGAATATAGGCATTAGGATCAAATACAGCATTAACAGTATAAACTTATCAAAAAAATTCAGCTGCAAATTTCCTAACTGCTAAGAAAGCTGTTGTAACAATTTTAAAAAAAAATCTTTTCACTATGGGTAACTATGGAGTCATAAGATCAAAAAGGTGCATTACAAATCAGTTTGGGCAATAAACCTGCAAAAGATCTACAAATGATACATGAAAGTTGTGTATCACATTGTATAAGATTAACAAATATTCTGTGCTTGCAAGATGTGTCTATCTTCAGAAAGTGGAGGGGAAGTTTATTTGGACCAGTAATGAGAATGAGATAACCCCACAGACTACAGCTTACATTCCATCATTTCTGTCACTGGGAGGCTATGAAGCAAAGGTCTTATGACAGACTAGATAGAGAAGTATCAATCTTAATAGCTCCCATGAAGAAAAAAGAAGAGAGAAGAAGAAAAAAAGCAGCTTTTAAAACCTTTTCCATCTTGTTTCTTTTTTTTTTTTCTTTTTCTTTTCTTTTTTTTTTTTTTGGTAAAAGTAAATGCTCCTTCTGCAAGAAACTATAGCAGGACCATTACGGGCATGACAACTCCTGTGGGCAGACTGGCTTCAGCCATGTAATGTACTTTCCTCTGAAGCAAGAAGAGGACATTGAAATGCAAACAGTCATTTCACTGCATTTCACTGAATTTTTTAGAGTTTGCAGATTAAATCAATAGGGCAGAGGCTGATGACATCCTCTCCTAATTTAAGGCTAGAACTCAAGTAGTTATAAAAATAGGGAAATACATGAGAGTATGTTTGTTTATATCTCAGAAACAAAATTCAAGAAAATCTACATTTTAAATCTACATTTTCAATCACAATCTACAACTCCAAAGGACGCTTTTACAGTCATCTCACTTCTGAATGTTTACTACTTAATACTCTGTAATTCAACATTTTAACAACATATAAAATAATTATTCAAATAAATCAACATTTTTGTATACAACTATTCAAATCTCTACCTAATTTTGAGGCTCAGTGCTGCCTAATGGGTGTAGAAAGCAAAGCAAGACACTCTCCAAATTCAGATGCATGATATATTGTAATTAGGTCTTGAATCAGCTTGCAATATTACCTATGAGATTAAAAACCATAGGTTTTTTTTTTTTTAACATTCAACAAGAAAACAAGAAATCTCACCACAATCATGGTGAGATTCAAAACTCAAATCATGAAGTTTTGAATGCTAAGCTCATCTGAGAGCAGGACAGAACTCTCTGTATATATATACTCTACCAAGAAGTCGTCCTACAAACTTACGCAGCTAAGTTGCTCTGTTCACTAAGTTTGTTTGCTACCATCTTCTCAATTATTTCAGGTAAAATTTTAGTCCTGCCTGTACCTGGTTACCCAGAAAAAAGACAAGCACAACACTTTGGAAGTTTTACAGTGAAGGGGAAGCAACGAAAAGTGGTTTCAGAGAATAAAAAAGCAGAATCAGTAGGACCTTTCATTTTTCCAGCATTTTGTTTGTGTTCAAGAAGACTAATGACAAAAAATGCAACCTGCTTATGCCCATATAACCAGTACAAGAGCACGTTCTATGTTTTTCATGTACTCTAAAATAAAAATGGCTCCCACTCATCTTCTTTTTGCTTCATAATAAGGCCTCTTAGGGAATAACATAACACAATACACATTTTTAACTAGACCTTTTTCTCTGGAAACTCAGCTACCTGCTCACTTTTCAATGGAGAGTACTCTATATTAGTGTTAAACACTCTAGTTGGGCCAGCTGTAGAATGTCCCTGTGAGCAGTCCCCGCAACAGCAAGGAAAGTTGGAACACAACACAGGAACAGCTGATCCAGCAAAAATGAGTAATTCTGCCAAGAGTTGTCAAGTGCAGAATGGAAAACTTAGTATTTTCAAACATTAACACAATCTAGGCTTGTAGAAGCAATTACAGTGATTTCCACTTGAAAAAACTATGAAGTTGACAGTATTCCTCTTTATCAAAATCGTTACATGAGGGGGATCTAACATAATGCACTAACAGAGTTAGTCCTACAATCATGATGTGGGGATCTGGTGTCCAAAAAGGTTGTGCCATAATAAAAGCAAACCCTTCCTCAAATAACTAGGTAACAAGACCAGGCATCTTTCCAATCTTGCAATCAAAATTTTACCATAGATGTCAATATACAAAAAAAAGGGCAGTTTAAATATCAAAATCTCATCTGAAAAAAGCAAGACATAAAGTATGCTTCTAGCACAACAGGGACCAAGAAATCTTGCAGGTAAGTTGCCACATCCTGTTCCTGTTTACATAGATGATACTAGCTACTCCTTAATCTACCATATAAGGCGGACAAGAAAGCAAGACAAAAAGCAAACAAACCTCACAGATTTTTACGCTTCAGGAAAGAGCACTTCCCCCCACACACACTTTCATTAAAGGAAATTACACTCCTCTGGCTCCCTCCAGCTGGAAGCATGCTATGTGTTTTTGTGTATTTCTAATAGACCCATATCATATTGGCACTTAACACACTTCTAAATCTTGTATCTGCAGACTTATTCTAACTTCAGATAAAAAGCACTTGTTCTGTGGCCAACAATTTGCAATGCTGTTTATCATTTTGCCAGATAGGAAAATGTGAAGTTTGTTAACCTTCATTCCAGATTCTTATGCGTTTATCACTACATTAGTTTTAGGAATTTGTGGCACTCTTAGGGAAATTAAGATGCCTGTCTTAGATCCAGTATCACAGAGATAATAATGCCTAATAAATGAAATGTAGACTATGATATGTGAGATAACTGATGTGTCACAATATGTCCACAGAGATAAACAGCCTTTGTAGAAATGTTTCCCAATGTAATAAAATCAGAAATTAATTCTAACTATACAACTATCTGAAAACATTTATTAAATATAATGAGTAACAGTGAAACCAAAACTGGTTCTGAATGTACATAAAGACCAAACTTAAAACACGACCCAACAGTCTAACTTTAATGCATTAAGAGTGAAAATGCAAACAGAACTGAAGCTACTAATCAGTTATGTATTCAGTAATTTTCAGCTATTAGTATATTCTAAGAAATTATCACACCTCTCTGCATAGATGTCTTTCCAAACACTCAGGGATGAATTAACAAGAATAAAATATGCAAAATGTGCAAGAAAAAGGGGTTAATTAAAATTTACCTAATATAGATAACATCATAGCTCAAAACTGCAAGTAGATCTAGTCAATCCTCTTTATGAAAAGCATGTTTCACAAGAAAGCAGAAGCAAGAGAAAACATCTAGAAAATAAATAATGGTTAGGCGAACTGAACTGACTTGAAGAAGCAATTGAAAAATCATTTTGGCAGAGCAAAAAGCAAAATTTGACTTGTAAACCGTAACAACAAAAATATCTACTTCCTTACTGGTTGTGATATGAAATTAACAGCCCTTGTCCCTTTCAATGTAAAATGAGCTGATTTAATTTATATCAGTGTTGATAATTCTTGCACTACATTTCATGCATAAATTCTCTTATGTGTCCTATACTAAGGCACATTTTTATAAAGAGAGTAATGTTGCATTTCTGTCTAAATGTGGGAAACCTAAAATGAAATACTACTCTTCTACAAAGCAGAACTGAGTAGACTCTCAGAACCTTTGTAAAATGCCCCAGGCACAGAACGTAACTGCCCAGTGGTGGTGGCAACAACATCTTCAATCTGTTGAATTATTACACAAAAGCGCATCTGTTGAAATTTATAGATCTTGTCCTCTGAAATTGTTGCAAAAAAACAAACAGTGTTTTAATCTTTTTTCTCTTAGTTTAAAAAACAAGCAAATAAATTCAAACAAACAAATTCAGTGACATGTTACAGCAACACACAATGTGTTAAAAAACAGTATCATGACAAATTACAACTACTAAAAAAGCAGTGAATATTCTGGAGGAAAAGGAGCACTCAAAACCTCTCAAGTGAATAAAGACCTATATCTCATGTATGTAGTGACATCAACAGTCTAAAATAATAATAAAATAATAATCTTACTTTACCTTCCTCTCAAACAATCCTCACTAGGCATGTGAAAATTTTATTTAAAAATAGCACAAAACTAAGAGAAATTTCAACTTTTAAGGGGGTAACTGAAACAATTTTCATTTGAAGAAGTAGAAATTTGCACGTTTGGTTTTATTCCCTGGTGCTACTCCCCTGCACTAGTAAGTGAAGAAAACCAAAATTCTTTCTCATGTAACCCAATTACACCAAGAAGTTACACCAGGAAAAACTTAGTCTCATATCAACTGCAAAGATGACGCTTCTGAAAGGAACACATTAACTTTTTGTTTGAAAAAAGTATGAAACCATTTTCAGGACTAATTAACATTAAAAGGCAAAAGTCAAATTAACATTCAAATTTTAACTTGAAATTGCATTTAGTAAAAATGAAACGTTTTCAATAAACCCTAGCATTAAACAGAAAATTGAAATTTTGCTGCTTATTAGCACAGAAGTTTCATTTTTGAAAAGCTAATAACCAGAATTTTCATGTGAATGGAAATTATGCACAGAAACAAGAAGCAATAAGAAATATCCCAAAATCAGCAACATCACAGATCTTAAAGCAGCTGCTCGTCCTTCTTGAATCTTGACTGAGATTGTTGATCAACTTTAAAGACAAGGCATGCTATTTTCTGACAGTACATGGGGAGAATTAATAAGTATTTGGTTCATGTACAGCCCTTCAGTTTACAAATTAAAGAGCCCATAAAATTAATGTTGAATCTGTTAAGAAGCC
Organism: Tringa solitaria; assembly: GCA_026413425.1. Taxonomy (NCBI): domain Eukaryota; kingdom Metazoa; phylum Chordata; class Aves; order Charadriiformes; family Scolopacidae; genus Tringa; species Tringa solitaria. The sequence continues at coordinate 14,322,865 of JAOXJM010000001.1, forward strand.
AAATATTTGATTTAAAACATTTTAAACTTCTGCACAATTCAATAATGATTTTCATGCTGCGCACACAAACAAGAAAATAAAAGCTTGTGGTAACAAGCTAACAGCAAAATGTATTGATACTGCTATGGATAACCCAGCTCCTAAATATTTACTTTATTTAAAAAAATATAGAATAACTAGTGGCAAAAAATCAATGGAATATATATTATTTTAAACCATTCAAGAAAAAATAAGAAGCAATTCAATATTATGCATAGCTTAAAATACTTCCAAAATCTGTTGCATTTTATGTTCTTTTATATTATACAATTCAATAATTTTTAATTAAAATTTAATATAAAAATTGTTTTCTTAATTAAAAAAATTTAAAATTTATAACATTTTATTTTGGTATAACCACATTCAATTTCAACTTCTTTGCCCTAACCCGGTTAAGGTTTAATACAATCTTCATAAATCTTTTTATATCTTTATCGCCTAATGGGCACATATTCAGAAAAATAAATAATTACAGCTATTCTTTGATAACACTGCCATCTAGTGTGCACTCGAAATTAGGATGAAGCATTTGAATTTTTTCAGTCTGCAATTTAGTCTAGGGGAGAATTACACTCCATGTACAAACTATGTGTTCAGTACTACTTAACTGTGCATTGGAATAATGACATTTTTGTCTTATGCATGTTAAATATGCAGACATATTAATTTTGAAAATACACTGTAAATTTCTGTTATATAATACATTCACATCTTAAGTATACCAAGACGGTTTTGATACCCAAAAATAAGAGAATATGCAGCCAACATCCTACCTACAAATTGCACCATGTACTACTCTCAGTCTTATCACCATTCCCTTTCACATTACTTGAATAAATTACATTGAAATTTGCTCCTTGAGACTGACTTAAGTTCAGGCAAAAAAAATTTCACACTTGCATTTGTACAGTCAACTGTTTTGCTTTTTGCTTGCTCTTTCATCTTATGCCTTAAAGGTTGAACCCTTTCCATCGTAAAAAAAAATCAAATTATTGAAAGATCACAGTGACAGTGTCTTCAAAAGCTTGAAGAAAGAAAGGCAGAGAGAAAGAAAGAAAAAAAGGCTTAATACAAGAAGTACCTTTGTGGTGGATCAGCAGCAGATTTAGAGTACAAGTGAAATGAACCTGATCACTACTTGGATTGTATCTTATTTTCTTCTTAGTTCCTGTAAGTCTCATGAGACTCAATTTCTTACTGAACTAAACCTAGATTAATCACTGTTGATAAACTAACATTGTTAAACAAGACAACTGCCTTTTGCGTCAGTATTCTGAGTTTCAGTTTCAACACTTTGTGTCTTAAATCAAAATATGCACTACCGACAGCAAAACACAGGCCTACCATCCTGTAAGGCAAGCGCTGTGACTGATACCTTGACTGACAAACTTCCCAGCACAGTGAGTCAAAGAATCAACATAACATCCATAAAAAAGCAGCTCTCAGGCTACATATCTGACAAAAGCCAGAAAAAAACCGAGGTGAACAGATATAGCTGGCAAAATTTATGCATTTTTATGAACACTAAGGTCCCCATGTTTTTTGTACTCCAAAGTTGCTGTAAGTAGCTACAAGGCTGCAGCCATCATCTAAAGTCTGGTCAGAAAGCGCCTGCTTCAACAACCTTTGGTGTCCCTTCATATGGCATTTGTCCATAGGAAACTTCACATAGCTTTGAAATACACACAGCACTGAATTCCTAAGATGCTATGAGATGACAGAAGAAAATCAAGAAACAAGTTCAGGATGCATAAACATGTCTAAACTTGATTTTTTTCCAGTCACTTTTTGAACACCTCTGAAAGCTAATCCGATGACCACTCAAGAGGGTGCAGACTGTAAGCTGAAAAATCACTCATCTGATTACAAAAAAGTAAATGCTTGTATTAAAAGATTTTTGAGGTTATTGCCTAATAATTTATCATATAATAACCTTTAACTAAAGGAGAGAAAACATGTGAAGCTGTAAGTTGCTTACTGTATCTGTAAAGCACCTTGGTCCCCACCACTATTAACAAAGATATTCACATACCACTGATTAAATAAAGCACTGCAATTCTCTAGCTCTTCTATTGCCTGATTTGACAATATGTATATTTATGTTTGGCTATTTTACAAATTTGGGGGATGAATTTTGCAAAATGTTTGTATGTACACTAAACAGCGATGGTTAAAGCAGTAGAAAAATCTTGAGAATAAATTTCCTAGAACTTCACAAGAATGCAGACATCAGATTTAAATAATCCTTGGTTAAATTTGAGATCTAGCAAGGAAAAGCAGAAAATATTTCTGTAAGTAAAACTTAAGCACAACTGAAAGCAGGAAAGAAATTGAGATCTTCTAAAGCAGACATGAAAGATCTAACAACCAAGTTGACAGCAGAAAACTATCTTTCCTTATACAGAATAGGTATTTACACTTGACAAAACCAGAGCTCTAAACTCCAGATTTACTTAATTCCACTCAACTCCATAGTTATGCTGCCATCTAGTGAAATGGGATACTCACTCTCCTTTGCAAGACTTAAAGTTCGTCCAGATGAAAACCATTATCCCCAAGATACATGCATCACAGCAAATATCTTTCACCTGCAAATACCTTTTTCTTCCCTCTGCTCCTTCTTCATCACTACATTTTTGTAACCTGCATTACAAGGTGACTAAGTGTGGCCATAAGACAGTGAACATTTACACACATATCTTGAAATGCGGACAAGCTAACAGACTTCAATGAGAAGCCAAAGAACTAATCAACAAAGAACACAATCTGGGATTAGAAAAAGGTAGCTATTAGAAGGTTTCAGACCATTACACAGATAATGTATTGATTTCATAGCTGGTAATACAGATAAACATTACTCTGAGACTTCAAATTAAATTACTATTGTAGTTTTCTCATTACATTTCTTTAGAATGATGAATTACAAAAAGCAACGTAAAACCTTTTTAAAAATTCCAGGCAGTAAAAAGGAAACAAAGAAAGTACACACTCACCTGGGAAAATATATTTGCAGTTGGAGAGACTCTGTTGTCCACAATACTGTATAATATTGCTAACAATCTGTCCAGGGGAAATGGCTTTGGCCCAAGGAGGTGATTGCTGGTCTGTAACAGAAACAAGATTTTTCAATCCAATAGACATTTCCTTGAGCACCATGAGATGTTATTCTCACTCCTTTTTAGTGTCTAGGGAGGCACTGTAATTCACAGCAAACTTTCATACAGCCTACTTATATATTATGGAAAACACTGAATACATGCCTATTGATCAAGATAAAGATATAGACCCAGAGCTCTATTTTACGTGGCAAGAGTTGAAACTGCACAACAAATAGGAACATTTTTGAGCTATAGCAGAGGATCTGATGTCAAATTTCCTGTCACTAGATTTATAGATTTGCTTGTCCTATCAAATTACCTTGTCCAATCTAAGGATTAAAGAGGAAAGACTACATTTTATCAACAGTAAGACAGGTTAGGCTTCTTAAAAGCAAACAGAATCTCTAGCTACTGAAAAAAGAAAATTTAAAGGTTTAGATTTATTTTATCATCTAGAGAGTCTATAAGCCACAACCACTTACAAAGAACTGCACATAACAGTAGTTTTTACAAATCTATAAAAATATTAAACAACTTTTAAGAATATTTTTGTCTGTTTTGTTTACTGAAGACGAATACTTTACTAACGTTTACATTTTAAAAAGGCACAAGAAGAGAAGATTCTGCTAACGTACCTATATATCCACTTTCTTTGAACCATTTTAGCCAAAGCCTCATCTCTCTTTCTCTCACAGACATGAGAGGTGCAAAGTCACAAGAGTTCCTCATTTTAAATGCCATACTAAACAAAATCAATGGCTTCAGAAACAGTGTAATACCGTAACGCACTCCCATTGCACTCTATAGAGATCTAGTCAAGGGAGCCAGAAGAACCCACAGGTAGATGCCCAGAAGTCAGGTGGCAAATAACTCTAAGCAGCCTGAGAAAGTCTCCTTTGAACAGGGCAGGAGCTTTGCTGGCTGCTGTACTTGGACACCTACACTCACCTGTCTCACCCTACAAACTCAACAGGGCCACGAAGATGATTAAGGGATCGGAGCACTTGGTTATCCAAGGAGAGGCTGAGAGCACTGGGATTGTTTAACCTTGAGAAAAGGCGTCTCAGAGGAATTTCATCAAAATACCTGATAGGTAACGTAAAGATGATTGAGGCAGACTCTTCTCAGCAGTACCCAGTGAAAGGACAGGAGGCAATGGGGAAAAACTGGAATTCAGGAAACTATATTTAAATATAACAACAACAAAAAACCCCCCACCAAACATTTTTGCCCTGAGCGTAGTTAAATATAGCAACTTATTGCCTAGGTAGGTTGTGGAGTCTCCAGCCTTGGAGATATTCAAAACTTAACAGGGCATGGTCCTGAGCAACCTGCTCTAGGTGACCCTGCTTAAGCAGAGGGGTTGGACTAAACCAGAGGTCCTTGTCCACCTCAGCTCTTCTGTGAAATCTACTTTCTAAAAGTTAATTTAAAAACCCAATAAAATCAACTATCTCTAGAGAAATAAAATCTAATTAACTACTCATTTTTTCCAACAAAATTTTTTGAGTTTTTTATATTTCTGGCTGGCATATTTTTACTTTTCATCTTCTCTTTTACTTCCTTTATACCACAATGAAAACGTTACCACTTTGATACCAACACCAAAGAAAACATTTTTATCAGGAAATTAGAAATGAGAACACTTCCACTTCCTGTTTTACATAGGAAACACCTATACTACTTTATTTCTACTTTCTTAAAATACACTCAATTATAGGATAATTCCAGCTGGAAGGGACCTCAAGAGGTCTCTAGTTAAACCTCTCCTGCTCAGAGCAGGACAGCAAGGAGGTCAGGCCAGGTTTCTCAGAACTTTACCTGGCTGTCCTCATGAGAAAAAAGATTTCCCATATACCCAGTATAAACATCTCATTTCAGGCTTATGCTCTTTGTTTCTCACCATCTACCAGTGTATCACATAGTCCTTGCATGTACAGGCCAGGCTGTTTTAGACCTCCCTTCTCCAGCTTGAACAACTGCAGTTCCCTCAGCCTCTCCTTGCAGGGCAAGTGCTCCAGCCCCTGACTGTTTCGATGTCTCTGATGAACTTGCTCTGGTTTAATTGATGTGTGTCCTGTACTGGAGGGGGGCAAAAATGGACAGAGTATTCAAGAAGCAACCCAAAGAATGCTGAGTGTGAGGATCCTTTTGTTTCCTTCTAAGTTTGTAACTCATTCTCTCTACTTTGACATCCAGTTTCCTTATTTGTAGCTTGATTTATTGTACAGTGATTTATTCTTACTAGCAGAGCATTCAAGATTAAAGAGGAATTTAAAAAGAAAGTTTGCTTCAAAATGCTTCTGGGAAAGGACACCTCTCAAATATACCAGCAGCACCTGTGTGGCATTAGTCATCATCAACACACAACCACTCATTCCCTCAGCAAAACTAAGAGGTACTTCCAATACATGTTTCAGCTTTTCAAATCCAGGAGGTGTCTCCAAAGCTACCTCTTGGCTAACAAAGAAAGCAGCGGAAAAAGTATTTGAAACACGTAGTCAAAACTTTAGCACAGCACCCTCAGTCAGAATGCAGGTATTGTATAACTTATGAACTTATATACAATCCTCTGCCCTTCTGCTTCTAAACATGCCTGTTCTGGAAGCATATTCTTTATTATCAACAGAAAAAGTCAACAAACATACAGCAATTAAAATGTGTACACTCCAAGCAGCTAGCGAGCACAATTAGCATGTAGTAGTCTGTGAAGCTGTGTTTAGTATACAGTTACTACGCAACTTTCTTGTTCTTAATACGACCAGCTCTCTGCTTAGACAGAATACTGTTCTGAATTTAGAAATTATTTGAGAGAAATGCTTTCTTCTGGAAAAGCCAAAAGAGTTCATTTTAAATGTGCAACTTCTAGAAGCAGCATTTCATTTTTATTTCTGCAGCAGAAATAAATTCCCAGAAGAAGAGGAATGGTTTAGAAATTCCTCCAAACAGAATATAGTAAAGAATAAGGTTTGTAAAAATCTTCTGCAAGGAGCTAAGGCAAAATAATACATAGGATAGTATTTACAAAATCCAAGGGACCTCTCATCTGCCTTCAAAACAAAGAAACCTTCTACCTTCAGAAAATCTCGAGTAAGTTTTATACCTATCAAATTAACTCTGTGTGTCCTCTATCTTCTTTCCACCTTTTGCAATACTTTAATCTAATAGTTCAAAAACATCTTCCCCAGCTGACCCTACCCATGCTCGTGCTTTTCATCTACATTCTCAGAGTTCCAGGCTCCCACTGTTTAACTGGCCCAAGTCTTTCACCATCCCACAACTGCAAGCCAAGTATTCATATTCCAAAATTTCATGAACAATAGTGTGAAAATCAAGTGTTCTTTAAAGAGTAAAACCTTTACGGAAACTAAATTACTTGCACAAAAGGGAGAAAGTTCTTAGCCTCAGTTGGCTGAATTTTCAACTTTCTTTAGCATATACTTATAGACAGAACTATACTTCTCACTTTTTTTAGCAGAAAGCATTTCTGAACTTGCCTGGTTGATATACAAATGAAGCATCTTCAGTTGTAAACTAGAAATTCTGATGTAAAACAAATCCTACAGTGAAGCTGAAACAGATATACTAGACAAACTCTTTTCCAATAAAAAAGAGACACCAATACATCTGGTCTTCCAAAAGACTGACGTCTGAAAAAGCATACTCCTTCAAAAGCAGCTTCACCAGGAAAATAACTCACTTGTCAGTAAACTGGAAAAACATTGTTCCAGGGAAACCATGCAAAGAAACCCAACAAATTCTGTTGTTATCAGCAACAAGGCAATTAATAGAACGATAAAGTCAATTTTTCCCCTCATTCACAAGATTTATTTTTTCTAAAAAACCCCCATGGCCTCTGGACTGAACACTGTTCAGAATCAAGAAACGGGTTTTTTAGCCTGGCTGTACCTAAACTTTTAAGGAAGGATTTATTTCATCTAATGCTAGCTTCCTGCCAAGGAGGTATGTACAGCCAAACTAGTTTCCCAAGTTCCCATTATAGTCAGTAGAAATCTAATCAATAGTTTATGGTGCAATTCATCTGACTGAATGTAGAACCTACTTTAGTACGAGACGAATCACAGCCTACACTTCAATGACTGCATGGGCAAGCTCTGCACTCTCTATAAAAAGACACTAGCAGGCACCCACTTGGAATTAGGTGAATGTGAGCTGTAAATCAGTCTTTAGACAAGCTCCTCCAAGTGAAGGTATACTGATAGAAGCCATCACACCAACTGAAGCAGATGAGCCTTTACTTATAACATTACATATGTAATCCTTTATCACTATATTTCAGTTTCCCTCACTATAAAATCATAGTACCAAAATATGCAAGTTTACTTCTGGGTGACTGTATCTCTGTGTAAGTAAGTAAAGGTCAGAGTATAACAAAAGTAACACAGGTCTGGAAGATCCCCTTTGGACCTGCAGTCCTATTCCCCACTCTCAGAGCTACCATGCCTCAAAAACTTTCAAAACCAGACTGTCTCTACAAGCAGTTTCAGTTTCTGGAAGCAATACTTCGAGCAAAATACTTGTAAACTATTAAGCAACACGTAAGTGGAGAACCAGTGCTCTGTAACTAGAAGTGAAAGGAAGTATTGAAATGCCACAAATTTCCCATCCTATTTGTTAATCACCAAGACACACTCCTGTTTCTTGTACGCAATCAATTTAGCGTAACACAGCCAACTCAAGAGATATTTTCTGTTAACCATACTTGGTTTACTAAGATTATGACGTTCTAATTCTCTTCAAAGTGACAGTAATTTTTAATACAACAAAGAGGTGCAAGAATTACATCATTTTCAGTCTTAGGAGTCTTTCCCCACTATGCAAGTTACTTGTTACAGTTGGAAAATAAACCAAGCTTCTTTAACTGCACACATGTCTGATCATGCATTCAGAATATCAGTTCAATGCTTAGGTTGTAGGGTAAATGTAAAGTCTACAAAATAAGAATTAATCTAATTAAAGTTAAAAAAGTAACTGAACTCTTACTCATCTTTTTGACTACTATTTTTAATTAATTGTTTACACTACATTTGTTTGCATTTGAGTTACTCTCATTCACAGTTCTTTCCTTAGTACCTCTTTCTGTTCTGTTTTTGTACCTGGTCAGCAGTATTTAGTTTGCTGCAGAAACAATAATAAAATGAAAAACAATTTATCATCATGCGGGCTCTTCTGAATTCTAAGAAGTGAACTCAGATACAAGTGCATTTAACAAACAATGACACAAGAAAATCAGCTCTATGGTACAGTTAAGGTGATCATGACCTGGGTATTTCTTCATCAACTCTATTTTCCCATTTCTTTTACGTTCCTAGCTTTACCAGCTCATCAAGTTGGAAATCTATTGCCAAGAAAGAATCCCACCAAGAATGCAAACAAAGAAGTGCGTTTTTGTCTAAGACACAATAATTATTCCTTTTCCTGAAAATTATTTATCAACTAATTAAGATATGGAGGTATTTCAAGAATATAGTAGTCCTGAAAATAAATAAATGGTCTGGAAGTTCTCAGGAGTTCAGGTGCCAGGGACAAAACACACATGAGGTCTACATATACAGGACACATGCATTCAGAGATTTCAGAATTCTCATAAATAAATAAATATTGACCTAGCGGTGCAACACATTGCAATGTTGAAGCAAAACTATGTTCACTTACACTTTCACATGCAAATACTGCACCCCTACAGAAATAAGAGAACTTGGAAAAAAGTCTACAGATAGTCAATGACTCTGTCCTTTGGGAGGGGGGGGGGCATGGGAAAAATCAGGGAACAAGCTATAGGCAGGATCAGAAGCAAAGGATTATTAGGCTAAGTACCATATTAAAATTTTTTTTCATATTATTTACACTGCCTTCAGCAAAGAGAAGAAAAGGATATAATGATTGTTTCAACAGGGATTTAGGGCACTCTGGACTGCTCTTCATTTACAGACTTGCTTAAAAAGAAGTCAACAAGTTACAAAAGTTAAAATTTGATTTATCTTTTTACATTACAGTTATAAATATACAGCAAATACAGGTATTTGCTTTTCCTAACATATCAAGCCTCTGTCAGTAAAAACTGGTACACCTCCACTGAAATCAATTATATTTAGCTATTTATAACCATGGAAAGGTTAGTTAATAATCTGATAGAATCTTAAACAATAGGCAGGGGTGCAAATTTCCCAAGCTTCAACACAAAAACTTAAGCTCTTATACCTCACTGCATCACTGGGAATTAAAGTGACTTGACTTTCAAGACTAATAACCACCTATGCTCTACCATCTTTGAGAGAAATTCTGGTATCTGGCTCTTCCGTGTATGATGTCCTTTAACTAGCTTTATTATGCACATTTTGTTATACACAAAAATATGGCTTTAAGAAACAAATTTATGCTATAGTTGAATTTCAATGAAATAAAAATGTGTGTATCATACAGAAATTTCTACCATATGAAACAAATACAATAATTGTAATTTATGCAATTCTACTGTTTCTACAGTAAACAATGAAGCAAAATCAGCAGGACAGTAGAAAGAAAATATTTGTTGCCAAGCTCAGCTTCGAAGGATAAAATACATACCTTTTCATGTTTCTTCATAAAGTTGGTCTTTCTAATTTTCCCATGATGCTGTAAGCAACAGATAAGAGCAAATATTTAAATTATTTTATGCTCCTCCTATAGCGAAGACAGAATCAAAACAGTCAACAAAGACTTATACACTACATATGGTAGTATGCTAGTCTCGGTCTACTTCTTTACTACACCTCCAGTGTTTGCTTCTCATGCTACTAGCAATCCTTCTTACTAGAATCCCTAAAATTACATTTGCTTACCTCTTCCTTCATTATGTCCCAGGTGTTGCAATCACAAAATACCCCACCCTAATATATTTTGGTGACGTGCATAATTATTTTTTCTGATCTAATCAGACACTGACGAGAAGAGGCAGTAAAATTTTTTTTTTAATGTGACTTCATGCCACCATCCTCCTTCTACCCTCAGCCCTCTAACGCAAAAAGACAGATGCTTCATTTCTTTCTCTTTCCAGAGAAGTTTAAATGATGGCCACTTCATTTTTAAAATGTATCGATGCATAAAATTCATCTGAATTTTCATCATTTGTCCACTCCATTTTGGAATTCTGATGGCATGCAAGTTGGCAGAATGACACCACGAAGTAAATCAATATAATACAAAGACAGTTCAAGGTGCAGGAGCTAAAGGACAAAGAGAAAAGGAGGAAAGAAAAAGAATAGTAATAAAAAAAAAAAGAGAACATAATTTAAAAGTTTTAAAGCAGCCTTAAGAAAGGAAGGGCTGTCCAAAGAAAATATCAAGTGTTCTTGGTTCTCAACTGACAATGTGAGGGCAAGACAAGGACACAAATATAGTAAACAAGAATGAATGAGTAGAAAAAGCTAAAAAAAACCCATCAAAGCGAGACATGAAGGATGACAAGCATAAATGATGTAACATTTGCAGAGATGTGGATAGTTAACATAGTTAAGTGCTTTTTCTCAAAATATCACCTGATCAGTTTTCCACAGGCTTGAGAGGTATACTTTATTAATAAGTATACCGTATAAGCATGCCCAATCAACGAGTGAAAAAATATCTCCAGTGAAAGCATTCTTTCTTCATTTTAATGTTTAAAATCTTGTTCTTAGTATTTGTGGACCTCAGTACTCAGCCACATCAAGATCTCACAGTCAGTAACTGTGACATTTCCTGACTGACTTCTAAGGAGCTTGATATTAGACAGAGCTGTAAATTTCCTTTACATAATTTGCCAGAATAAAGTAAATTAGTTTGTTCAATTAATACGTATCACATACTTAAGAGACAGCAAAGTAATCTTTTTATCATGCCTCAAAAGGAGGACAGCTGTGACAATAGAGACCTGTTGGAGGGGAAAGGAATCAAGCCTGAGGTTACATAGCATGCTAGTGATGGATCACAACTAAGTGCACTCATGCATTTTAAAGGTTATGCTGGGATCTCCATATGGTATATTTAAATTATATCAAAAGTGTTTCAAAGCAAGTGAGCAGGTGCTCTATTTCTGTGCAAGCACAAAGAAACAAATAAAATTCAGAGCTGGTTTCCAATTATTTTTTACTCCTGTTTTCTATTAAAATGATAATTTGAACACTTCATATAGATTGCTATTCTTTTTTGTTTTAAAGACTACCCTTCAAAACAACTTCATATTTTTCACTGAATCAGAGAATCAGAGAATCTTAGAATGGTCCAGGCCGGAAGGCACCTCCAAAGGTCATCTAGTCCTGCATCCCCACAGTCAGCAGGGACACCCTCAACTAGACGAAGTCACCCAGGGCCTCATCGAGCCTCACCTTGAATATCTCCAGAGAAGGGGCCTCAACCACCTCCCTGGGCAACCTGTTCCAGTATTCCACCACCCTCATGCTAAAGAACCTTTTCCTAATATCCAATCTAAATCTGCCCTTTCCTAACTTAAAGCCATTGCTCCTCGTCCTGTCACTGCAGGCCTTTGTAAACAGAATCTCCCCAGCCTTCCTGTAG
>JAOXJM010000001.1:14358325-14376337 GCA_026413425.1 Tringa solitaria
CAAAAATAAATCTGGTAAATATTTTTTTCTTTTATCTTCCCGTTTTGCCTTCAGTGTTTTCTGAAGTAAAAATTTGGTTTGTGGAATCAGCAATAGAAAAAAAAGTGGAATTAATAAGGAAAAAAAAGGATAACCCAAACAATGAAAGTAATGCCAGTATAATGAAGTTCAACACTTCAAATTACACATATTTATAAGTAATCATATCACACTTAACAAGGACTACAGCTAGACATCAAGAAACTGTAAGTCTAAAGCAACTTGAAAAATAATCAAGTCAGTAGTATAGTAAACATGAGAAATCAAAGTAATGAAGCTATCAAAAAACCAAACATAATCATATGTATCAGGCAAATTGTTTCTCACACAAACAACAATGAAAATATCCTTGGCTCATTTTATCGGGTCAGCAAGATCAGCTTTGAACAGGTCAGCCCACCTGTCCACTCTGCTATTCAGTTATCTAGTCAAAATGGATACAAAAATTGGAGTAGCATGATAAAGTTTACTCTCTAAAAACGAGCTAGGAATACCAAGGAAGAAAAGAAAAAAATTTAGACAATAGCCTCCAAAACAGAAGACAAACAAGGAGGGAAAGAGTTTTACAAAAGGCTGAAAAGTTTGCATGGAATTAAGAAAAAGGACAGCTTTTTTTTCTCCACTGACTAAATGAGGACAGGGTTTGACTAAGTCTCCTAAGCATTATCTAAAGCCATAAGGTGCTTCAGCTTCTCCACTTGCCGCCCAGCTGCGCTCCAGAAGGGCACGAACGGCCTGTTGATCCCACCACACCTGCCAGCCCACTTTGCTTCTCTAACACCCTAGCACATGTTAGCTTACAATAAACACATTTAAACCCCCGGGTGAAAATCTGGATCTCCACTGACTATATGTAGGTGTCTTAATCTTCAACGGGATCCCATCCTAGAGCTGATAAGAGAACAGATGTCTAGAGCAACACGTGCACAAAACAATTAATTTAGATTAAATGGCAATGCTAACACAAGGACTAGTATCAGCCAAAGCTTGAATTTGGGATATTCCTGAGGGGCTGTATGACTGACTCCAGCCAGGTCAGGAGGGGCCTAAAGCACTTTCTTTCCAGCCGACTCCAGGTAAGGACACCAAAAGCACAGTAAGTTGTATCTCATGGCTGGATCTGATAATTTAGGAGGACTTCTCTCAGCTCACTGGTCCTAAAACACCTACACTCGGTATGGCTTTCTACACTTTAGCACGAAAGTTGACAGAACCGAAGAGGCTCACGCCGTTCTGCTTCCCCTCAGGCCCTACGAGGCCCCTCGCCCCGCAAGGCCACCGCTGACCCCGGCGTGCCCTGCCTGAGGGGAACGACCACCCCCCGGCCCCCGGCAGCGCGGACCAGCTCCGCGAAGCCCAGGCTAAGGGCCCCCTCAGCCACGCGTCCGTGAGACTGAGAGCGGGGCCCGGCCCCGGGGGCAGCCCTCACCCGGGAAGCCCGGACAGGAGGCGGCTGGGACCCCGCCGCGATTCCCATTCGGAACGCAACAGGAGCAGCTCCGTCCACGTCACCTCACTCCCCTCCTCCCTCTCTCTCTCCACCACCAAATGCCACAAAGCCGGCCCCACCGCCCCACTCCGCCCAGCAGCCTCACCCCGGCTCCCCACTCCCCCGCCGCCCGCGTACCGGCTGCCGCGGCCGCCCTCCGCACATGCGCAGACCGCCCCCCAGCCGCGCCTTCCGCGGGCACTGCGCAAGTGCGGAGCCCGCGCGCGTGCGCCCTGGGGAGGGGAGGCTGGGCTGCGCCTGGCGGCGCGGGAAAGGGCGGGAAGGCTCTGAGGGGAGGTGGGAGGCTCAGTCGCTTTGTGGCGGCCGGACGGTCCGGGGGTCTCTGGGGTGAAGCGGTGTCTTATCCCACAGGGAGAGCAGCGCAGAGGGCATGTCCCTGGGCATAGGTGTCTGTGGAGCCGTGCGTTAGGAGCCTCAGAGGCAGCAGTTCCCTCAGGGAGAGGCATAGGGAGCGGCGTTGGTGTTGAGGGGTCAGGCCTAGACCCGGGGCGTAGAGCCAGAAGGATGTCGTGGCTGCTGCTGTGGTATTCGCTAGTTTAACTCCAGCTGTTTCCCTGACAGGCACACGGACGGTGTGTGGAGTCTCTGGTGGACATGTGGATTTGAGGGTCAGCTTCAAGGTGCATCCTGTGAGGGGGCAGCAGCACTGGGCACAGGAGGGGTCTGGAGGTGTCGTGTCCATCCTGTCTTCACACCTGAAAAACAAATGTTAGATGTAGAGAAGAGGCTAAAAGAAAATCAACATGCAGTTGTGCATATAACTTACACGTTAGTACAGAACACAGCTTAAAGACATGGCTGTGGAGTCTCTGCTGCAGTCAAAAGTTGCAGGTGGCACCCTAAAAACGCACAACAATACGTTCAAATTACAGTTAAAGTTATCTTATGCACAGACATTGCATGTTGTATTAGAAAGATAAACATGACAACTGCATACTGGGTTATGAAAGCTAATGTGATACCCTTCCTCCATAGTCTGAGCTGGGTGAAATGTTAAATAAATAAAGCTTATGTGACTCAAGCATGATTTCTTTTTAACAGTCAGGCGTTTGTATATATGTGTGTGCATTCACAATCATCATAGCTAGGCCTGAACAGAATTTCAGATATATAGTTATATATTGTAAATGAATGGACCAAAACCGTCTTGAACGGAATTAAGAAAAGAGAAGCAGAAAAAGATGAAACTGATTCTGATTTATGGTTACATATACCAATTTGTATACAGTCATCTTTTTAAAATGGTCTGTTATTTATCACAGTTTTGCCAAAGCATAATAATAGGACTGACCTGAAGTAAGTGATACAGAATCCTGGACTCCTAAACCTGCAGATGAAAAACTGTTACAGAAGACTGTTGAACAGTTCTGTCCGGTTTCTCCGGCTTATCAGTGTCCATATATTCCTACAGTAAGTCTCAACTTCCCTGTAGAACTGCTTAAATTTAATAAGTGTGATTTTTGATTTTTCATTCAAGAGGTCAAAACTCTTAAGTAGCAGTTGCTGGAGTTGGGATTCATGCCTAAGTATCCAGCTGGTTACATGTGGCGTAATAGTTTTGTTTTGGTTTACATCTTTCATCAACCACAGCTTTCATTGGTGGTGTTACTTGAATATGCATTCTTGCACAGTTTAAATGATTTCTTAACTTATACTAAGCTGTCACATGTCTTTTTATCTTATTATGATTCTGAGTTGCCTGGATATCAAATATGATAAAGCAAACAGTAATCTGAGGATTGAAACTTGCACATAACAGAGCAGGAGAGAGTCCTTTCTCATTGTGTTTATAGTCAGATATTTTATATTAATGCACTTTTTTTGGTCAAATTGATTTTCAGTACAAGCAGTGATTAGTTTCCATTTAAGTTTTCTTATCCATAGCTCCAATTCAGCAACAATCTTTTAAGTACAGAATATGCACTCATTTCATTCAAATCACTGCAATGCCCAAGTGAATTACAGGATTAGATTCTGTAATTTATATATGTAATTCTATGTATACATATAGAGAGAGCTGTGTATAGAACACATGCATATTCTATGTAGGTTCTGTATGTATGTAGAACTAGAGAGAGATTTAATTAACTAGAGAGCAGTATTTAATTTTATCTTTCTCTCAGTCTTTCCAAGATACGTTTTACCAGAGATGTCATTTTGCAGGATGCTATTGAGACTGCACCTGGATTATTACTGAGCACTCTCTTCCTATTCAAAAGTCAATTCAAGCTGACAGAGGTGCAGAAAAGGGCTCTGACAAAGATCAGGAAGATAAGAAATTATTGCTCTGGAAAGATGTTCTCTTGAAAGCATCATTGAGGTGGTTTAAGAAATTGCTGCAGCCATGTTTCATGCCTTGTTGGATGATACAGCTCTCTCAACAGAGCCAGTGGAAAGGATGGTGTGATCATCTACCTCTACACAAGCCATCTGTTTAACTTAAATTCCCAGGTAGACATTATTTAAAGTATAAACCAGGTGATTTTTCTTTGAAGTGGATGAAGAGATTTCAAGTGGTTCATTGTGCACACTGTGGTAGAAGAACTAACCTCAAATAATGAAGGAGAAAAGACACCTGCAATAACTTCTAAATTCGTTTCAGCTTTATGTGCTAATGGCTATCTGACATCCTAAATAAGGGTGGGATTTAAGCCTTGTTGGAGAATAGACACCAAAGAGATGAAGAGCTGCTTAAGCTAAAGGACAGTCTTGTAACAGAGCAAGTAAGTATTTCAAGTATAATACTGCAGTAAGGAGGAACATGAAACACACTAATGAAAGCAAACTCCCTAATGTTTATCCAGATGGACACCTGCTATTCCAACTGGCATTGTTTTGCAAGTGTGTTATTTAAAAAAATGCATAATTAAATACATACTAAAAGAACATTTGAAGGGTAAAAATACGTTAGACCAGACAGCGTTGGTCTGTCTGAAGTACACCTACCCCACTGCAGGCCATTCTGGGAGAAGCAGCTCTGTGCCCCAGCTGTAGAAAGGTGGTCAAGTGCATAATGAATGAACGAATGAATGGTCAAGTGCATAATGAAGCGGTTTGAACACATTTTAAATGCCCCCCGGGAGCTTGATGGTTATTACTTAATGTCAACTGAAGTTGTACAGAGACAGATAAATCTCTGTGCAAACCCACATTGCACTTCTAACCGCGAGAAGTTATTTGGTGTCTGAAGGGTATCAGCTCACCTTCTCATTCTCCTGATGTTGAAACAAGGAGGATCAGGGATGGTTAGGCTTTGTAAATAGAAGATTTGGACCAAAGGACTCAGGAGAAACAGACACTGGAGACAACTCTGGGCTGTGGATTGCAGGAGTGCAATGTATTCCCTTCACATCTTTTGCTGTCTCCTGTTCAGCCCCTGTGTCAGTGCCAGCGGCGAGCAGAGGTTCTCTTCCACAGGCACTTAGCAGTAGAGTCAGAAACTGAGGATCTGATCCATAATTTCTCATTAAGTTTGCTAAAGATAGACAAAGATGAATGTTTAACAATCTAATCGTTAGTGATTATAATCACCGACAGTGGATTTTCAAGCAATTAGTAGTAATTAAGCTCTCATTTATAACTCATTAATATGAAAAACAGTAATTCTATGGATGAAATGCTCCCATAGTATCTAATGCAGAGGATTTTGCAAACAGAAATATATGATGAACCATCCAGAGTTTGAGATCTCCAAATGAGATTTGATAAATATATCACCATAGCCAAATACTGCTAAAATTTCAGCGGGCTCCTCAGACTGTTGCATAACAGTTGACTTTTAGAAGTTAGGCTTCAAGGGGAATAGTCAGTTATAGGTGAAAGAAGGAAAATAAATATATTTCCTCAAATTACCAGTAAACAAATCAGTTCATACTGGGGATAGTTTAATTTTCAATTACATTTCTATTCATTCTAGGCACTGTTTATTTTCCAATTTATTTTTCTGGGAAAATTATGTCCAAGCACCAACATTCTCAGTTAAATCACTGTATTAATTAGTACATGTATTTCTCTAAGAAGGTATGTAGCAGGTTGCAGTAATGTACATATGCCTCCTAGAGAACACTTTGCCAAGAACATACAATTTTTGCATACAAAACTCCTGAGGTTTTATAAGGTACATTATCGTCTTTATAAATCAGGAGGACCAGGGGAGATGGATGTCACTATACATACATAACCAAATCTTTTATTTATCATTATATATTCAGATTGTGAAAGTCATACTAAAGTAATGCCACTTCTAGCAAGAAGTTCTGCCTGGAAATTCTTGGTTTACTTGCCTAGATGCCTGAAAATAGGCTGAATTAATTGGGCATCTGAGTTTGGACTTAATGATTTTCTGTAACTGGAATTTGTATGTGTGCTACAGAAAGTTGAACTTTTGTTTGTGAGACTGCATCTGGTATGTTAGTGACTTATCAATCCTCTTTCAGAATTCAGTAAAAAGCATAGATTTTATGGCATGCAAAATTTAAGTGAATCACCAGCAAACATCTAGAGATATCTCTGGTTACCTGTTAGAAAAATCTTATATTCTTAATAATTTTTCAGAATAATCAAGCTTTTATTTATATATTTCAATATGAAACTATTTTCTGCTGGAATCAAAGTGAAAATGAAATTACTTGTACCTTTGTTTCTTGTCCCTGCAGGAGTCTAGATAGGGTCAGGACTGGGTGGAATTTTCAAGTAATGCTATTTGGTTTATCATAGGATAGTGAGAGGCTCAGAGGGAAAGCATTGGAAAAAATACAGTCGCTGTTAACTGAAAAGACCTTTGTTATTCTGTGTCTGCACTAAGCAGTGATGTGGCTACCTAAATATAGTATCTGTATTTCAAAAAAAGAAATATTTGTCTCAGCTAACCTGTGAAGATGGAAGTCGGTCTTCTTGTTTTCATCTTTCCCCAATTCTATTTTGTTACAATTTTTCATTGCAAAGTTTCAAAAGACTAAGCATACTTCTGCATGTTAACGAGTCATAAATTAAAGGGATGTTCCATTTCATTATGTTATTTTTACAGTGCCTTACTTTTCTTACTTCCTAAAATATCATAGTATGCAACTGCCCAGGGAAAATCACTGCAACAAAGTCTGTGCTGGAGCACTTAGCAATGTGCCCATCAGTGAAATGAGAGGTGGAGACAGATTGCTCAGCAGTTTGGTACCACAGGCTGGTAATACAATTTCCTCGTACAGCTCGCCTTATGATCCTGCTTTGTGTTGCGTTCATGCGTGAGTGTCTCCATCACTCCAGACGTTCCCGCCAACTTCATTTTTGTACTCACTTGCCAATTTCAGATACATCTAGAGGAGAATTTCTGTGTCTATGCTACTAGCTCTGTAGAAGTTTATTGAAAATAAGCAGGAATGCCCTAGCTGAAGGAAACATTCGACTTTGAGTTTGTACCCCATCATGCACTGGAGAAGCCTCAAGGCAAAACTGTATCTGAACTGAATGCTGTGTTTGGAGGTAGTTCCCCTCATGATTCTGCAATACTTTTTGCTCTTCTTTTGCAGACGTTACAGTGGTAACCAGCATCTCCAAGCCTTTCTGGTCTGTATAGCTCACTGATGGGACTTCCAAAGTTTCTGCCTTGAAATGCAGCACCGTTTTCCAGGTTTCTGTAAACATAGTCAAGATGTCTCCATGTGTGTTCTCCTACTAATCTAGTAGTGGAATTATTGACAAGGTACCACATCATTGTAGAGGAAGATTACCCATTCACAACTGATTAATGTAGCTTCCCCCATTGTTTTAATGTCTGAAGTTGATAAAAATGTAATGTGTGAAAGCTGAACCAGATGACAGAGGTGGAATCTGAGTATCTTGTGAGGATATGCTTGATGTAGGCATAAAAAGGGGATGATGCAATCAGTCAGATGATGCAACTCAGCTCACATCACCATTTTCTGGAACAGGAGCAATGCCAGGGTTATGTACAAAGGATGTTGTGTACAAAGACAGGTTGTAAGCTGTTTGGTGGGGTCCTGAGCTCAGCCAAGATATTGGCCTAAGGCTGGGGAATGTGCATTTTAACAGTGAAAACATATTTTTCAGTTGTAGCCAGTGTTTTCATTTTCCCTGTCATTCAACCCAATGTAGCACTGTCTTAGATGTTAATCAAAGGCAATTATTATGCTATTCATATTTACACAATGAGCATATGAGTATATACACGTATGTGAGTATATATGCACATGTCTATGTGTTGGGAGTGTGTTAGAAAGGATTAGTTCTCCCCATTAATGTTTTGATAATACAGAGTGGGATACTGGCACTTCTAAAAAACACCTTGGGTAAAAATGTTTTGTTTCAAAAAGGAATTGACATTCTCTCACTCCTAAGATGTTATATGGAAAAAGATGTGGCCATTGAGTACACTGACAGCAGGGTAGCGTGCCTTGGTTAACAAGACATTAATCAAAACTAAACATGCAGAACCATGTTGGGAGAGTAGCTAATGACTTATGTTACTCTCTGTACGTTTCTGATGTGCAAAAATCCATAATCTGAGTTTCTCGGAGTCATCTGAACCAAAACCGTGGCATCTGGTTGTTAATCAATGCAGCTACATGTGGCTGCGCTGGGGCGAGGTGGGGGCTGCGCAGCCACATTAATGAATCAGGTGGCTTAAGTGGGGTGCCACCATGGGCAGTTTACAGAGACACTTTGTTGGAGACCCCTTAACACCTTAATTAATTCCATCATTAATTCTTCTTCAGCCACATTCCTCAATTGTAGGCTTGCATAGGAGCTTCCTAGATCCCAGTGTAAATTACAGTAAACCTGAAGTTGTTTTCACTAATATTAAACTCCCCATAGTGCTGAGAAATAACTGACTGCATTTAGCTTTGCTTGTAGCCTGAAGAACCCTAAACAGAGTCTGCTGACAGCCTTGTCTTACAGCTTTACCCTGGTTACCAAGTCTTCTGTGCTGGGACATCATGTCCTAGAAAGTTTAAAGTGTGGTTGTTTGTTTTTTTTTTTCTCCCATGACATCACCTGTGATGCAGGATTCACATTCCCAGGGAGCATAATCTGTTGGAAGAGTTTTCCTTTCCTTGAATTGGGCATAGAACTGCTGAAACGTTCATTGTGAGCCAGTTCTCTTTCATCTGGTCTTGGTATTATTTTAAAAGCGGTCGAGTCAGTTGCTGTTCCATAGTCACAGCAATATCATGCTCAACTTCATTCCTGTGGGGTTTATTTGCTAGCTTCCAGTAAATTATGAGAGACAGATCCCAACGCATTTTTGTCAATGTAGAATTGAAAATTAATTTAATCTTTAAATAGAAAATCAACTAAGTATCGAGGCTGCAGGAGGAGCAGCAACTGAGTCATCACATTCGTGGACTAAACTTTAATATCAGAATTTTAATCTATAAAAGTAAAAAAGCAGCTAAATTTCACCCTGGGCAGATAGACTGCTTACTGAGACTAATAAGAAATCCTATCTACTTCTCAGCTTGAAGGTTTCCTTCAGCTTATTTTCCATGGCCCTGCAGCTGTTTCAGTCTTACGCCAACCTCTCAGCAAAATAAATTTGGCATTTAAATAAGTGCAGAGGAGAAAAATTCTGTGCTAACAATTTTTAATAACCTTAATTAATTATTGATTAGTGCTAATGACAGTAAGCAAAAAATTGATTTTTTGTTTGTACTGAGCTGAAATACTTTACTAACACTAACAGGGATAATGCAATAATATCCCATTTCTAGTTCACTGTATCAATAAAAAGGTGTCTGGTAAGTGATAAGCAAAGGAAGGCAAGGTATTTTTAGGTAGATCTTTCATTGCATTTATCACTAGTATGTTGTGGTTTCTTAAAACTACAATAAATAATACATGATTTGGGGAGAAAAGCTGTACAAAGCTTGGTAGATACATGATTTTTTTCTTACAGTACCCTTTGGGTAGTACTAAATGACCATGTAAGGCTGACCTCTTTCTTCTTCATGTCTTTCAGCTACTTTGTCAATATTTATAACAACTTTAGTTTTTCTCAAAGCATTCTAGCACTTAACCTACACAACCTATACTCAGCTTTTATCTGAAGAAAAGCCAGTGCTGCCTTTGAGAATTTCTGTGCTTAGAAATATTTTTTCTTATTTTTTACTTACTAGCATGGTCTCATAGTCAGGTATACCCTGTGCTTGTGAAATACAAACAGGTTTTTTTGATTGTTACTGGTTTAATAGTTAAAAATGAGTATTTAAAAATCAGTTCTGAAACTACATGCAGTATTTCACTGATGTCATACACTGAGCCTCATATTCCACTTTCAGGCTTCTGTTTGGTATTCCCCATCTGCAGGTCCAGCAGTTGTTTGGTCCTTACAGCTTTGTGCAAGAAGTTCCCAATCAACAGGCTGGTTTTGATGACCGTCCCCCAGGATCTTTATATAATATTATTCCTTTCCAAGGTATGATCACATACTTCGTTATTATGACCTATATATTCTGTTCCTATTTGTACGTATGAGGTTGCAGTCCAAAAGACTGGAGACAGATCAGGTTGATCACCAGAATAAGCCATAATCATAGCATAGCAGAACCCTAATTATTGCCATTTTTTTTCTTTTCCTTAGCATATATTTTAACACAAGGCAGTGGTAGGAAGGAATGGAAAGAAATAGCCCTGCAGGTACTTAAGAAGATGTATAAAAACGTTTTTAAGTGTAGGTGGTGTTGACTGGAAGGACAATGTTGGTTGACACCATGGGCTGATCAGAGATGCAGGCAACATTTCCTGTTACATAGTGAGGAGGTATGTGTGTGTGGTGGTGGGCTATATATGCAGAAGTCCTGTGCTGAATGGAGACATCATTTCAGAATAAAGAGATCCACAAGGATGCTCGGGTTACAAGTGACCAGCAGGATGGAGATGTTGCCCACATAAAGTCAAGAAAGAGAGGTAGAGTTCAGGCAGATTAAGAACTCTGGTTTAGACCTTTTCAGCTCAGCATGACTTTCAGTCTCTGAGGACTAATGTGAGAGAGAAAGGCTGTGATTTTTACTTTTGGACAAAAGAGGACTGACTTGGAGGGAGAAAGAGTTAGTGTTGCTGGGCTAAAATAGAGGTAGGAGCCAAACTTGTGTTCAGAAGAGAAGATGAGAAGATTTAAAAGAAAAATATGTCTGCTGGTACGCTATCATGAGGAATTCTCTCAACTATGAGTAAAAACAGTTTTAATTTGAGGACATTTCAACTGATGAGTTCAAACTTCCAGATTACAATAACTGTTTTCTCTGTGAAACTAGTGAAGCTGCCAAACCCTGCCTTTATGTCAATATGAATTCTGCTGATACCTCAGTTTTATTTGCTTACATGTCTCAAGACACTGCATGTGTTGAATTCTGTTTCATTCTGAAAAGATCAAAGGCAAAATGGTGTAACAGCTGCGTCAATTATTTATGAATCAAGTCACGATATTGAATGTGTCTTGACTGAAATACAGCTATGGCTCAAAAGGGAATGCTGACCTCTACTCCAACCCAGCATAATTCAGAAACTGGTATGTCAAAGCTGTTCAGTTTTAAGTTGTCATTGTTACCAAGACTGCCATGGCAAATAAAACCCAGCTGCATCAATGATTTTTGAATCCAGGCACGGAAGAAGTACCCAGTGCTGCAGACCTCACGTATGCCCTGGAGGATTGTCACGTATTCACAAAATACTTCAGAAGCCTTAATGTATTTCACACACTTGCTTAGTATGTTTCTGTTACTTCCAGTGGAAGTTAGTAATTAGAGATGTCTTTGCTGCTTCCTCCTCCTGATGTATAGCAGTGGCAGACATCCTACGGTCTGCTAAGCCTGCTACATATATTCTAATATGCAAATGACTGACTGAATTAGGAATAGCACAACGGTACAGAGATGAACAGCATGTATGGCAGCAATGGGCCATGAAGGCGGAGACTAGAGGGACTTTGGGAGTAGTAGACAGGAATATTCTGAGGCAGAAAGTGGGCGCTCACTGAGTGTGAACGATGAGCAGAGCACAGTGAAACGGGGCTGTGATGGAGAGTCCTGGAGGAGCAAGCATCAAATTGAGAAACAAGAGTGTGCAGGAGGTGCTGTGATAGGTATGGATATATCCCTGACATCTAGTAAAAGAGCTTGTAACACTCTTTAACAAAAATATCTCTCAGAAACAGGGATGCTGGTTCTAGAGCAAAGGAGTGGCAAACCATCCAGCAAAATGCTGTTATTATATGATGAAGTATACTATTTCTCTTCTGGAGTTCAGGGTGAAATGAAACATGTAAGAATGGAATCTTGACAACATTTCCACAAGTATGAAAAAAAGGTGTGATATCCCATGTGTTTCTGTAATTGAAGATATAACTCATTTTGGTGACAGCTCAGATAGTGGCAGTGAAATAGCCTTGACCTAGAAAATATAACATCTGGAAAAATGAAACAAGAGGTGCAAGTGTGATTCAGATAGATTTGACGAGTGACATCTCAGTCATTTTCACAGAAGAAAGCTGTAATATGTTTCTGAAAGGGGGTAACAGCAGGGCAATGGCTATCTGTATCACCTTTATGCCCTGCAGTGTCAGATGTGGCCAGTGACTTGATGTCCCCAGCCCAAAGGTAGTACAGAGAATCGTCCCAGGTTCTTATCTGTGCCCAGTGCCTGCATCTCTGGAGCTTGGTGAGGGCTACCAAAGCATTTATACATCATCCCACAGGAGAAAGCTCACTTTCTGGGCTTCCCAAAGCAGATTTTCATGCTGTTACATCGTCAGGCCAACAGGACATGAAATACACAATAATTATTTTGCCAAAGCTTTAATTTTTCAAATTTACATCACAGTAAGTATCAATTCAATTTCTGAGTAAGTCCAGCTCATACATCTAAGGAGTAAACTAAAAAGCTGTAACTTAATAAAATGTTACTTTATATCTTCGATTAATCCTTTTAGAGTTTGAGAGCTGTCTTCAAACATTTAGTGAATTGTGTTGACAGTTTGATATAACTAATGCATACTTGCATGTGGTAGCATTTATAAGAATAGATTTGCAAATTTAATGATAACCAAATCATATACAATTGCTTTTCTAGCCTCCAGTGAGACTTGATCACATGGTCAATTATATGATTTTGGTTGTATTAGAATTTACAATATTCCTTTTTCTGCATCTCATTACACTTATTTATACAGCACCTTTGATTTCAAGCACTAGCTTCTTAAAAAAGCAATAAAGCAAAATATGGAAGAAACCTTGGATTTTCATAACCACTTCCTTTAGGTCTTGTGTGAATCAGCAACAAATAATTTCCAATATGAATATATTTGCTATATATAAATTAACTTGATTAATGGAGTTTTAAAAGTTTCCATCATGGAACTTACTTTCAGGTTTGCTCCCCCCTCTCTGTTGATGGTCCTTCAAAATCTTTGCTTCTTCATGGCCAGTGCTGTGGCGTTAGTCATGGTCATAATCCTGCCAGAGAATGTAGTCTGTCTACACAGGAGTGAACTTAAATCTTGATCTTCTTATACAAGATTTACAATTGTTTAATGAAAATACAATTCAGAAGAATGCTGTGGCAATTTGCTAATCTATGTCAGTGATGTTGCTGTATTACATTGATTGAGGGGAGAAACAAACTCAGTTGTGCTTTGCACACAATTACTGTGTGCTTTGGTTTCACCAAATAATCAGCGCTGAATTAAAAAAAAAAATTAAAATGGATTTGTGGCACTTTCCTGTGACATGCCAGAAGAACTGAATTCTCAGAACTGTCTTAATAGTCACCAGGTCCCTTAAAAGTTTCACAGTGGGAGCCTTGAAATGTAAGTATCACAAATCATCTCATACCACTGGACCATATATGCAAAATGTGAATTATGGTTTGATCTTTTGTGGTCTTTCTGATCTTAACCCAACATTTAAAATTAGTTGAAAGGCATGCCTGGCACATTTTGCCTATCAGTAGAGCCACTTCTCTGTTTCTTATCTTTTAAAAAGAATTGCCTTATGTATGAGTTGAACTACAAAACTGCATTCCTCTGCATTCCACCAAGCAGTGGATAACTGGGGAGACGTTCTGGGAAGCACCAAGAGGCAGATGCCTCTAGTAATACACCAGTCAGTCCATTGTCTTCAAAAGCTGATTTTAAAACAAAGATTTATCTCACAGCACTGAGAAATCCATGTTAAATATAAAGAGCACGTAGACTGTAAGTACAGAGATTTCATAAACCTGCACAGATTAGGTGCTTGCAGCCGCATAATGCTACCTGGCTTCATCATCTGCAATGCAATAAATGTATTAAAAGTAGCTGATGAGTCCAGAAACTGCCTCTTTTAGTCCTTCCTGCCTGAGAACATGATGCTGTAATGGGAAAGGGAAGTTCCTACTTGTGTTGCAGCATGGAGCGTTGTCCTGGGCTGCATAGAGCTGGACTCATGCTGCAGCTGTGAAAATGAAGCTGCTGAGACTCCTGGCTCCATGGGAGACTGGCACTGGGGAGCCTGAGCCTTCTCCTGTCCTTCACAGTCACTGCATGAACAATGCTGGCTTAAAAGAACACACTTGACTCCAGGACAGGAAGAGATAAATCAGGAAATAAGAAAACTTGTTACAGATTGCAGGGATGATCCCACGCTCTGCATGCAAAGTTATTGATGGAGGATGAACACATGCTGCAGGAAAACCTTGGAACATCTGGCATGATTATAAATACCTGCATATTCCCAGAAGATAGGAGAAGGTTAAAAAGAAAAAGAGACTCTGCTTTGTGCCTGCTGCTGCTAGCCAAAATATACATTAGTATGGATCAGGAGGTAGGAGTGAAATTGTTAGCCAGCAGCTGGTCCAGGTAGAGGCCATTTCTTGGTAGTAGTTCTACTCTGAAACTCCACAAGCATTGAGGAAGCCATGGGGGAGCAAGCAGAAGTAATTAGGGAATCTATATGGCTAAGTAAAGATAAGTCCCCTGCTGCTGACCCCTATTTCAGTGGTTTGCAGGGCTTGGCAGTGCCTACAAGCTGCCAAAAATGTGTCAGTGGAGACTGGAAACAGGGTTATTCAAAACAGGTTTAAAGAACACCCTGCCATCCCTGTGCAGCACCCCCAGCTAAGCTTCATTTCAGGGCCCAGACACACATTACTCACAGCCACCAGGAAAGACCAGTCACAGAACAGGAAAATAAAATTTCCTCATGTTTGTAACCTGTTTTCCCATTCTTCTGTGGTGGTGTCCTGATTTGGGCTGGGGTAGCCCCTAAATGAATGACAGATGCTCTCTAACCTCTCTCCCAAGTGAGAGAAGAATAAGAGAGAGAGGGACTTATGAGTTGAAAAGAAACTGAACTACTTTAATGAAATAGTAATAATAAAATAATAATAAGAGAAAGATAATGTTTATAAGAAAATAACGAAGTATATACAATATATACAAAACTGTCAAGCTCCCAGGGATGATGTCACTGGCAGGCACTGGGAAAGTCCCAGACTGGACTCAGTGACAGTTGGGGACTGGATTCCGGATGTGGATTCAGGAACGCATGGATCAGGATCACAGGCAGATGTTCAGACAAGGTCCTCCTCAGATGCTGGCCATTGAAGAAAGAGGCTGACTCTTTGATTGATAAAAGAGGCTGACTCTTTGATCCGTCAGCTTTTATACTGAGCATGATGCTTATGGGATGGAATACCCTGTTGGTCAGTTTTGGGTCACCTCTCCTTTCCGCTCCTCCCTGCAGGTGGGACCCTTCTACGCTCTTCTGCTTCCGACCCTCCAATGAGGCAAATAGCAAACCTTGGTTGATACAGCAATAAGTATAAGCAGGAGCCTCTCTGCATACTGTTCCTTGGTATTAACTATAAACATCAGGTCTTATTACTCTGGAAGCAGACACTGTCTGAAGAACATGCTGTTAATTTCAGAGAGTTCAGTTAGTTAGAAGAGACTTAACTGCCATTTGAAATTACTCAACAGAAAACTGGTTCTGTTTTACCTTAAATGAGGACAGGTGGACACTGTCAGTTTGATCTTTGTGCCTTCCTTAGTAACCTCAGAGGCTTAGAAGCCTTTTGGAAACCAGCACATACTATTTACTTAAGAACAATTCACAACTTCCAGGCTGTGTGGGATAGTAACTCCATCAAGCCTAACTCCTAATACACGGAACCTGTATCTACATCTCTGGCGCAGAAAAAGTGAAGGAAGTTTGCTCAGCCTTTGTTAGGGTGTTCTCCTAAATAAAGACGAATAACTCGCATAACAAGGCTTTCATTCAAGAAAGCACTTTTGCTTTCTAATGTGTCTCTCAAACAAAATTCAGATGTATTGCTTTGGTATTAAATTCGTTTGGGTGTTCCCACTGTTACCCCAAGGCTATGATTCACCTCCAAAGAATTATATTGAAGCAGAAAGATATTTGCAAGCCAGTTTTTAGAGCGGTAATATTTCACTTAAGTTGCATTTATGCAGGGGGAGGAAATAACCTCTCCAATGTTTTTATTGTATCATTTACATTGCAACCAGGTTCTCCATAGCCCACCTAGCAACTATTTGGCATTTCCAGGCCTGCACTGTAGTCCCCATTAACAGACCCAGCCAGGACAGGAAGCCACATGCCACCTTGTTTAGTGATAACCAAAGCCCCGCTCACACTCAGTTCCCAAGCATTTAACTCAGCCGGCTCATCCAATGTAAGGTCACACTAATGAAGGGAAGAAAACATTCAGCCCAGATTGTTCCAGGCTCTGGGATGCTCTGCATCCTCTTTCTTCAAACTGCAGCTATGTTGACTTCCAGTGTCCCCATGCTGTTGACCAGAGCTCCAGCTGTGTGCAGAAGGTAAAAGTCTGCCTCCATCTTGAATGCTGCTCAGCCTGTTCGTGGGGCATAAAAGCTCTTTCTTGTTCCTTTTCCCTTGTCCAAGAGCTTCATCCTAGGAAAGCCGGCTACAGACTAGCAAGGGAGCGGGTATGCTTTGTTTTAAGTAAATGAGTATTACACTCAGACGAACTACAACTATTCACATACTTAAAGCATATGCTGAAGTGCCACCAGGATGCCTAAATCTTTGTAGAATTGAGCAACCTGCAGTGGAACAAACCTCTACCGGAAAAAAATGATCAGCCTGAACTGATGTGCATCACTCTGTATTTGAAGCACAGTGGTTTCAAATGCATTGTCAACCCCCCTGTGTAACTCTTATGCGTGTTTTAATTACTGCAGGTGATAGCCTCAGCGAAAAACAGCTGATTTTTTAAAGTACTGTATCAGTTGCTAAGCCTCATGTGAAGGAAGCCAGCATGAAGTATGTGCAGTACGAGAAAGACTAATGTTCACGCTTCTATTGTATCACTTAGATGGTAACTAATATCAGCCATTCCTGCGAAGTCAAGGGCTCTAAAAGAAGGTCATACAGCTCCTTAATGATGGCAAAAATAGGAGCCTTAAATTTGGATTCCAGCCTATCTTCCTTAGAAATGCAGGTCTTCATTACAGTTGAAATTAGAGCAGGTGGGGGGCAGCCTGTTCTGGGGCGGAGAAACAAACGGGCTGTTTCACACTGCCTTTTCAGATCATTGAATTCACCAGAGCTTGTTTTATTGTTTCCATTAAGTGTTAAAACTGTCTTTAAAAAGGATTAACTATCCTCCGTTTTTTGTATGTACTCTGCAAGAGACTAAAAACACTGGTTAGCATCAGCACCTTCTCCTCCCATTCAGCAGAGGACCTGCACTGGGTTCCTCATATCCTTCTGTGTTTGGGCTGGAGGCTGCTCAGGGCTCCTGCCTGTTTTGCCTCCTTTTACAATGCCTATTTCACAAAATATCAGTTTAGCATTAATATAAGAAAGATCTTTGAAAATTGTGGGGTTTTTATCATGTAGAACAGTACACCATGTGCCAAAATTCCATGCCATTTTCTGGGTTTACTCATGTATCCACATAGACTTGGACTGGGAAGAGTCCAAGCAGAGTAATTATCAAAGAATTAGTCTGATGGCAAAATACTTGCAGTTTTATCCCTCTTCTTTGGGATTTCTCTGCCACACAGCCATTTCTTTAGTTCCAGGTTTTGTTGTCCATGGTATGTCCAGTACATGAATTCCAGTCTCTGGAGAAACACACAAAGCACTGAGTGTCAGACACAAAAAGAGCTAAAATGAGTAAGGTAAAAGGCAAGACCAACCATTCTCATTTAAATACATGCCATGTTTCTTTCAATAGTTTTTATGCCTATCTCCTTGATTACATGGGGATACTGCTCACCAGCCATGGAAGAGGGAAATGTGTCTTGGAGCATACCTGGAAGCAAAATTTTTCATAGAATCATAGAATGGTTTAGGTTGGAAGGGATCTTAAAGGTCATCTAGTTCCAACCCCCCTGCCATGGGCAAGAACACCTCCCACTAGAGCAGGCTGCTCAAAGCCCCATCCAGCCTGGCCTTGGACACTTCCAGGGATGGGGCATCCAC
>JAOXJM010000001.1:14376369-14408951 GCA_026413425.1 Tringa solitaria
TTTCTTCCTGATATCTAACCTAAATCTACCCTCTTCCAGTTTGAAGCCATTACCCTTCATCCTATAACTATATGCCCTTGTGAAAAGTCCCTCTCCAGCTTTCTGGTAAGCCCCTTTCAGATGCTGGAAGGCCTCAAGTCTACCTTAAGAATGGGTAGTTATTAAAATAATATAAAGAGGCACCGGTGTCCCTTACAACCTGTGGACACCAAGTACAGTTCTTTAAGCATCCCCTTGTCTCTTTGCTAAGAACACGCTATTCTAGCGTTCTAGCATAGCCTTAAACGAGAGTGGGTCCTGGCCATGGGACACCGTAGCCTGGCTGAAACAGATTCCTAATTTCCTGCAGCTTCCTCCATTCCTACAGCTAATGGGCAGGCTGGATTCTAAAAGCCAACATGCAGCAATTCGGCTGAGCTTCTGCATACGACAGCATGACTTGTCTGCTAAATAACTGCCCAAATTTTGTTTGATACACTCAAATGGAGGAAGTTCCCTTGAAGTGTGCCTCTTCTCAGATGAAGGAGGGGGAATTTATCCTATAGATTTCTCCTATGTAAAGCTTGTGAAGTCAACAGCGGTGTAAGGGTGTCTTGCTATCAGATGGAAATGGAAATAAAATAATTGAAGTATCCTGTACTTTCTAGATAGGTTTTCTAGCCAGAAGTGCACTGACTGACTAATCCTTATTACAGCTTTAGCATTTCTTACTTTGAGTCTTCGATAAGGCTCAATGGCCAGGTGAGCTCCAGCGGAGGCAGGAATGGAGTGCATGTATTCCAGCTCTCAGGCTGTCTTCCTCAGCCACCGTCCTTGCCCATGTCAGCAGCAAAGGAGTTAACCAGGTGGTGTCTGAGATGAATTCTGGCCTGCAGGATCAAAACAAAGCTAATGGCAAGTGACAACCTGCTCTCCTGCAGCTCCAGCTGCAGAATCCCTATGGCAACTTAGCCAAAATGAAACTGTCTTCACCCACGCGTCTCCACGATTGCGGGAAGCTCTCTCTGGGTGCCCAAAAAAGCAAGTGAACCTGACAGCAGATATGCTTTCTTGTCACCACAAGGATAAGGTAAATATCATCAGCATTATTTTACAGGGATTGTCTTACCCAGATCGTCTCTGTAACAAAAACCGTGACCGCTTCCCACTCTATTCCTAGAAAAAAAAATCCTCACAGAAGCCCCACAGTGCTCAGCAGCATATAAGCCATCAATCTCTGCAACAGGCACAAATCAGCAATAACCTGGTCTTTTGAATATATCGTTAGCAGTACAGAGCAAAGAGCACCAAGAACATGAACAGAGATTGAAACAGGTGAGTATAATGAGGACATTTTAACGGTCATTTTAAGTGCTTAATACTTTAAGTCGACTATACTTGAATTTGCAAAGATTCCATTCTACAAGTTTCAACATCTGTACATCATCAAATACTGCTGGACGGCCCCCGACATACTTAGATTTTAAAAAGTCTAAACACTCTGAAGAAACCTTCAGAAAACATCAAACAACACGTAAGGAATTCAAGGTCCCCACTAGTAGCAGGGAAGACATCAGAATGCTTTCTGCCCCTAAGCTTTTGCAACTACACGACATGAGATGGGAGAGTGCAGTTAGGTCTTGCATATTTCTGCGCATTGTATTTCTGATACATCAAGGAGGCAGCAGACCCACCAAGTACATGGCCAGAGACACAGTAGCCCCTTGTTCCTAAGAGCAGTCCATTAGACATTATTGATGAAGGAGGCCTTCAATCACTGTTGCCACGCATTTAATAATTTAAAGCTGTAACACACACTGCAGCTACAAGGAAATATTCATCATTTGCTATTTAACCGTGAAGAGTTTTGAACATTTCTAAAGGACTTGGTCATTGGTTTTTTATATTAGTGTGTTGTGGAGACTTTTTTGCCAGGGAGGTAACTGCAATCCTACCTTGCAGATGAATTTTGTACATGTGAGTCAAAAAACTTAGTTTTGTATGTGTGTTTATGCAGATGATTTGTATTTCATCTTCAGAGGAATACAGAACAAAATAATATTCAAATCGTAAGTAATTCGTATTTTTAATGTAAGTTCCAAGTATGCTTCAGTTATGCAAATCTTTCTTTTTGCATCTCGGGTTAGGACCAAAGGCAGCTGAAATGCCTCTGAACAAGGGTAGTAATTTGAGGAAAAGGCTGACTTTGTTTCATTGTAATCTGAAGAGAGCAATAACAGCATGCAGAATGCCTAATATGATTCACTAACTGAAACCATATGGAAAGGCATGTTGACTGGTAAAATCTTCAACATATACACAAAGGCTTTAACAAAGTTCATCCTAGGAGCCTTAGAGCTGAACAGCAGCTGGCTGGGACCGGGGCTGCAGCAGTCTGGTTCATTTGTGCATCTGATGCAATAGCATTTTAACCTATAGTTGTTGATTCAGAAGCTCTGGAATTAGGTATTTTGAGCTTCGCCTTAATTTTCCCCTGAAGAACATACAAGAAACTCAGTACTTCCCCTGTTTTATTTCACCTTACTGAACTTTCAGTCTAGTCAATGTTGTCACACCCATGTTTTGCATGGCTCTTGGTGGCTCCGATTCAGATAGAGCTCTGGTTCACACTCACAGAGTACAGCCAGCAGCTGGGAAGGGAAAAACATCCTTGTATCCCAGATGTCAAAGTAGTAGGACCTTTTGGCCCTTTTTATTCTGTCTTGGATTGTAGGCCAGAATATGAAATATGAAAGTTTCCCTGCAACTCAGGCTGGAATACTCAGAAGTGACAGCTGCTGTTTTCTTGGTCTGAAGAAGAAAAAAATGCTGTTCAGTCTTTCCTCAGACCTGCTACCGAATGAATCCGCTTGTTTCTGAGACTGCTGAGAAGCTGAGACTCCATTGTCTGAGGCTTAAGAAAGCTTCTTTTGGGTTCAATAGACTTTGATGTAAAATGTTCGAGAAAAGGATTGTTTAAATAGGAGTCATATCTGTGATGATTTAAAAATATAAGCAAGGTATGCCTTTGAGAGGGTGGTAATGTCTTATCAGACCAGCAAAAAGTTGGGGGAAAGGGGTGTGCTTTTCATCTTACCTGAAGGGCCTTCATGCCTGGAAGCTTTTCTCTGTTTCCAGCTGCATCAGGCAGTTAAATGGAGAGGTAACTTCTCCACACAAGCCTTGTCTCTATCAGTAATAAATATCATCTCTCCCTGCCTGTTCTGATGTGGAATTGCTATAATTTGTAAGCTGATTTTCTTCGCAGAACTCTTCTTACTGTCTTGAGTCTGATTGTCTCGGAAAGCTTTAAAAAGTAACACATTTCTCCATTCTCAGGTTGCCTCTCTATAGATATTTACTACTTAAAGGATAATGTACCCCAGAATGAAAGCAAGCTGCCCTTCTTCTATAACCAATGCAAAAAAAAGTATTTTTATTATTTTTCTCAGCGTGACCAAAGTCCTCATAGAAGAAGCAGTGGGGTTTATCAGCTGGACTATGGACTGCAGGTCAGGAAATAGGGCTCTGTTCCTCACCTGCTGCTCAGCGCTTTTGCCATGTGAGGAAAGTGTGAATTATGCAGGACGTGCTGATCTGTGTCGAAGCAGAAGCTGCAGAGCCAGAGTTGAGGTAAGGCTCACCCCACACACACGCACATCCAGCTAAGAGGGAGTTGCACCCTCTGTGGTTCCGTGCCGTGCTAGCACAGCGCAGGGCTGACTCCGGGCTCGGAGCCGACATAAGTTTGTATCCACCTGCACAAGTGCACACACAGAGCTGCCTGTGCCTCCAGATCTCCTCTCACTTACCTGCATCGTCATTTTAGGCTATAGGGAGATTGGAACAGGAGTTTTTGCATCCAGCATCTTATTATAACAGCTCTTGCAGTTAAACTGTGATCTTCTTTGGGGTGATCCTATGGAAATTATTAATTAATATGCCACATTACTTAATATTTAAAAAACAGTGTTGTCGGAGTTGTAGGGTACAACACACAAGTCCAGGAAGTTCATTAGCATTCTTCACCATATAAATCTGGATATGTAGCAGTACATACTAAACGATGAAAAGATGTTCAGGTGCCTTTCTCAGGGAAATGACTTCTCTTCCCTGGTGGGTTGTTGTGATTACTCGGAAACTGCATAATCTGAGATGGTGATGCCTGTCTCTTCTCCTGAATGATTAGAAACCTTTCCTGTCAGAAAATATTTAGAGTATAGTTTGTCTTCCATTGCTTTCAGTTCCCAAAGCAATTACATCAGAAAGACTTAGGACTGGACCAGTGTGATTTTCTTTCAAACTAATGCAGTTTTGTCACTAGAAACCTACTACTGATGCATATTCTGGATCTGTGGGTACCTATTCTGCCAGAATTGTTATTTCCCCAATGATATTGAAAACTGTCTCTGCATGAAGAGGATCGTATTGCTGTACCTAAGTGAGTGTGGATAACATCTTGTGAATTCTACTTTTGGCAAGACCTAAGAAATAGATGCAAGTTTAGTTTAGAGGTCACCGTGGCTTCCTGTTGCTCTCTGCTTTTGGTTCTGACTTGTGTGCCTGACAGAGGGCTGTTCCTGCTCCAAGGGCAGTTCTGTGTTGTCTCCAGCCCTCATATTCAAAGGTTATGGAATATGTGTCCATAAAGTGAGAAACAGTTTCTCCTTTGGTTATAGTGGTGGCTGGATTGGGTAACAGTGTGTGTTTGTAATTATGTCATCTAAGTTTATTTGGCAAATTATCTCTAAGGCATATACAGTACAGTGCAATTCCCCTAAAGTTAAGGGGAACACTAATTTATGAGCTAAATCACTGTATCTAGCAAAAGCATAAATATACAACTAAAAGTAAAATGAAAACAATTCAAAGTCTTTCTTTTTAATTCCTCCTTATATCCTCAGGGGAGAAAGCAGGAGACAGTAAAGCAACAGCAGAGAACAGAAAGAGGGTATCTAGCAAGTGGGTCAGGATACTTAAAGAAAGACTTGAGGATGCATGGGGAAAGAGAAAAAATCCACAGCAGGGAGAGGAGACTGCTGAATGGTCTAGTCTTGCACCCTCTAGAACTGACCCAAAGAAGTTTACTGGCATTGGACTTAGCTGTCTTACACAAAACCCTATCTTCTAGCAAGGCCTTCAGCCCTGGTTCATAGTTTATAATTCACAGAAAAATAAATTCATGTATCTGGTAACACAAATTAGGAGAGGGATTCTGGAAAGAACAGACAGATTGACAACTGGACTGGAGAGGCGGAATGCTTTTGTCCAATGAGTGCAGGGATGGGGAAAGAGTGCCTGCCCCGCTCAGCTATGCCACCTCTACAGCACAGGGCTGGATTTTAATTTCCATTGGGTTTAGGAGTCCAACCCCAAATTTCTAGTTTTTAGCAGGCAGTTTAAAAGAAAAAAAAAAAAAAAGAAAAGCAGTGCCACCACTCGTTTGTTTTGGTTTTAGTGCATTCAAGGGTATAAGCTACTCTTGTGTCTCAGGCTATTGACATCATTTTGCACCTTTTTGCTTCTAATCTTATTACCTCTTATACAAGCAATACACATTCAAGCATAGAATACTGGTTTCTGTTCTGGCTAGGACACAGTGCCAAATGACTTTTAAATATAATAAATAAACATCCATAATCAATCTATTTCAGACAACCGCAGCAAAGAAGTCAGTAACTATCTCTCTAGGAGTAGGAGATAGTAATTTGCTAGGCATTAAGAATCATCTTAAGATAACTTTGAAACACAATAAAACTATAGCCCAGTTTTCAAGGCAATATATAGCATTCAGCTTGCTTTCTTCCCATACATCAGTGTCTTTCCCCTTCACTCTCTCCTCTTTTAAGCCTCTGAAAAGATTAGTTTCTATAGTAATCTGAAGAACTGAGTAACTCAAAAGGGGAACATCTTTCTGAAGTATTAAATAGCTTGTTCATCAGCAAGACGCTATGCCCATGTTTTAAGACACAGCCCCAGTGTATCCTCAGCTATTCTCAAGCTTTTTTGCTGTTGCTTCAGTAACAACAGGTCAAGCTTTCAGGCCTCAGCACTCTGAAGAGCAATTGCCCCATGTTACTTAGAAATATTTGCAAATATGCAAAATGACTCTGATATTTCCCTCCACAAAGAGAAGGAAGTAATTTAGAAAAAAATGATGTAATTTAGAAAAAAAAGGCTGTTTCCATTTCATCTGTCATGTGGTACTGAAGGCAAGGGAGGATTGTTTTGCTTCAATGTTTGTGAGTATTGTCATAGGGTTTGTGTAGGGGAGGTAGAGGTCTCTGACAAAAAGGTATTTCAAGCATGGCAATGAGCATGAGCGCTGAGCACATCATTCTGAGCTCTCCACAGGGTCTCAGCCTCCACTGCACTTGACTAAATGCATTCAATTTGGGCTGATTTCAGCAGCTAAATGTCACAGGCTTGTGTCATTGCGCATAAACATTGGGTACCAGGGGCACAAATGACAGAGCTATGGCAAAACCAGGCAGCACACTGTAGAAGCTGAATTAATTGCTGATAGAGATGGGGAAGACAGGAGAGTAATTTTGACCTTTCCTTTCTAAATGTGTCTTCCAGAGTTACCTTTTGATAACGTTTGATATCATTAAAGTGGAAAAAGAATAACAAAACAAAAAAAGCAGAGGAAGGACAGAAGGTTAGGGCAAGCTGAGACATCCTGAGGTATTTTGGGACAGCGATGGATGAGTACCCCCACAGCACTTCAGCTGTTGCAATTTTAGATACCGGGTCAGTACCGAGCATATGAAATGGATGCAATGTGCAGGGAACATAAGAGAGCACAGAGACAGGAGGAGGGACCAGGATTTTGTCTGCATCTTCCCCGGTCTCCAGTTTGTAGGTACCCTGGCTGCACTTCCAAGAAGCCAGTGGCACTTCTCAAGGCTGTTTCTGGTTTCCAGGCTCGCAGCTCTGGGCTGGCAGGCCTTTCTGTGCCAGTATTTTTTCAGCAGACAATTTCTTCTGTGTAGTAATTTTCCCCTTCTAACCAGGCTGCCTTCCCGGCTGCTCACATCAAGGCTGGTTTCTTGTCTTTTTCTCCACTGCGTTTCTCCTCCAGGTTTGAGTCTCTGTCTGTTTGGTTTAAGACTTCCCCCTTTTCCTTATCATCCCATTTGACAGATGGAATCAGATAATCTTACCAAAATAAACATTATTATATCCACATATCCTTATCAATCAGTGTGACTGACTCCCATCACTGCTTCCCGTACTGGTTGTTGGTTAGATTTGGGGCTCTATGCTCTCTTGGTTGCGGCTTCCTCCTCTTCTTACTATCCCCTTTTGTATCAAGAAGATCCTTGACAATGTACCTTTCAGGAAGCAGAGGCTCTCTGCTTCTACATACCGCTACAACAATAATTAGGATCTTGCTGAGCTACCAGACAGCAAAGGGAACCGGTATAGCATCCAACATATTCTATATTAGTAGCAGGACTTTGAACTTGACACAAAATTTCACCAGGAGCCAGCACAGAGACTTTAAAACGAGAACATTATGTTGAAACAACCGAGTGCCCAAAAGACTGTGAGCTGCTGCATCCCATATCAGCTGCATTCAGGAGATAACACGGTTGGTAACTCCTGCAAACAAAGAATTGCAATAAGCCAGCCCTGAGAAGTCAAACCAATTCAAAATCCTCTCCTCTTAGGAAGGGACGCAGCCTGCTGATATTTCATAGGCAGCACAAAGATGGCCTGGTAATACAATGCACACATATCTGTTGATCAGTCTGACAACAATACGAAAGCTTAACTCTGGGAGATGGATTTAAAAGTGCAAGATGAGGTGAATACCAGGATGGCAATTGCATTCAGCAAATATCTCCTCCATGAGTCTTATTCAACTCAACAGTGATTGCTGTGTCCAAGGACTGATTTTCTTCTCTTATGTCTCCTTACAGCTTGGCCTAATACAGTTGCTGGCGTCTCTCTTGCCCTGTCCTGGGTTTGTTTCCCTGGTGTTTGTTTCTCTTCTGTCTTTGTTACTTTTAACACAGAAAGCTCGAACGTGCCACCCACAGCCACTGGGACCCTGTCAGACTAGATATCCATTATAATTAGAAGTAAATTTAAACAGAAACTGGTAAGGCATCCACAGCTGTAATCATCAAACAAAACAGATTTAACTGATAGTACTGAATGGTGCCAATATAGTAAAAAAGTGAGGATTCAAACTCACTACTGTTTTCCCTCATGTACCTATCAGCAGAACATGGAGTGGGACAGGGAACAGCAAAGAAGAGATCAAAACACCCTCTTCTCTTCACATGAAAAACTGAAGCCCCAGATCTGCCCAGCACTGACCATACTCCCACCTCATGCCGACGCCTGTGTTCACCCCCACCGTGAGCAACACAGGATGGCTTCTTCTCTCCACACTCCCTCCTTCAGAAAATCCTGCCTCTGTGGCATAAGTCAGCATTAATTCTGTCTGCAGTAACAGCAGAAAGCCTGAACTGTTGCCGTTAACGGAGCAGTGTACAGCAAGGGCAAAGAGGCACCTGCTACCTTTGCGCTAATCAACGTTTCAAATATATCACATGCCTCAAATTAATTTCCAGCTAAAAAGTAATCATTTTTCAAGCACTTGATACAAACCACACATAGAAATTAGACATAGCTTTGATTGATGATAATTTTTCTGATCAAAATGGTTATTTATGACTGTTTCAAATTTGATGAAATAAATTCTTTTCAGTAAACTCCAATTTTTTTGTTGGCAAAACTGAAGAGCATTCCCTTGGCAATTCCTATGCCAAGTACCACAGAGATCCCACCTGACCTTGTGTTTGAATATCGTCTCATCGGCACAGTCAGACCTAGGGAATGCCTCTGCTGCAGCCACTGAGGTGACTATATGGCACAGAAACGTTCACCTTAACTCAGCACTAGTAGGGATAGAGAGGATTGTGCAGTTAATGGGACAGCCCTTCACAGCACACAGTCAGGTAAGGTATGACATAGCACAGCGTAAGTGTGCAGTTGGGCTCCTCCTTCCTTCAATCAAATCCAGCTTGATCCAGTCTTGGAGCTAGCTCTGTCAGTCCTGTGACAGCCGCAGAGGGCTCAGAGAGGGCTAATTTAGGCTCATCAGTAGAGAATACTTGAGGAAAAGAGCTCCTTATTCCTCAGTCATCAAGAGGAGAGAGCAGGCACAGAACTATTCATTTGGAATTGCCCTAAAAATGTGTGTTCGTTCCCTGAGAAAAGCCCTAATCTTGGCAAATTGCCACAAGGCAATACAAGCACGTGCGGCCAGCGTGCTCACTCTGTTATTTGCTGGCTCTAGATATGGTGCTCGTGTGTTTGGAGCTCTTGCAGGGGGTTCTAGCAAAGAACCAGCCCAAGACCTCACATCAGCATCCAAGATTTATCTCCTGGGCACTTAGGTAGGCTTCTTCAGTGCGCTGGTTGGACTTGATCTCTCCCACATCACCTGGCAAGAAGGGAGCACAAGCTTAGGAATGGGATGCTGCTGCTTCCATCCTGAGATGCACATCTGATCCTCTCCACGAGACAGGGCTAAGTGGTGTCCCATAGGATTCGGCCAATTGAGGAGAAAGAACGGTCCTCTCTTTACCTGCTGAAGGACACCTAAGTGACAGTCATTAAGTGAAGTGCCAGCCACCTTCCTGGGCTGAGGAGCTGTCTGCAACCCAATTCAGCAGTCACAAACAGTTCGCCATTAGGTACAGACCTACACCCCTCTGCCACACTCTCCAGAGGCAATCCAAAGTAATTGCAAAGCTGTCTGCTGGTACCGTGAAAGCAGGTAATAAGCAGTGAAAGACCTTCATGGGTTTAGGAGGCTGTCTGTGGTGTTATGGGAGGAATTCACGTAGTTCCTCCGAGAGGAATAATCTCAAAATAGATTTGCTTGGCGCTAATGAGAAGGTACTGGTATTCAATTGCATGTGGTTTCCATGCATGCTAAAAAGACATGCAGTCTCATTAATCCCCTTTAACTGTGAGCCATTTTTCTTTCACTTTTAATATTCTCAAGCCCAGGGAGTGCCAAGGGGAACACAGGACAGGCTGACTACAGAGGAGTTATTTCCTCTGAAATCATGCTCCTCTGTCTGTCAGGAATTCTTGAAACAACTGCAATAAATCCTGAATTTTTAATATGGTTCACAAGTTCAGAGGCAGAAAAATCAGTGCTCAGACAGCTGGGATTGCAGTAGTTATCTACGATGTCAGAGTACACATGTTTCTGTAAAAGGAAATCAAACAGGAAACTGCATTGAAAAAAGAGTGATCAAATATGGTCAGAAGACAAAGAATGCCTGCTGGAAAGTGGAAGAAGATGGGTCAATAGAAATGGGTATGAAAGGGCCAGGAGAGAAAAATGAGCTCTCTGTCTGATTCCTTACTGTTCTACATTATAACCAAATATATGGGTCTATATTTGCCAACAGCATAAATGTAAAGTAATAGTACCCAAAGAGTGTAACATAGGCTGCTCTGTTAACTGTCAAAGATCCAGATAGCCTGAATCCTTACAGAATTCTTGGTTGTAAACACAGCAAATGAGACATGACTCCAGGGAAGCTACAGATTGCTTTGGATGGCCTTGCTGCTCACAGATGACTGACTGGGAACCAGTGGTATGGGCTAAAGTCTCCTACACAGACCCCTCAGCCTCAGGAGAGAGGTACCTGAAGTACACAAGGAAGAATGGCTGCTGCACTGCACATGTGTTTCTCAGCTGCAGTTGTGGCCCTGCTGAAGCTGGAGTGTTGAACCCCACACTTACGTCAACCTGGCAAAATATATGCAAGGATACAGAATTTACATTATGGAAAACAGATGTGCATATAGGCATTGACACGCAGACACACTGAGAGATGCAGCTGAGTCAGAAATGTCTTCAGGAGCTGCAGCACGCTTCAGGCAGGAGTCGGGTCAGGCTGGAGGGTGAAAGTATGGAAAGGAAGCAAAAAGCTCAGCTGGAGCTGAGGAAAGAAGCAGAAAGAGGGTATGGTTCACAAACTGCAACAGACCTTGTCTTACCCTACCACAGTGGGCTTTGCCATGTTCAAGACTGCCCAGCCCTGTAGGCAGAAGGCCAGACAGCTGTGAAGGAAAGATGGTCTGAAGGTCACGGGAAGACAAAAGACTGTGCATTACAAGTAGGTGAAATAGAGGTTCTCTCCTGCCAACTTTGACAGTCTGGCAAATGAAAGCCTGTGATGAAAATATGGAAATCTCATTGGGATTTATGTGTGTTCATGTACAGCTGATTGTCTACGGTCCCAGTAGGGCCAATGGTGGTCCAGTCAGTGTAGTCAGTGGTAATTAATGTAGGGGGATAATTAATCTGACCAGAAGTAAGCTTCTACTTTAGGATGAGATGAATCATTATATCCACCATTGACTAGCTTTCTATTGACTGTAAAGGGACTCTAGGGTCATTTGCTGAGATGTAGATGCCTGCAGTCTACATGGATCCAGCTGACTGTCCCTTCATCAAAGAACAAGGAAAAGTCAGTGACAACAGCGACTTCTGGCCATTACATACAACAGCATTCCAGGAGACAAATGTGATTTCCTGGATCAGTAAGTCTAATACACTCCTTCAGGTTTTCAGGAAGTGTTTTCTGGGGTCTTTCTGAAGGCAACAGCATCAGTCCCACTATAGCTGCTTATGTAGACAGTGTGTTTGAACAGGCAGGGTTTTCTGATGCTCTTGGAAGCCTCTGATGGGATTAAGTATGTTGAGTTGGTCTTGAGACAGTCTACCTACCAGTGCTATGTTCTTGGCTAGTCAGCACAAACCTTTCTTGCTCTGCTGATGCATTGGCTGGCTGTTCTGTCTGGTTATGGTGACCTCTCTTCTTAGCTAACTCCATAATTATACAATTTTGCAAACTTCTTGATATTGACCAAAACTCTGGTCTTACAGCTTGAGGGGTCTCTTGAACATGCAACATTGATTACTGCACTAAAAGGTGTCTCAGAAATGAGAAGCTGTCTTACAGCGGAACAGCTTGGCCTTAGGGAATAGAGAGAGATGCAAGATCTTAAGTCCTGCTAAGAGATCTTCAAAGCACAGAGGGGAAAACAGCTTCAGGCATTCAAATGTTGGTAATGTGCGTGCTACCGAGAGGGTCAAGATCTGAGCTGAGGCCACTTCGGTCCTCACACCAGAATATTCATGGCTTTCTTCAGCCCTGGGCTAGAGTAGGAACTAACAGTTTAGAGTTTTAAGGATGGTCAGGAAGCTTGGACTTTTGTTAGGTGATGAGTCTCAGGTAGCACTGTGGGGATATCTGGTTAACTGCTGACACAAATACACACCAAAGCCAGATGGTGATCAGAGGAGCACAGACAGCCCAGCCCATGGGAATCAGCCCCTCCTAAACCCATCACAGGTGAATGATTAAGCAATTGCCCCTATTGCAGAACCCACTAAGGCTTTCAACAGAAGAATGTTGCTCTGCAGTGCTACGCCACAAACCAAGCGGGACTGTTGCTAAAAGGACTTACTGTGGGATGTTGGAGTGCACTAGATTTGATGGTCCTTAACA
Source organism: Tringa solitaria (assembly GCA_026413425.1). Classification (NCBI taxonomy): domain Eukaryota; kingdom Metazoa; phylum Chordata; class Aves; order Charadriiformes; family Scolopacidae; genus Tringa; species Tringa solitaria. Next base: position 14,388,906 of record JAOXJM010000001.1, read on the forward strand.
AACACCAGCAATGCAAATGCATCTCCATGAAAGCCTCACTGTGGAGAGGTTGTCCTTGCGGGGCACAGTTGCATCTTTGGATGCCAGAGATTAATTAGGGATTGGCTCGGTCAGCCTGAAGCTGATATGAAAGGTCTTGGTGAGCAAAACCTACATAAAACCTAGGAGGGATGTGAAGCCTGAGTACGGGTGTGTCTAGAAAGAGTAGGAAAGTTTGGGTTTTGTGTGTGCATGTAGAGTTGACACTGTATTTAGAATTTTGTACGTTGGGAATGTGAGATCTTGATGTAATGTAGCACATTGGTTAGCTGGTTTCACCAAAATGTGAGACATATGAAGAGGCAAAGAGGGGAAAAAGAAGAAGAGGTACTGCCTCACTAACCATGGGGTGGAAGGCTGCAACCAGGTCTGCCTAGCAGTTTTCTCTGGGTGGGATCTACACTGCTGTATATGCCCTGCACACAGAAACCTCTCACAGGAGGGTCTCTCCGCTGTGTACAGACACTGTGCCAACAACCGCCCCACACACAGCTCATTCATCTGCACACAAATCAATGCTCACACTTTGCCTACAGATAGCTCACATCCATCACAGTAGTGACAGTACCTGTGGCATCCACAGCCCACAAAAAGCAGAGACAACTAGATGGCACAGGCTGTTGCACAAAATAAAACATGAATGATGAGAAATATGGAATTGCTTGGTAGGGGCTACTATAGAGATGGCTTAAGTGATACTTTGTTTTTTGAAAGAAAGAAATAAAAACGTGTTATGCACATACAGAAATAAATTATGCACATATTAAATTGCTGTACAGAGCTTGTTGAATGTTGCAGAGAGAGCATGACTTCCAGAAGAACAACAGTCAAGGACTTGCTACATTTTAAGAACAACAAAGCAATTCTTGCAATCCCTTTTGTATGCCATGAATTTTAGTGGGAGATGAAACCAGTGTAGCTTTAAAAAAAATAATTACCAACCCTCCCACAAGCATTGACTGTGGATCTGGGGAGAAGTCCCCTTCATGCCTGAAATACCCATTTTTTATGTGAGAGCAGCTGGCAATGAGAGCTGCTAAGGAAGCTGTTTGGTGCTCACAGCCAGGAGGATAGCTTGAGGATGGCTTCCATACTCAGTGTTGATTCACCCAGGATTTCCAGATGGCTGGCTGCCTGCAAAGCCAGGTACCTGAAAACTGGCAGGCTGCTGGTAAATGGCAGATTTCTGCTGAAAACAGGATTTTGACACCAAAGCGGAAGATCTAGCAAGTGTGTGTAATGACAGGAATTTCTGCAGCAGTAAAAGGTCAGTTTAGTTTTCTGGATACTTTCAAGAGAGTGGGAAAAGCTGGTTGCTTCACACAGAGCATGTATGGCCAAAGAATAATTATAATATCAAACAAACAATCTTCTTTGATAAATCTCATGGCTTTCAAGGCCTATTTCTTGATTTTGGAGTTTTGACTAATGACTTCAGATCATGAGTGAAAATCTGAATCTTGGCTCTTTCATTTGTAACCCTGAAGCTCAGGTGGCGTTGAGCTCCCATGCAATAGGCAGATGTCCCTCCCTGATTGCAGGGGTCATTGAAACCATCAGCCCAAGAACAACTTTCTTTGCAGCATAGTGTACTTTTTTTTATCTGTTAGTAAAAACACAAGATGGACTTACAAAACCACTTGTCTTCTACAACAAAATCAGTGTACATGAGAGGAAGCAAGCAGAATGGTGTAGAAGAAAAGCAACAGCTGGGCATTCAAAATGCTTTTAACTTTTAACTGATTGCAAATTAATACAATTACAGCAACTCTGTACAGGGTGGTTTGTGGATTCTTTTCAGTTGGAGTTCATTTAATAGGCTGAGAAGCACTGCTCTAAAACAAGAATAAATGTCAGTCAATGCCACTTAACAATGCCACTTTGGATGGCTTCCACTCTCTCTGAAGATATCTAGCACTTACCTACCAAAGAAGTTCATCATGTTGGCTGCATGCATAAAGCTCATGGCAAAGCACGTGCAGAGCAATGACTAAGCAAACCACTTGCCAGATGGGTCAAACTCCATGATTGTTGTGATTCATTTCCCTGCATCTGCTGGTCTGGACTCACAGAGGGTCAGAAAGTCACTGCTGTCACCATGAGTGAGTAAGGAAGATGTCACCTTGAGCTGCTTGAGAGGAGATGCAGGGAGGCAGCGGGAAGCTGCTCACAGCCATCTTCAGGGGTTTCAAAGTAGACTCAAACTGCAACCCACTTAGGTAGAGGTTGGACTAAGTATTATTATTTTATCAATTGACCTTGAAAAATTTCTTTTATAGTCTTCCTATTTTGAAGTTCTGTTTTTTTTTAAATTAGTTTAAATTCAGGACTCAGATAGGGTAAAGACTTGGGTTCCCAGATGGAGGCTTGGAATGGAATTACTTCTGTTCATTTGAGAAAGAACCATGAAATGATGCCGCCCAGCTAACATAGCCCTTTTTAATGCCAAATGCAGCTGGCAAAATGATTTTGTCTCTAAAAATACCATGGTTTTGTCCTTTGCCAGGGATTTGCAGTATTTTGCTGCTATTTACGTAATACCTTTCTTTTTCTAACTAAGACTATTAAAAATGCAGAAAAAAATCTGTGAGCTGCAGAATCTTAGGAGTCACCAAATCACCAAATAGTTGAGGTTGGCAAGGACCCCTGGAAGCCATCCACTCTAACCTTCTCTTCAAAGAAGGGCAGCCTAGAGCAGGTTCCTCAGGACTGTGTCTGGTCAGGTTTTGAGTATCTCCAAGGAAAGAGACGCCACAACCTCTCTTGGCAACCTGTGCAAGTGCTCAGTCACCTTCACAGTATAAAATGTATATTGGGTTTTTCCCATATTGATGTGTAATTTCCTGTGCCTGTTGCCTCTTGTCCTGTCACTGGGTACCACTGAAAAGAGTCTGCCTCCATCTTCTTTGCTCTCCCCCATCAGTATTTATACTCATTGATGGCAACCCCTTTAACCTTCTCTTCCCCAGGCTGAAAAGTCCCAGTTCTCTCAGCCTTTCCTCATAGGAGAGATGCTCCAGTTCCTTCATCATCTTTGTATCCCTTCACTGGACTTGCCTCAGGATGTTGATGTCACCCTTGGACTGGGGAGCCCGGAACCGGACCCAGCACTCCAGCTGTGTCTCACCTGTGCTGAGCAGAGAAGGATCACCTCCTCGAGCTGCTGGTGATCCTCTACCTAATGCAGCCAGGAGGCTGGAGAGAATTGTGAGAGTCTGAATCGAAAGACGAGGGTGCTTTGGGACACTGTGGCTCTGGATGCACTACTCAAGTTTGGTTTATAAAACATTTCGACATCCTCTGTGGGGAATATTCATATTATCAGAGCTCTTTTTCATGATAACCCATATCCATGTCTAATCTTGAAGTGTAGTACTTGGACAGTTGATTACTTTTGTTTATGCTGAAGTAATTTTTCACATAATTAGCTGTAAGGAGACAGTAAGAGCTGATTCTAATCGTGGTACTTCCCATGGGGAAGATCCAGGAAATTTTTAGATGGTTCTTGACAGGGACATGGGGAAAGTTTTTACAAAAAGACTGCAATTGATGTCAGTGATACAGTACTTCTTGGTAGCAGCAGAAAACATTCAAATTGGAAAAAATACCTTTTTTTCCTTTTAAGACCACTGGTAAGAGGTATTTAGTGTGCTTTGGCTTTCCCTCAAAGGTTTCACGAATGCATCAAGCTGTTTAACCTACAGACTTGAAAGCAGGAAACATAAAGACTGTCATTACCTGCTTGGATTTTTGAAGCTGTAGGCACTCAAGCGCCCCAGTGCTGGGGCCAGCAAGGCGGGTGCGGGTTGCTCTGCCACAAGCACTCACACCCAGCCAAAACCTGCCGAGCCCCCTGTGCGTGGGATGGCTGTGCCTTCCCTCCTTCCGGAGTGGGGCAGGTGACTTCAGATCCGCCTGAGCAAGCAGCGTTACCTCGAGCCTAGGCTCTGAGACATAACCTTGGCCACAGAGAGCTGTCTTGGCAGGAGACCCAGCAGTGACAGTCACGCTGATTTGAGCCCAGCTTATGAAAATGAAGAAAAGCAAGTCCTCTTCTAGCACCGTTCATATTCCCAGTAGAGCATCACAAATGGTGCCATCAACCTTCTGTATCTGCAGTGTGATAACATCCCATGGGGAAGCTCTAGCAGGTGTTTGGTTTCAAAGAATCTGGATTTGTTTCCAAGTTTGCTGAGTTCAGACTTCAAGTGTCCGATGCTGGAAGACTCTGAATCTCGCCCAGAACATCAGCTGCATCACCTGGGCTGTTTTGCTGACTTACAGGCGTGAAACCATCAAGTAACCCTATCACGATCACAACTTGCTGTCTCATATGGCAAATAGTACTCCTTTCAGTGTAAAATTCATTTTAATTTTATATTTAGTTTTAAAACTGTATGCATTTACCATAAGGTCAGTGGCAGCCCAGTCTCATTGATTTCAAATTTATGGTACAGAACAAATATCATAAACATATGTGATAATTCTAGAAGGACCTGTGATAGGCTGTGGACTCATCTTCCACCTCCTACGCGCAATTCCTGAAACCCCATGCCAGCTAAAGCATCACTTGAGCTTCCTTGCAAATTCCACCTTTGCCCTTTTCCACTAACTTTCTGCCTAATTTTGTCCACATGCAAACACCTCTCATTTGTGACCTCTCACCATTCTGGCTTGATGACTCTTCTAACATATCTCCAGAAAAAGTCCTTTCCCATATCTGTATGGGCTTCTTACCGGTCAGGGAGGTAGTTCTGAGAAGGTGCCAACACCTCTGCTGTCTGCTTGTTTGATCCTAAAATCACCCCCGAACACTGTTAATTCCCATGTCTTTCCACAACCACCAGATACACTCTGTCTGGATGTAAGTGGGTTAGTCCACGTATTCTCAAGAGTAAATCTGCACATTGTCTTCCAACTTTTAACATTCCATTTTATTACTAATATTACTAATTTATCAATGTTGCTAACAATGTTTTTAGCAGCATCTCTTTGCTCCTAGAATCATGATAACCTCACACACTGCAGTGGCTCTCCTCAATATGAACATATGGGCACTATTTTGCACTTTAAAAAGGACATAATGGTCTTTGCTGTGTTTCCAGTACTACCCTGAATGGATAATGAAGGGAGATGGCAATGAAGCAAAAGAGAACAAAAGAGAAGAAATAAGACAGTAAGGAATTAAAAACAGAGAGTCCATTTGCTAGTTTGGAAGAGGGCTGAAGTCAGGTGTTGAAGGAAGAATTAACAGAGAAATGGAGGTCAGGAAGAGAAAAAAAGAGTAGTAAAAGTGGGTAGAGAGTGTTTGGTGGAACAAAAGATAAATTAGAGGCCCTGCTACATCTTCCTTCTGGAGGAAGAAAGATCTGCCCCCAACAGAGAGAGAGCACAATAAAGCTTGCAGAAAGTCTGATACCAAAATGGGAAGCAGGGGGGGCAGAAGCATTTGTGGCAGAAAAAAGCAATCCAGAAACCAGGGGTACCATCTGTGTTAGAGATGTAGTTGCTATTAAAGGAGAGCTGCAGATTTTCTGTAACCTAAACATTTTTAGAGACAATATGGAAGAAAGTGGAAAAGGTACAGAAGAGAAGCAAAGGAGAAGAATCGGCCTATTTGTCTTCAGTAAGAAGAACTGAAACCCTTCAATTAATTGTTTACAGGAACAATTTCTCCTTGTGAAAAGGGGTGTTAAATATTTTGGATGCCATTCTTGACCTAGAATCTATGCGTGTTGCTTTTGAATGCCAGGGATTGTGCCTGATCCCATAGCCCTGTCCTCCTGTCCCCATGTCCTCTCTGCTCTGTGCTCCTGCTGACCACTGCGCTCCGGGCTGCGGGTCACGCTGCCCTCTCCACTTGGAAATGCCAGTCCGCACCTGGCTCTAATAGTAAAGAAAAACATTTTAGGACACGTCGGGGTCATTTAATGCCAGGAGCAGGTTAGTGAAATGAGCAGGTGTGCAGACAGCTTACCTAATCCAATTGTACTGCTGACGTCCGCAGAGGTAATCCATCTGCTTCCCAGGATAACGGCTGTAGCAGCCCGGCTCACCAAGACAAGTGTTTACAGGGAATCCCCCGGGATGAATGACTGTATCTTTGAATTCCTGCCAGCTTTCACTCACATAAGTTAGAGCACATATGTCTCCTTAATTCAGAAGAAAATCTGATTTTGAAATTGCCGTGGCACCTGCCTCTTGAGCAAATGTGCACGTTGTGTACAAAGTGGCATGTGCGCCCAGAATAAAGTATCAGGGTCCACAGAAGTAGAACGTAACCCCAGATCTCTCCATTTTGCAGTGGGTTCTGACTTCATAGAGTATTGGCAGCTCAGAGGGAGCTCCTTGCTGCAGTGATAGCTGCAGTGTGTAGTACATAAGCCTGCCATCTGCAGCTCCAATACATCGTATAGTCACTTGTTTCAGTGTTGGAATAGGTTTTTGGTTTGGCCACTTCCAGTCTTCTCTGAAGCAAAAGATGGAATTGCCAAAGTTGAGCAAAATGCTTCAACTACCAGCGGATGGAAAAGCTTAACTGGGTGGTTAAGCTCAACGAATGCTACCAAAGATTTCTGGCACTGGGAGGTCTTCGGCTGTGGGAGCAGGTGGTATCGGCTGATGGGGGGATTGCAGCTGGAGCATGGGCTTTATCTGCAGAAGTATGTTGACACTTAGCGGATCACGCTGTAGTTTGCCTGTGTGCCCTGCCTCCACTGTATCAAAGCACGAGGGAGCAGTTCACCTGCCAAACACAGAAGAGCATCAAGAGGTGAGCTGTGAAAACACGATCTCCAAGCAAGCCACCATACTGTGGAGTTCAAGTTACCACCGCATCCTAAGTAAATTGTCCTGCACCTGCAGGACAGCTGTGGAAGTACTACATCCCTCCAGCTTCCTGATGTAGCACTGCATCCTGATGCATCCTGTTCTGGGTACAAGAACTTCACTGTGAGACGTTTTTCAGGCTGGTCAAAGGGCATTTCCACCAGAAAACAGGCATTCCTGGCACTATGTGATGCTCTAGATAGAAGTGCACCATTTTTCGTCATTTATACAGTAAAAGGGTTGTTTTCCTATTACTCTGAAGTCCATATTGACAAGTCTGGTGCCATACTCAAATCTGCTTCTGTCTTTTTGGTCTTCTCTGAAAGTGACTGCTTCATCCAGTGGAGGTTTAACTCTCCATTTCATTTGCATTAGCATGGTACAAATTGGCTGTGGTAGATCAGAAAATTTAGTCTGTACCTTAAAGTCTTTTTCTCATCTCCTTCTACCTGGACAGATTGCTTATCATAGTATCTATTATCACCTCCACTTCTTATTACCACTTGCTGACACTAGCCAATTTGAAATCCTCAGATAAATCTGTTCCTTCTCCCGCACTAACCTCACTATAAGCTGGGGCAGGTTCATTTCCCTGAGTTGAGCACCCAGAAAGGAATATTACTTTTGGCAAGAGAAATCCCCACAGTCACACCCTTGTCTCATACATCATCTTTCTAAATCATCTCTTCCCACATATTAAGAAAAATCTACTGTTCTGAAGTCATCCTTGTCCAGAAACTGGCCTTTACCTTCCTGATCTCTGCATTTTACACAATTCTCCATTCATCTGCCTCCCAATAAACCCCTTCTGCTGGTTCCTGGTTGCACATCTGCATGTGCGCTCACTTTCTGCTTGGACTATTGCAAGCCCTATCGGTATAGTTTCGGGTCTGTATTCCTCTCTTGTAAGACCTCTACTGGCTATCTGTCTGCCTCAGAAGCACCTTAATTATCCCAAAGTCTCTTAATGGGGCTAATAGATGGTATCTGTGCATACTGCTACACTTAGTCCTACTGACATCCATGGCGTGGCTCTCCTTAGACCTCAGACCAGCCTGAGCCATAACCTTGGACCTTCTTTCTCATTGCTGCTATCACACCAGCTATGAAGATGATTGTTTTGCAGGCTATTATATACTGCTCTTATTGACACATCATCTCTTTCAAAATTACAGCTCCAAAGCGCTCCAGTCTATTTTGCTTGCAGCCTTGCAGGCTGTGCCCCACGCTGTGCCTTACTCCTACCAAAGCATTCCCTAGTTTATGGCCCCATATCTCCTCTGATTTTATACTGCTACATTTTACAACATTTTCCCTTGCTGCAATTATTGTGCTTCCTAAGGTTTTGTATGCACGATGCCTTATAAAAATAAATTGAACCTCTGCTCTTTTTACTGTTTTCTAGCCACAGGGGAAAGTAATTCATTTGTTTGAGGGAAGGGGTGTGGAGAAGGCACCAGCACCAGGTCAAAACTCCTCAAACCTAAAACAGATTGCACTTCGCTGAAAGGCAGAGAGATCAAAATGTTTCTTCAAGCACTTTTCCAGACATACGGAGATTAAAGTTAGAAGTAAAATTGGTTTGTATATATTTCCCTTCAGCTCATGTCACTTTATCAAACATAGTAATTTTCAAAAATGTCTCAGTAATAAATCAGAAATAAAACTTTAGAGCAAGCAATGAATCTTCACTTATTTTTCAAAGATGCTTTTAACTGGATAGCATCCCACAGATATGCATGATCTTTCTCTGCATGGTTATTTATTACTGCTTCACCTGCCTCACGTGCCTTTTAATAAACATATTAAAGTGTCAGCTAGATTCATTGCATCTCCAGTAAGAAGCAATTTTGCATCCTTCACTTAAAAACTAGTTTTGAAACATCCCAAAGCAATTATTCCTCAGTGAATCACAACAGACAGCTTGGTATTGTTAGGGAAAAAGTGCCTAAGGGTACTGCTCTTTCCTTTTCCCCATGAACCAGAACAGCAATAGCACATGCATCTTCATCACGCTGTACCTCTAACCCCTCTGCTCTGTATGTCTCCAGCCAAAGAAACCCTGCATTTATAGTGGTGATCTCAAGATGTGTGAAAAAGCATTTCAAAGAGCAGTTGTATAAGAGTGCAGGAGAATACAAAGATAGTTAATAGCAAAAGCTACACAAATTTTTACTCCAAATCTGACAGCATTTTATTTCTTGAAAAATAAATTATTTATGACATCTTTCCACATCAGTTCCTCATCATGTAATCCTTCTAGGAGGCATTACATTAGTGTTGCTCTCCTCTCCCACAGCAGGGATTGTGTGCAACTTCATTTGCAGTTTGTATTAATTACAGAAGATGGCAGTACTAAAAGTAATTATGATGCATGGCTGATTGGAAGACTACTTTATCTTTTATTCCCTTCCCAGTTTGGCTTTACAGAGGCTGTTGCACACCAAAGCCAAACTGGGCTTTGAGGCAGAAAAATTATTAGCTCTGAGAGAAAGAAATTTCAGTAACTACAGAAAAATTAAAAGGGTTGGGTAGTATTCAATATGAATAAGAATGATTCCTTGTATTATTTTATGATGCTAAATATTATTAGAAATACTACATCTAATAACACAAATACTATTTCTTTTAGTTCTACATTTCCTTCAACTTTCTCCAGTGTAACATTTTTGGGAATGCTGCAGGGTTTTGGAAATTACCAAGGAGAGATTGATCCGTAGGCATTAGAGACTTTGTTCTACATGGAAAAGGTATGGGGGGAATCATCCCACCATACCCAATAGGTGTGGGATCATCCATGTTCATTTGAAGATCTGGGTACTCAGGAGATGAAGTCCTCCCTTCCTCCCCCCACCTCATTTCCTTTCCTTGGTGGGGCACTGAGTACTTCAGGCCAAGGAGAAGACATGTGAGTAGATGTCCTTGGGCTTCTGGGTGAACATCCCAGTAAGGATCCATGGACTCATCTTAATCTCTGCCCTTCTGGGAGCTGCTCAGGTGGCTGCTGGAGGCTGCAGAAGAGCACGCTGGGGCTGCGCTGGGCAGCTGCTTACTTCTGGGAACTACAACTGGTTTTAAGAAGCCTTCCTAACCTGTAGCGTGACCGTGGCAGTGATGGGAATTCTTCAGAAGGGACAATTCTGAAGGTTACCGCCCGTAACATTACTAAATACATTTGTCTTCTAATTATTAGCTTTCCTAAATTCACATGAAATAGAGGAAATGGTTTATTACTAGAGGATATTTTTCCTATTAAATCATCTGTATAAAGGTAAGCAAATCATTAACTTCTGGGAATCATAAGACCATTCTTGCAAGTAGCTGGAACAATTGCTATCTGCATTTCTGTGCAGAACCTTTAAGATAACAAAGCTTCAAATGCAAAACACTGTGAAAACCTGAACCACCAAAATCAGACTTCAGATTCTTTTAATGTCCAAAGAATAAATTAAAGAATTTGAGCTGCTTACATGATTTCATTATTATTTGTGTCTGGACTTCATTATTTATTTTCTTCAATGCAGAGATCCCATTCTGAAGAGATAAAGACAAAAATCTAGTTTTACTACTCACTTCTGTGAGAGTTAATAGCCCAGTGACTTCAAAAGGAATGGCACATAGCTCACCAAGCCTGAATTTGGTCCACGTAATATAAAATGAAATATGCTTATGCAAAAAAAAATCACATAAAAGACTTAAAGGATGAAATCTAACAGTCCTGGAATCCAGAACAGAAGCAAAAAGTGAACAGAAGGAAAGTCAAACTCTGCTACCACAAGATTTCACCATTTTTTTAAGAGTGTGTAAAATGATTTATTTCTTTATGTGGGTTGTTTCTTTACCTAAACCTCCCCAGTCTTCAGCAATAAGCCTGCTGCAAATAACACAACTGAGGGTGTGCAGATAATATTAAAAATGCTGTATAAATAGAAAGGATTTTCCTCTGAACAGATCTCAAGTTCTCCATTTAATTTTTGGTAATACTGCTTTTATTAAATTATTTTCCCTAACTTCAAAGTTAATTCCAAAAGAAATTGAGGATGGCAAAAACTACTGAAATAACAAAGTGGGAAAGCCTGCTTTACATTAACCTGCAAATCAAGACAGACAACAGAAGAAATAACCTTGAAGATCCACTTATGCACATGCTTTATACATACATGTAGCCCTCACTTTGGCTGCATTCTCCCTATTGAATAACCTGGCTTCCAAGAACAAATATTATGAGAAATAAGAACAAATAAGAGGAGAAGGGAGGGAATATGTCCACCATCGGTGTGTCTTCCTTCCTGAATTGGTGCCTTTGCACCATGTAGGTGTGAACTAGGGATTCAGAACTGCCTTAGTTTAATTAAATCCCGTGCCTGTCAATCTGTCTCCTCTTGAATAAATTACGTCATGATATTTTTAATCAAGGCAAAGCCAGAGCAAATCAGCCCATGGGATCAGAAACCTGGCTGTGCCCTGTACAACATTACCTGACTCTTGTCTCAACTAAGAATATTTTGAAAACAATCTTGCCTGAGTGGCACTGCAAGGCATCCAAGCACCTTAGCAGGATTCCAGATTTGCAAAATGAGGGCAAGGTCATGATCAGTAAAGAGTAATATGCAAGAAACTTTCCCTTTTCATCATCCCTTGCTCACAGCTGTCTTCAGTTACAGTCCTCTTCTCTCCCTCTGCCAGGCATGAATTCATGCTCCATGATGCTTCGGGTCATTGCCATGAAGCTGCAAAGGGCCTGCTTTATTAAGCACATCCTCCTCTTAGATTTCCACTGACACAGCATTATTCTATCCTTCCAGCATACAATACACTTTTTTTAATACACCTACTGAACATCAGGCGAGTTCAAGGTACACCCCATATATTTCTTCTAGCTGTCTGATTCTCTTACTGATGCTGTTCAAACCAGGACCAGCTCTAGACCAGATCCTACCGAGCACTGCTTCTAGTTCTGTTAGCTTCGGTCCCACAGCTTCAGTGGCTGTTGGTCTCACCCAGCCCTCATACTCCTGACTATACCTGTACATGCTGTGTTCAGCCCTGGCTAGGGTTTGGCCTGGGGACTTGAGAGTGAAATGATCTACAGGCCACTGCTCATGAATGCATCCAACCTCCAGAGATGCAGAGGAGGCAAGAGATCTGAAGCTCCAAAATGCAAGATTAAAAAGGCTGATACAAAAGGTACGTGCCCTGCGGCAGTCCCTGGGGAGGTGCTGGTATGCATACTTGGAGTGCTGATGTGCTGTAAGCACACTACGTGTCAGTCCTATTTCCACTGGTGGTAAAAGAAGAAAAAACTGCAAAAGAGAAAACTGTTAGAATCATAGAATTGAATTGCCTAGGTTGGAAGGGAACTTTCAGATCACCTAGTCCAACCATCAGCCTAACACTGACAAAAAACATCACGAAACCGTATCTCTAAGCACCATGAAACTGTTGTGTTTCCTTATTAAAAAGTAGGTGGCAGGTTCTACTCTGTGGATTGGGAAAATGTCATCAGCTATGAACATTTTGTGTGATTTAGCTGCTTTGGGGTTATATTCAGTAAGGATTGTGACAGTAGTGGGAATATAATATATGAATTTATTCCTTTATTCCAGGCAGAAACAAGCACCCATGAAAAGTACATGGGAGCGTTCAAGGATTTAACAGAGAAAGTAGGTAGCTCTCTCTTTCACTAGTAAGAGACCCATCATGAAAAATAATTAACAATTACTTTCTTATAGTGCCTTTTATTTAGTTATGTTATGTTGGAGCCCTTTGCAAAGCTGAGTCAACAGCCAGTCATGTTCAGTGTTATAAGGTCAGTCAGTCTGGGAAAATCAGGAACAGATTCACCCTAACTCTGATCCCAGGGGTCTGCTCCAAACCTAAGGAGTTTGGATTAATCAGGGTAAGTAGTGCAATATCAGTTTACAAAATCATTAACTATCAGGTGGGCTTTTACATATTCTAATAAGAGGAAAAGGCCAGCACTAGTTACTTTTTCATAAACTATTTATTATTCACAAAACCAGACAACTAATTCTGCTTTGTTTGGATATGATGATGTTACAATTCAGATACCAACAAGCCTCTCCTATAATTCATTTGGTACATTACCCTTTTATAATAATGGACTCCCAGTTTCATTCTTAGTGAAAAATAGTCTTAGCCCCATATTGGTTTAAAAACATCATCCACATTGACTTTATTGATCTAGTTCTTAACTTGAAAAAACTTCCACTATGTCCCCTTGAAGACTCTTTAATAAAAACAACCACAGCTCCTTTAACTTTTCTTTATAGCCTATTTTGCAGAGCTAGTGCAATCTTTGTTGACCTAGTCTGTACCCGCTCCAAGGCAATAATAACCTATCGATGTGTGCAGGGACTGATGTAGTGCTCAGTATTTGAAATAGTGCTTGACAATTGTCTTGTACAGAAAAAGCATCGCTTTTTCGTAGCTTGTTTTTTATCGATACAATGCTAGGTGTATACTTCTTTCTGAGGCATTAGTTGGCATGAAAATTCCAGTTATTGCTTTCATACAAGCTCTCAATCTTACTTGATTGTTCCATTTAGCACCTATTTCTTGGGCTGTTTCCTCGATCTTGCACTAATTATTTTACAGAATTCTACACTGAATTGCCTTTACCATCTGCTGGTTTAATCAACCTAATGATCCATGTCCTCTGAAAGCAGATTGCATTATTTCTCATTATTTGCTCTGCTTCTGACTTTACCATCATTTGCTCTGTAGACTGAGGACTTGGCTCCAGTTCCTGGCTCCTGATGGGGGCAGTGACAGAACAACTTTAAGCAGGTGTTAGATAAGGTTACCTCCAGAGGTTTTAGTGTCATCTCCTAGCACAACTCACAGTAGCCTAAAAACTACCTGAAATGAGAGTGGGTACCACTGATCCTCACAGCTACAATTACTTAAATCAATGGATTCAACAAAATCATGGGGGTTGGTTAGCCATGCTCTAAACGGTGCCAGAGGAGGGGGGATAACACAAAAGCCCACTTAGTGCCTATGTTACCAAAGATTTCTCCTGCCAAGACTGACTTATTGACAATTTTATACTAGCTTCAAGGTGTAAAGTAGCTGAAGTGCTGTCAAGATCAAGCCCTTGTTTTTAAATACCTTTTTTTGATTGTTTTGATGTAAAATTGTTGAGTGTTTGAATCAGGGCCCTTAAACTGACTCAGAGCTACTCCAACTGTAACGCTGGTGAAGCACTAAATAATCGCTGAGGATCAGAATGTCACTTTTTTCCTGTTTAAAAGGTGTACAGCTCGACATCAAACAAAAATAAGCTGGAGTTTCAGCAACGACTGGTGTTTAAGCTCAGATCTAGGGTCTAACGTAGCTACTCATCCTCACTACCGCTTCTGCAGAAGCAGTTCCAGTGTGTTGACCGTCAGTCTCTTGACCGCGTTAGCAAACCTATTGAATAGGAAAAATACTTTTTCTTACAGGCTGAAGGCTTCTCTGCTCAGGTACAGCAGTCACCAAAGGTATTCATAACATGTCTTCAGAAATAAAAGTCTATAGCAATAAAGTTGGGGGGTGGGTGGGTTAGTGTTGTGCCATTGGAATGAGTTGCTTTAGAAAAGTACCTGGATTTCCACGTATCTTAGATACCTGCCTTAGTTTCTTCTGCAGCTATGAACATTAAGGAGTCTATAATCAGTTTCCTACAAATAGGTTGTGAAATACCCTAGAGTACTGGAAACATGGGGGCAAACACTAATCAAGACCTATTGTGGGAGACTCTTCTGAGGTGGCAGATGGAGGTGAAACAATATTCTCTAGGCGATGTTAAATAGCCCACCTCATCAAAGTGTAGGCAACTGAACTGAGCCCCTGAATAAAGCTTCAGTGTACGTACCAAAGCCGCCTCCAGTGACTAGGAAGGGCAGAGCAATGGGGAGAAGGCACACAGAATGGCAAATTGGTTATCTCTACAATGAATATGTCAGGTGTTATTTTTGCAAAAAGCCAGTGAAGCTTCACATACTGCCAGCCTATCCGGGGTATTACACAATTAATACTTTTTTATCAGCTGTGATTTATAAGATCTTTTAAAATGAAGAAAAATATATCCACTGCACATCCAACTGCTTGGGAGGGTAAAGCACAGATAAGAAATCAATGTTGCATAGAGGCTCTGCAGAGAGAGCACATCCTGGCCCCAGACAAGCCTGACGACGTTTGCATTCTCACAAAGAAGAGCTAATCAAAGCTGCGACACGGTTAAGTTCCCCTAAATTAGAAGATAAGGAGGAAGGGGAACTGAAGTCGCCAGGAAATTATTTGATACTTCATTTGCGCTCAAGAGGCAACCCGACAACTGTCACTGTCACAGGGGGGACAGAAACGCAGGAGAGATGCTGATTCTTTAAGATAATGCTGAAGGAGCCGAGCGCTGCTGATTTGTTTCCTCGGCTTCTGTGCCCCAGAGAAATCTCACAATGACAAGTACACTGGAAGTTGCTTTTGTTATTTGTTGTTTCCTTTCCAGAACTTGGTTTGTAATCAGCAATGTAACCTTCGCTTTTCCACGTAACTCGTTTCATAACTGAACTTGCTGAGCTTCTGAAGTTGAGGTGAAATCCAGCAAATCGGTAGCACATGAGAGTGAGAACCATAGCGCTGTGATGCTGAAGATTATTTAATGCAAGTAAATGTAATAATATCATTTCAAATGCTCAGTTCCACATAAGCATGCATTAAAAATTAAAATTTATTTGAAGGTGGCTGCATACTTGGTGGGAAAGAGTATGTGAACCCCAAGCCAGCTTTTTTCTGCATTATAAAACAGTGTAGGAGTTGCCTGACCTGTGTAGTCCAGGACAGAAGCCCTCCTTAAATAAGTTGCATTTGAGAGAACATTTCTGTAGAAAGATATCTATTAATTACCTGCAGGGTTCCTGGCATGCAGGAATCACAATAACAACTCCCAAAATCTGCCGCTGCTTTTAAGAACCTAGACGTCACTGGAATTTATCTGAATCCGGTTTCTAGACAATGGATCATCATCTCCTTTTGTCTAATGGTTAGAAGACACTTATTACCACGTTTCTGTTCGGAATGTATATGTGGGTTGATCAAGTCCTCTTTAGCCTCATCTTTGCTAATCAGACACATTAGGATCCAGAGTCTTTCAGGTTAAAGCACTGCTTTAACTTTCACTGCTGTTCTGTGAACCATTTGTAATTAACCAATATCTCTCATTAACAGGGGTACCAGCATTACACATACCAGTTGCACCACTGCCAGACACTCTCACTTGATTTTCTTCTGCATGTGCATCCCAGAATCACATCTATAGAGATGTTTTCCATCATTCGTATGTGAGGTAGATGATTTATAACTTTAATTTATAAAATGAAATGTTGTGTGGTACTAAATTAAACAACATATGGAAATTAAATAATACCATGTAAATAGTCAGGATTAATAATATTTCTTTAAAAGCAAAGATGCAACTGTAAAGTCTTTTTTTTTTTCCAAATGCATGTTGAAGGTTGGTCCAACTTCCGTAAGAAATTGTTATATGGACTTAATGCTTTGTCAGTCTCAAGAACATCTAACCACTATGCTATTATAATACATAATTCTCTGAGTGGGACTTTCAAAGACTACGGTCTCTGTAAAATTGATCTCTGGAAGTGATCCTAGGAAAATGGCTTTATGCAAAATTGCTGTTTCTTTTGTTGGTATAATGCAGTTAATGCTGCTAGTCCTACAAATCTAATGTAGTGACATTACTCTTCATCTTTCATATTTAGTGCCCTCTAAGTTTTTAAACTTAGACAAAACCCCCACAACAATCCTATTTCTTATTTGTCAGGACAGATATAGAATTTTATGGCATCTATGGGAGGGAGATGCCACCCATTTAATTGTTGTTTCTGGTGCTAAGGCATATGACAAGAATAAGTAAGAAGTCAAATGCTCAGATGGTTTTGTGCTATAATGATTGAAGCCACTCAAAAAAATTGATCCCCATTCAAAACACAAAATTAAAATACTATGCCTTGTGTGTAGATTTACTGGGCAGAAAGACAAAACGCTTAGAGACTGACCAGCCTGTAAAAATGCACCTGTTGGACAATTTCAGAAGTATTTAAGAGACTTGTAATTATTATACTAAACAACTATTAGCCTGTTCAGTGATACAGTATCATGTTGAGATTGTGAAAAGCAGGCGGAAGGATTGCATGTGCAGGTCCTTGCAAGGAGAGGTAATTCTGCTGGTGGTTGTGATGGCAGATCCTCTCCCCGCTCTCCCAGAGAAGTACCAAGTCCTGGTGAGATTCTAACAACCCCATGCTCATCTCAGGGCTTACCTGCTCCCTCACAGGCAAATACTGCTTGCAGACAGCCAAGGGGGGCACCTAGACACTGCTCACCAACAATCAGAGTTACAGCAACTTCCTATGCTCGAGGGCTCTGGAAAAGCAGGGGAAATTCATCCAATGATGCGCATTTAAGAAGGCTCAGATAATTAACTGATCTCCTGCCTGGGAGCTGCTCTTGCTTTTGTGATGATAAATCTTTTAAAACTTACAGTTGAGTTGGATCACACATTTCGAAGTTCAGGACAGTCACCATGAACATGCCGGAGTTGTACCTGAGCGGCACTCAGAACCTTGTCTAATGTCCACAGTTATTTTGGCATTGTTCTTCTTTCCAATCAGAAAGAAATGCATCAATTAAAAAAGGAAGGCTCTTTCAGTCTATATTTGCTATAGTACTTGAATTCATACTTCCATGTGATAGCTAGGAACTAAGAACAGTTTCTTTTTTTTCATCCCTTGCCTAAAGTATGTCTTTGAAGAGTTGCAGCAGGTATTTTCTCTTCTTTTGGACTCTTACAAAGGAGGGGTTTCTTTAGGTTTTACCTTGCTTTGATATAGTTATGTATTAAAAATAAAGTAAAAAACCTGCAACAACTTTTTTTTTCAGCAGTCACACTGCACAAAACACAAGAAAGGAGTAACAAGAGGAGGTTCAGTAACCTTCTCATGCAAGATGAAGTATTTAAACATCATATTATTCAGGGAACAAGGACATACTTCACCCTGAGAAAACAGGATTTATCTACTACATTCCTGTAGGAAGCATTAAAACCTCTGCTTGAGGGCCAAACATATCATACACCGTGCATGTAGAAGAGCAAGGAAGAGGCAGTTGACAAAAGGACTTTAAGGAAATCTCTCTGCAGACAGATTTCTATGTCAACTTCTCTGCTCTGTTGCTCTGGACAACAGCAAACAAAACAAGGGTGGGGAGAAAAATTTTTGCTCAGCTACATTTTTCTTGGATTCAGGGATTCATCCATGCAGAAGGCCACCTCAGCAGATCTATGTGCTCCTAAACACAACTTCTGTGGGCGGCATTAAACCTGGTAAACAACTTCCTTTTCCAGTCCTTTTTCTGTCCTGTGAACCTATGCCATGGTCTTGAAGCTGACAGCACATGAGCTGCTGAGTCCTGGAGCCACCAGTGCTCCTCAAGCATGAGCCACCCACATTTGGGTAAGGCAAATGACCCACATGTGATGTGGCAGCAACTGTGTCTTAGGAGGCATAGGTAGGATGATTAGCATGGGGAAGATTTGGACCCATCAGTGGAGGTTTGGGATTTCTGTTTTCTCCTGGAAGGTAAATGCTGGATAAATCCCAACCCAATGATGCTGGACTGTGGTCTGCTGATAACCACCAGACCATGAACTATGTCTGAGGTGTCTGCAAAAAGTGACAAGAGAAAAGTGAGTCTATTGTTGGTCTATTGAAACTTGCTATACCAGCTCTGTACCTTCCCTGGAAAATGTTTATGGGCCTACAAGCTGGACAAGGATGGGGCTCTGCGCGTGGCTCTGCTCAGAGCAGGGTAGCTGTTTTGCTGCAGCGCTACTGAGAGAACCTCCTCAGGAGTGTGCTTCATTCAGCCTGCGAAGGCAGCCACGAGGAAGGATTCCCCAGCATGTGGCAATGCAAGAGCTGGAGGAGAAATGTGTGACAGCAAGAAGGGAATCAGCTGGTTCTCCAGGTGGCAAAGAAAACCTGACGTGTAACTACTGAACAGCTAGGCAGGTTCAGAGGCACAGCTTGCTCCTTCTCCTGCATACTGAAGGGATAGCTCAGGTTCTGCTCATTATGAGAAGCTTCCAGCATCCCTGTCCTCCCCCAGCTTGCCAACTGCTCTTTCCCAGGATGATGCCACTGCCACTTGCTGGCTGCCACAGAGGCAGCACAGGATGTGCTGCTATGACTCAGGGTGGGAAGTCACCAAGGTGCCTGCTGAGACCAACTGTGGCCCGAGGTGAGGACACCCACTCTTCAGGAAGGGATTTTGCTGAGCGTCCAGATGGTTGGGAGGAAGTTTGGTAGCAGGAAAAGGACACAGAGCAGAAAGTGCAGCCATGGAAAAGAGTAAAAATATACTAGAAAAAGGAGAAGCAAACGTACAGCCAATGATACCAGCCTAAAAAAAACCCACCCCAAAACCCAGAAGAGCAGGCTCTGGCTCCCCTGCAATGCACACCACTGAATACAAAAGAGGGGCTAGAAGCTGCATGAAAGTGGCTACATCTTTGCAGCAGGTCTGACAGTCTGCCTGCAGCAATAGCCATCTCTGGTTGGAAGCTCTGGAGGACAAACTGCTGCTGCCAGCGTGGCTCGTCAGCCCCAAAGGTAGGGACGGGGCTGCGAGCACGGCAGCGCTCAGCACTGCTGCCCTTTGAACCAACTCAGAGGTGCCAGGCTGTATTAGATAAACATCTTCATCCAATTTAAGCAAAATAATTTATTCATAAATGTCTCATGAGAAAGGAAGGCACATCTTATTCAATATTTTATGTAGCTGGTGTGGTTTGCAAAGGATTTGTAACTTTCGGGTTAGTAAACAACCTTTTTCAAACCCCTGCAGAAGACATGGGCAAACAGTTGCCTTCGAACTCCTGCAGAAAACATTGGGGCCTCAGACACTGTCATGTCTTCTCCTTTTAACAACAAGATAGTATGTTTACAATTTTGCAGAATGTACAGGAAAAGAATAATAATTTAGGAGCTTTTTTTTCTAGAAATGTAATTCTACTAAAATGTGTTAAACTTCAACTTCACTGCATGAAGTTCAACCAAGCCAAGTGCAGGGTCCTGCACCTGGGATGTGGCAACC
>JAOXJM010000001.1:14421926-14447163 GCA_026413425.1 Tringa solitaria
TGCTGCTGCTGGCGCGGAGCCGCTGAAGCCCGGCGGAGGGGCTCGCCGGCTCTCGCACGCAGCGGCGGCGGCGGAGCGCGTCGCGTCGAGCGGAGCAAGCGGGGAGGAGGAGGAGAAGGAGGAGGAGAGGAGGAGGAGGAGGAGGAAGGGGAGGGGGGATCTTCTCGGCGAGGATGCCCGGAGCGGCTGCAGGGACGGCGGCGACAGGAGCAGGCTCGTCAGGAGCGGCAGCAGCGGGGATGCTCCCGGCTCAGGAGGCGGCCAAGATCTACCACACTAACTACGTGCGGAACTCGCGGGCCATCGGCGTGCTCTGGGCCATCTTCACCATCTGCTTTGCCATCGTCAACGTGGTGTGCTTCATCCAGCCCTACTGGATCGGGGACGGCGTGGACACCCCGCAGGCGGGCTACTTCGGGCTCTTCCACTACTGCATCGGCAACGGCTTCAGCCGGGAACTCACCTGCCGGGGCAGCTTCACGGACTTCTCCAGCCTGCCCTCAGGAGCCTTCAAAGCTGCCTCCTTCTTCATCGGGCTCTCGATGATGCTCATCATCGCCTGCATCGTCTGCTTCATCCTCTTCTTCTTCTGCAACACAGCCACCGTCTACAAGATCTGTGCCTGGATGCAGCTGACCTCGGGTGAGTGGGGGCAGCGGCTTCGGCCCTGGGGGTGCTCCGCGCCGCCCTGCCCGTCCCTGCCCTCCTCGGCGCCGCGGGGGGGAACGGGCGGCTTTGGAGAAACTTGCGGCGCCGGCGGCCGCCCGGGCCGGGAGGGGGTAAGGGAAGCGGCGGGGGATCGGGAGGGTGCTCCGCCGGGGGTGGTGGGGCTCGGGGGTGGGACGACGACCGGGATGCCTCAGTGGCGCTGCAGAGCGGTGCCGGTGTCTGCCCCGGGCCACCCCACGCTCCCGTTTGGGCACCGGGCTTGGGCCGAGGTCAGGCTCAGCCCCTCGCACCCTCTGCGAGGAGCGGGAATGCCCGGAGAAATTGTCCGGTTTCGGCCTGTGAACCGACTCGCGAGCATCAAACAGCCCTAGGGAGAGCTGCGGGCGGCGGCAGGTCCGGGCTGTCCTCCAGCACTTGGTTTGTAGCTAAAGGTCAGGAGAAAATGGCAGTGGGGACCATGGGGGTGCCTCGAGCAGATGACAGTGAATGAAGCTAACAGCCAGCCTGTTGAAGGTTAGTCCTGAGCCCAGATTTCCACCTGGTCAAGGCAGAGCCCACTTTGGTTCAGTGGGATGGGATGGTGGGGTCTTCTGCTGGCCAACTGGAAGGGCAGCTGAGGTCATTGGATGTTAGATGCATGAGTTTTGGTTGGGGTCTCTTCCCCCTGTTTGCAAGGTTTATTTTCCTCTCTATGTTAGGAGTGTAAAGAAAAAAAAAATTCATTTCAGTTGCTGGTTTTGATTCAGAACATCTCCCGACTTCATTTGAATTTCCCCATCACATCCAGTGTCTCCCTGGGGAAAGCACATGGGAAGAAGGAGGGAGAACACCAGGATATCCCTTTTTGTAGTTCCAACACAGCTTTCCCTCCGAGTTAGTAGAGAACTGGTAATTTGCGTGCAGCTGGTAGGCAGAGGGGGAGAAAAGAATGGTCTCTAGAGTTGAGATAGTAATAAAATCAGTTTTAGGGAGATAGAAAAGATTAATTCTTCAATAATTGGGGAAATAAAAAAGAGTCTAAAATCAAAGCATACCTTATATTTGTCCTCTCAATAAAACCCTAAAATTGTGAAGTTTTGCCTCTGCAGGAATAAGCTGTTAGGGAAACAAAGCAAAAGTCTCCAAAATGGGCTCACAATCACTTTTTCAGTCCCCTTAATTGACCTACATTCATTTCAGTTTCTGAGCAATAATTCTTCTGAGTTGTTTGCTGAGCGGCTCCAGCATTATTCAATTTGCCACCTAGTCCATGAGGCTTAGTGGAAATTTCTGGTTTGTGTGAAACAGCTTTATTCATTTCTCTTTGCTATGCTGTATTTATATGTGTTATATGTATTTTTATGCTGTTTCCATCACTTAAGATTCTGTACGGTTTCTTTCTTTATCACTTGGGGATTGATCTGCAGTCACTTGAGGTTGGTAGATTTTTCTCCAATTCTAGTGAGATGAGGTTTGCGTTCATTATCGCTGCATTGGGAATCCTCTTTGATGTTGGTGGCTACTTTGTCTGTTCAGTAATGTGCATTCTGATACGGTGTTATTAATTGTACACAGTCATGTCATTTGGCTCCAGGCAGAGAAAACTGTTTCATCTTTGCAGCACTGACGTCTCCTCTGCTCCATTAAGGAGTTTTGCTTTCAGCTGTCTCCTCTCCTTATGGCTCCACTGGTAAAAGGTGGCATTAATATTCACTGTTTTGGTGCATCCTCAGCCTGTTTTGTTCATGTCCAGTATGCAGTAGGACAGCACAATTTCCAAATCCTTTACGCTTTCCAACATCAGAGATAATAGTGTTTTATTTATATGGTTCCACTGCTTTATGCCAATGGAAGCTAGTGCAAAGTAGATAAAAATGGATCTCATTCCTTTACTGCATTTCTGCACAGGTGAATAATAATGTTTAGAAATCACTGGATGCAGCTGATTTACAGGAGGGCAGTCAGTCTATACGATGCTGCACGTGTGCAGGTGTGACACTGAAGATATGTTTTCAGGCAAAATAACACAGAATTTTTGTTATCTCCAAAGCTGGTAGATGCACTGTTGGCCTTAAAAGTCAACAAAAGGACTATGTCAGCAGAAGAATCACTTTTCACACTGCTTACCTCCATAATTAAAATAATAGGGGAATACCTGTATAGCCAAGTGGTTGTTTGCCATCTTTCCTGGTTTGTACATGAATACCCTGGAAGAACTGGAATGATGTTGGGTGTTGAAAGAGATTGACTTTGTTGTTTGCTGAATGTTGCACCTTAATTCAGCGTTTACCTGACTGTTCATTTCTGTATTGCCTCAGAAAACTTTCCTCAGAGGGGAAGAAAACTACCAGAAAATCTATATTGCTTTGGGTTGTGTCCTTTGAAGAAGCAAGCAATGGTGGTGGGACAGGAGGATAACTTAGAATCAAATGTGCAGGACGAAAGTTATAATGAGTTCTGATAGCTTTTCTATGAGCTATATGACCTGCTTCTGTTATTATCTTACTGTTTTGAGAGTATAAGTAATAGGCAATAATAAGCTTAAGATGCTTATCTCACAAATAACAATGTAGTAATGTCACCTACATATGCAGATAGTTCTGCCTGGTACAGGAACAAAATTGAACCTGAAGTAGTAAATGAAAAAAGTATGTAAGCGTATCTTTCATTTTGCTTTCTGTTATGTACCTTAGCAGTGTTAGCATTCAGTTAGATCATATAATAATACTTAAAATGGACGTAATTTAAATCTCCTTAGAATCAGTTTTTTCAGCATGGGATCACGCTTGATTTAGGATTACAAATAAAAGCTTAGGAAC
Organism: Tringa solitaria; assembly: GCA_026413425.1. Taxonomy (NCBI): domain Eukaryota; kingdom Metazoa; phylum Chordata; class Aves; order Charadriiformes; family Scolopacidae; genus Tringa; species Tringa solitaria. The sequence continues at coordinate 14,425,394 of JAOXJM010000001.1, forward strand.
TTTTTTCTTTAAAAGAAAGATTTTGATCCCATTCTGTCCTGCATGAGTCATTATAAATTGTCAGCATGATAGAGCTCTTGTTTTGAAGAGGTGTTTTTTAAATAAGGAACAGAAATATAATACCTCGGCCACGTGCATTTTCAACCCTTATTGCTGTCTAGTCATGTCTATGACATGATTAAGCAGAAAAATCCTAGGAAAAGCTATTTCCTTTGTGTATGTGAGGACAACGTACTCCTTTATGATTTTGCCATGTCTTAGACTGCTTCTTTTGTTCCATGTATGTAATGCTGTCAGGGTATCTTGAGAGCCAGTGTTGGCGGTCTCATTCTCCAGCCCATAGTCCTCACTTCTGCATTTTCAAAATTACATGTACAAACACTTGCATGAACACTTACTTAATTTGAGCAGCTGCTCTCTTAGTGAAAGCATTAGAAATGAGGTATTATTGCTCTTTACTACGCTGCATCTAAAGTTTGCAAGGAACCTCACAAATAAAGGCATTTCTTGAGATGTATTCCTTTATAAGTTAAACAAATTAAACACTTCATTTATGTCATTGTGATTTTTTTTCATGACTAGACATTCATCATTACTTTTTCTCTCTACTCGGATGAGTAGGATGAAACCTGTATGTATGTTTTTCAGCAGATGCCTAAGCCTATGCCCACAGTAAGAGTTCAGCTGAACAAAACAACATAAACCACTCCACGTTTACAGTTCCCTAGAGCAAAGAGTTCCACCGCTTAATACACGTTGTGTGAAGATTCAGTGGGGGTTTTTTATGTTTTAAACTTTTTACCTGCCAATTTATTTGATACTCCCAGCTCATGTATTGGAAGAGGCTGTGAAACAGGAGACTCCCAGGCACCTTCCTTGTGCTGGTCCAGACTACACCTTTGCTGTATCCCCTCAGTTATGTGCTTCTGAGAGCTGATTAATCTTTGGCTTCTTAGTCTTTCCTTAGTTGTTAGGTTGCACCATGCCTGTGATCATCCTTACTGCCCTGCCCTCAGCTATTTCCAGTCTCCAGTATCCTTTCAGAGGCAGTGGGACCAGAACTAAACGCAGTATTCAAGACTGACAAACCAGCCATTTATAGAGTGGTATAATAATATTCTCTCTTTCATTCTTTGTTCCTTTCCTAGTAATTCCTAATGTTCACTTTTTCAGTGTTAGTGAGCAGTGGGCTGATGTTTTCACAGAACTACCTATTATAACCCCAAGATCTCAGTCCTGAAGCAGTAACAGTCACCTTGGAGCACATCATTTTGTGTAGTTAGCTTTTTTCCCTTCAAACAACTCCGTATTTGTTTATCTACATTGACTTTAATTTGCCTTTTTATTGCCTAGTCACCCAGTATTGTAAAGTCTTTCTTCATAGTCAGCCCTTATCTTAGCTACCCTGAATGAATATCAGCAGCAAAGTTTGTCACCTCACCATTTACCCTCTCTTCCAGCTCATTTATAAATAAGCGAGCAGCTCCCAAGTTCCAGCACAGATCCCTGCAGGACTCCACCATTGACCTCTCTCTGCTTGGAAAACTGACAGTATTCTCCTACCATCTGTTTCTAATTATTTATCCTTGCAAGGACATTTATTTTTATCCTCTGGGAGTTTAGATTTTTTAAGACTTATGAATGACAGATTTATCAAATGTCTTTTGGAATTCCAAGTGGACTTTGTTAACAAAAATTTCCATGGTACGCATTATTTCCTTCTTTCTTTGGACAACTCTAGTAGCTTTGTGAAAAATTATGTAAAATAGGTGTGTTGGCCCTATCTTACTTCCTTTCGTCACACAAAAATGCCATGTTTGTGCACATGCTGACATACTCTGTTGTCTTTCATAGTTCTCACCGATTTACGTTGTGCAGACATCAGACTTTTCTGTGGTTCCCCAGGCTCTCCCTGAACCTGCTCTAAACTGTTTTTTAAATCTGGTTTCATATTACTTGATTGCCAGTTCTTTGGGGCCAAAGCAGCAATGGGAGGGAGGTTATTACATGGCCAAGTTAAAAGTTCATTTAAACCAGGGAATTGTTTCAGAATGAAAAGGTGAAATTCTTCATTGCAGCTGCATTGCTATTTGCCATTGTACTTGAAATCAGTCTGCAGGACCAGGTGACTTTTTTATATAAGAGTCTTAAAAGGCTTGACCTTGATGCTCTTGGAGCCTTTGTTATTGCTGTTAGTCAGATCTTGGTATAGGGGTAAATTCCAGAAGGCTAGAAGAAATCCCAGTCTTGTGCCAGTGTTTGAGCAGGGTGTCTAGTGGAGTCAGATATGGATCTTGTTTTGGATGTCATAATAACCTGGGCTTGCATCAACAGCCTGTAGTTTAATACACCAAATGCAGTGTAAGACTTCTGGGGATCAAAATGTAGGAGGTGTTCTTACTGATGGGAGAGTTATGGAAATTATGTACTGTGGAAAACAGTTATGTAGAAGAGAAATTAAAGGCTGTGGTAGATGGGCATCTGCGTGTGAGGTCTTACTGCAGTACTGCACTTAAAAAGTCCAATGTGGTCTCTAAATATGCATGCAAAAAATGAGACTGCTGTTGCACACAGTGGTTCCTGAGCCCTCTATGTCCAGATCGAATGTCTGTCAAGACTCACTTTCAAGTATGAATTAGAAAGGGTTTCAGGACAGATTTAAATAAATGAAAGAAGAAGAGCTAAAAGGATGAATTTTCTTGCTACTCAAAAGAAGATTAAAAATTGACAGATTAGGGTGTATGAGGACCTACAGGGGGAGATTTCAATTCGTGCAGTGCTCTTTAACTTGACAAATGCTGTGTTTGGAAGATGAAGTTACACAAATTTGCATTAGCCATGAGGTATATACATTTCTAACCTGTTAAGTTGAATTTATTAATTATCTTTATAGAGGTTTCTTCTTCAGTTAAAGTCTTTACATAAGATTGGGTGCCTCTTAGAAAGAGGCATGGCCTAACTCATCAGAAGCAAAGGGCCTTAACCAACACTGCTGTCAGCTTTTGTTCCCACCATGTACCCCAGTTGTAAAGTGAGAGGCAGATGGGAGGCCAAAGGGAGAGGAAGGCAAATCTGGGAAAATCAACCAGGTCTTTGAACTGAGTTTCAGCACTGATGCTGACTTTAATAAGAGCTTTAACACCCCCAACCCTAGACACAGGTTGAGGTGACAGGTTATTTAGTGGTTTGTAAGCAGTAGTGGATGCTCGACCTTCAGGAAGAAAATTTGGAAAAATCAGGGATACTGAGGGCTCTGACCATGGTAACATAAGAATTGCCTCTGCAGCTTTGGGAAATGGGGTGCTGGAGCTATGCAGGCAGGCAGGGAGCAGGGAAAGAGATGAGTGCTCTGCTTGCCAACAATAGACTGTCTCATCAAGCCTATGACATCTCCTAATACAAGTGAGCCTGGTGAATCTGCTTCTTTTTCTCAGAGGAGAAGTCATGCTGCCGGTATGATTTTCTGTCCATTGAGCTCCAGAAGAAAGTTTCCAATTGGGCTTAGTAGAGATCTCAGTGCCTCCCACATCATTGGTCTGGGAGTGCCCAAGAGTAGCCTCCACTCTGCTGCTGTCACCCTGGCTGTGATGAGTATTGCCATACCAGCTTGGGAAGTGCTTGTCCCCCAGTGTGAGTCAGAAGTGCTGGCTCTCCAAGTCATTTCTTTCCCCAAATACCCTGTGCCCACAATACCACAAGTTCTCTCCTGCGTTGCATCATCCCTTGCCTTCAGGACTCCTCACAAACTCTTCATTTGTGTAGCTGGCAGGGACACAGCATGTGTTATAACTGGAAGAAAGGTATTTGTGTGTTGATTTGATCACCTCAAGTTGCCACCTAGATTTTATGAAGGTTAAACTATCCTTGCCTTTCCACTCATGGGAATCTGGGATCCTTTCTACTCTGCCCAAGGACCAGCTTTTTCACAAAACTTGTAGAAGTTTACTATCTTGAAAGCTTGTAGCCTCAGTCAAATTTGGTTGAAATTGGTCAGCTGGCTCAACACACACAGCCACATCAGCCTTGATTCCCAAGGGAACCTGACTAAAATGTATCATGTAAGAAGTGTATATCATTTATTTGTATGAGTGATTTGAGATTTTGAAAGCAAAGCTTGTTTTTGAAAGATAAAGGTGTTTGGGGAATGGAGAAGAGATATTTTCTTTTGGTTTAGAGTGTAATATAAATTTCAGCATCTTATAACTCTCCCAATTGCCTTTTATGAATATCCTGGGGGCTGTGGTCCACTGTTTGAAAAACACTACGATAACAGAATAGTAAGATATAAAAGGAAATGCATGAAGTTATCCAAGCAATTTGAGGACAAATTCCATTTCACTGAAAAAAAGCGATGTATGGAAGGGAAGAAAGGAGGGGAGAAAGAAATTGAGAGAGAATTTAAAAGAGGAAACTATCAGCTATTAAAAGGTGGGGAGCTGAGAACTTGAATACCATTAGGAGAGAGAAATGGGAGTGGGGTTTTGGAAAACAGCTGGTGTTGGTGCAGCTCTGCTTTCTTGCACCTGAAAGGGCATCACAGGCATAGGATTTGGCTGCTGCTGACTTCTTTCAAAAATTCCTTCTAAAAGTTTAATCAAGAAAATTGCTATATGGGAAAATGAAGCCAGCAAGAGGAGAAACATATGGATATTATCAGGAGTAGAAAGCATGGAATAAAAGAAGGCTAGATTTCAAATACTAAGGTTATTTTACCTTTTGAGAAGTGAACCTTTTTAGCACTGTGGTATAAACAGCATTAGCTTTGATCTTGCAAACATAAAGACAGCAAACGTATCAGAACAGAAAATCTGTGGTGTGATCAGACAGTGTGGACTCAATATTTGAAAACTAACAAGATCCAGCTGTGAGGAATGGCAGGGTCACAGTAGTGAGGCATCACAAAGGAAAAAATAAAAACATTTTTGCTCCGAAATGATGAAATGAAAAACAAGGCATGAACAAGCCTAGAGCCTGAAAAGTCTGCAGAATTCGATAACATCGGTTGCTATCAGCATTGTTAAAAATGCAGTGGCAGCATGACAGAGTGAATAGCTAGAATATGCATTACTGTGTGGAACAGTGTGCAAATCCCAATTACTAAAAGAGAATTATGGCTAGAATCCTTAAGAAGGGGAATATAATAGACTTCAAGATCTATCTGTTCTAAGAAAGATATTACCTGTCTTCATGTTGGCATTCAGAGATGCAGAAGACTTGAAACAAGCTGGCCTTAAAATGAGAAGGTCATACGTACTGGGGGAAAAGGTTCCTTTATTTTCTCCTTGAGAAGCCAAATGCAAATTTATGAATTTCATTGATTTTAAAAGGTAGCTGATGGCCTCTGTGGAGAGCCTCTTTGACACAAGCACATCATGTGCTATTTCAGAGAATATTATTCAATCAAGTAATTGAGACTGCATCAGAAGGAGAGAGCTACCAAATAAACGGTTTGAAATAAATTATTACAAACAGTTGATGAGTTGTCACACATTCCACTTTTCTTATTTTTCTGGTTAATTTCAGAACAGAAAAGTTTCTAGAGAAAAAAGCTAGACATGCTGTACTGGCAAGGTCAAAGACAAATATTCTGAGTTGAGAGGTTTAGAAAATGCTACTTGTGAAACCTTGGGAGGTTCTTTTGTTTACTGCTAGAAGTCAAAAGTCATGCACCTTGCTTGTAGAAGTTCTCATGTGATCTCATGTGATTAACATGACCAGAATGTGCCTTGTACTGCAGTGCTAGACTGGAGCTCTGCAATCTCCACCCTACAATACTTTATTTGTCGTGGTGAACTTTGTGTGCAGCAGAAGTGGGAATAAAATAGCACAATGTCTCTAAAGATCAGGGAATATTTTAGCAGGGAAGGGGGGAGGGTGGACTAGCAGCAGCATCTTTTCTTCCTGTCTGACCTTCTGTCTCAGCTCTTTGTAACATGGAGTCTCTCGGTGTGGGCAAGAGGAGTTTTGGAGAGGGTTGTTTCGCAACAGCCCAGATGACAGTGTGTAAGCATGAAACACCTACATAAATGATCCTGTGCTTCTTGGAGATTAACAGTCCTCAAAGTTAGGCTCAGACATTCCTGTAGCAAGTCATCTCCTTAGCTTACTAGGGCCCAACAGAGGCATGCAGTGGTTATGCCTGTACCTGCAACATAAGCATGTCCAGAACCATCCTCTGGTGCAGAGTCAGCTGGCACACTGGCCAGTGTCCATACTATTACATTTTTTTACCTTCTAAAACTGGGTCACCAGACTCATACTGCCTGTTGGGAACCATTCCTGGCATGTCCTATCTTGCAAACTGTGCCCTGGCAATATTTTGGAAGATTGTTAGTTGGAACAGACTAATAACACTCCTGTGACACATGCTGTGGGACAATTCTAACAATTTAATAGCATAGAGAGTTGAGTTTCAGTGCCTGGAAATGCTCCCTGGCACTGCTTAATTTATCTGTGTAGACATAACCAATATGTAGCCAAGTCTCAAAATGAGGAGCTCAAGAATAATCTGTACAGGAAAGTTAAGGTGACATGGGATTTAGTCCTTTAATTTAAATCAATTTATAACTGCAACTCAGTTCCATAGTATTAATTTCTGATTTTTTTGTTTAAATTAACAATCAAAAGATCTGTGGATGAAAAATTTGCATGAAGTGTAGTTAGCTTTGAAACTAGACTTAGTAGTGACCTTGAAAAAGAAAGATGTTTGTAACCTTTGAGAAGACAAGGAAGCAATCAAAAATCTAGGACAAGCCACAAGAAAGTTTTTTACATACAGATAGTGGGAGAATGTTACCCATGAGCCTAAAAATCATAAGTGTATCTTCTCTCTGATGTTGGCTGTGTGTTTCAAAATCAGATTTTCCCCAGGTATCTTCAGCTTGGCTAACACATCTTTGAACACCAAAAATTGAGTCTTTACTTGAGAGACATTCAGTGTAGCTTTGCAAAGACTTAATTTGAAGATTTAAGATGAATTTCATGAGAGAAATATTAGACTTTCCATGAAAATAAAATTATTCATCCTTGTAGCTTTCTGTTCCTCTAAAGAAAGTTAATTATTACTTGGTTGCTATGTCGTAGTATTTAGCCTTCCTATTACTGATGGAGTTATATTAGAACATCAGTAAAATGTCCAAACATGCTGATGACCTACCAGCCACAATCGCTTGCATTTAGTTCATGTTAGACATTTGTATTTGATCAGATTCCTCAGTTAGTATGGCATCATCAGCTGGCTCACCAAACATCATTTCCAAGCTGACACTTCACCGTTTGTCAACCTTGAGGACTTAGGCGATAGTGGTGGTGTGGACTCACTGGTGCAGAATGAAAGGCCGTGCAGCTGAGGATGGTAACAGCGAGTGAAGGGAGGACCTGAGTGTATCTGTTCATCAAAGGATGGCAATGGGTTACCAATGTAGTGCATCTGTGAAGAGGACATGATCCTGGTCTGTATTTCATGAAGTATTTGTAGCTGATTGAAGGCAATGTTGAGAGCATTATGTGATGCACCTGTGTTTAAAAGCCATTTAGATGCGGTGTTGGGGAATATGGTGTAGGGGAGAACTTTGTAGAGTAGGGTAGATGGTTGGACTCGATGATCCCAAGGGTCTCTTCCAACCTAAATGATTCTATGATTCTAGGATTCTATGATATTTAATGTGGGATTCTGGACACTGATGTCCAATTCTGGCTGAGATGACGACATCTGCAAAATGGAAAACCAGTGACTGGTGACTTTTTTTTTTGCAGGGAGAAAACTAGGAAAGCTTGGTTATTTTAATGTGCGAAGAGGAAGGTTGATGAGATGTCCATGACAGATGTCTAAAAACACATGGAAGGGATAAAAAAACACGAGGAAGGGAAAAGAACTGTTTAAGCCAGTGTTTTTCACTTTGATTTGATTTGATTTCCTAAACTTTTTCCAAAGATGATGCTACATGCCCTGTAGCATTGTTAGAGCAAATTACAGCCTGTTACGCCTACTTTGCTTCACAACACTTTAAAAATCTTGGAAGTAGTTTGTGAACCCCTCCTGAATCCATGGACCATAGAGTGAAAACTAATGATTTTAAACTTGTGGCTAATGGTGGGACAAGAACAAATGGATATTATCTGCTTATAAATCACTTCAGCCTGGAAATTAAAAGAAGATTTCTGACTATTGGAGCAGTAAGGTTCTTCAACAGCTTTCTAAAGGGAAGAGATCTGGTAAAAAACTGAGCTGTTCACTGGAAATAGATGAGTGTCTGAAAGAGATTACAGAATGCGGTGTTTGTAACATGTCTTGTTCTCTCTTTCTCGTTTTTCAGAACTAGGTGAATGCTCTTTTCTATTTTACTTCCATTTGTTCTGTTTTTTAAACAGTATCACTCCTGTCTCGGTGCCTTCTAGGATTAAAAATAGACAGTGACCAAGATCTGTAGATCTGTCAAGTGGGGCTCCATTCCTGCCTGGCATTCTGACCAAACAAGCCTTAAATTCTCAGTAAAACTGTAAAACAACAGCTGCTGTAGTAATGTGCTTCACATTTTCCCTTTGCATTCAACATTTTCATATGACTTGGATATTTAATTTCCTTTAAGAAAATTTAATTTATGTCAGCTAACTACTGATGTTTAAAAGTGAAAATAGTTGAAAACCAAATCTTTAAAATATTCTAAAATACCATCAGGAAAAAGTTTACAAAGTATCAGTTCTATGACTAACCTGAGATCTAGTTTTGCTAAGGTAGTGTCCTTGAGAACTTGTCCCTTGTTATCTCTCCATGCACCTAATTATTTTGTGATGCCATGCTGCTATGTAAACAATCTTCCTAAATAGCTAAGAAACATGTAAAATCTCTTTATCTTGTTGATATGCTACTGGATGCTTCGTTTCTTGTGTGAATAGGTTTGTGTCAAATGCATTGGATGTTGTAGAAATAATGGGCTCATCGAGTGGTCTTTGCTCCTGCAGATGGGAAATTGGAGCGACATTGAGTTCCCTGTTCCGTCCTTGCTGCCTCCTTCCCTGCCTCCTGTGGCCACCTGAGAAGGAGAGAGGAGGGAGCACTTTGTCAACGGGATAAACAAGTGTTCAGTGTATCAAACAACTGTGTATAAAGGCACAGCCTGAGCTTTAAATGAAACGCTTCTGATCTTGTACATTTCTGTGAAACCTATGGCATGCAATATGCATACTTAAAAATGTCTGTTTGGGATTTTACACCCTTAGGGATAGATCTGCAGATACAAGTATCTGGATTTAAATTTAGCCTCACTGAATTCTATGTGAACCTAAGATGGTATATTTAATAGCTGAGTGTTAAACATATAACACAACATTTCATTTAGTTTTAATTATATGGTATGTTGGAGGAATTATGCTGAGCAAAAGTGAAGTTGTCTGGGAAATTGTAACTGCATTTTTGTCTCTTCCCAAGAGGCGTAATTTTTTTCCAAATCAAGTCTGAAGCAAATGCAAAGCACACTTCTACAGACAGCTCCATTTTACATCAGGTGATGGGTAAGCATAGATACAACAGCAGGGATGTGCCAGAGAAGGTGCAATGAGATACTTGACTACACACATCTCGCTTAGCCTGTCAGACTGCAGTAGAGTGGTGTCACCGTTGGCGCTGGCTCTGGCAAGGCCAGTCAAGTGTTTCTGCAGTGAATCCAGGAGTGTTCAGGGTCTTAGGATACGATGTCAGGCTGTAGAGGCCAACCCATCAAGCAGTTGCCTACATCCAGGTATCTGTGCTTAAAATGCCTCAAGGATCCTGTCTGAACTCTACCTGCTTTTCCAGAAGGACACAGGTCTCATATAGGTTCTCTGTCATCTTCACACGGATATTTCACAAGCAGTAGAACAGCTCAACTGGCATTAGGCACCAACATGCTGGCAAGTGAATCAAGTCCTAGCTTCTGTTCTTAACCTCACTTTCATTTAGGTTTCTCAGTCTGGAGCTGAATCCCACCCTCTGTGGTTATGAAGCCACCCTGGTTTCAGGCCCCAAATTTCATTAGCCCCGAATGCAAGCTGTTCCTAATGGAGCCACCACGCATGGGTGGTATGGCTGTTCCGTGATCTGGTTTAGCCCTCAGAGATTCTAGGACTGACCGAGTACCTGTGCAGCCAGCTAAAACTGCTTGCTTTGGCCAGCAGTCTGCAAGGAGACCATCCATGGGGCTGACTGTAAGAGTGTTTTAGTTTTGGTTAGGAGTGCATTTTTAAAGTTCATCTTCCAGTTCTCCCAATTTACTACCGTTTGATTCACATTATGGAGCAGTCTTGGGGTATGCAAACTGCGTTTCTTTCTAAATAAACTGAACCAGATGTCCTCTAAGGGTAGACCTGATGCATTTCTACCACTAATATGTGTTCCTTCCACCAGACTGGACTAGGGCTGGTCCAAAGTGAAACTTCTGAAACACACGCTTTGTGGGTATTAGGTCCTAAGCGCTGTTTCACTTTTTAGATCCACTCTGTTGCAATACACAACTTGCTAATGTAGACATTGGCTGTGCATTCATACATTGGATTTTATTAAATTAGGCTTGCTTTTGTCTTGGATTTATAAAATTCAGTTTAGGGATGATTAAAAAAGTATTTTATTCTAAATTAGCAAGATACTGTCAATCACAGTTCTTCTTAATGTGCTTTTTCCTGGGATTAAAATAAAGCCACAGTGTCATCAATGCAGGTATCAGAAATATGATAAAGGAATTTCAATTACCTGATGCTGAAGGAGATTAGTGGATACTATATGACGAGCTGCAAAACTGGTATTGGCAATTTCTAAACAAAGCTGTTGTTATTTATTGCTTCCATTTATCATAGTACTAAAAGCCTGTTTCTAATCTTTTAAGTAAATACCTCAGTTCTGCTGAGCTTCAGTGATACCTGTCAGAGAGGAATAAATGCGGGTGGTAAAATGTACCTAACATCATTTTATGAAAAGTTTTAATAGCCTAAAACAAAATTGCATTAGTATTTTTTGTGTAAGTTCTTCAATGCCTTAGTTTTTGATGCTGTATCCTCAACAGACATTGTGATATGTCATTAATTTGTATGTGGATTTAGCCAATTGACAATAAGAGCAAGGAAAGTCATTGTAAATGAATGCTCATTCTTCCCTTGTGTAAAAGAATGTATTTAAATTGTGATTTCTCAGGCTCTTCTACAGTACATTATGGAATTACTGTGCTGATGTAGAATCTGTTAGCATCAGTGAAAAACTGCTCGTTTGTTTCAACAGACTCCATCATCTGAGCAAAAAATTTTAGCACATGCTTTGGTGGATTGGAAACACATTTAAAATGCTTGGCTTAATTGAAATCCAGAAAAAATACCCACCCAGCTGAGGTTGCAGATGTCAGTCAAATATTTCCTGTATACCTTTTTTCATTATTTATACAAATACATGGATTATAATAAATAATGAGGTAGCAGATTCATACCAGAAAAGTAATGGGTTAACTTCTAGGGACCATTCAGCACTCCTGACTTGGTACTGAGCAACCTTACTCTTGCAAATAATCCCACTGTGTCTATGCCATTCAGTATTAGAGGAGCTTTTAATTCTTATATTGTATGACATTATATTGAAATCTGACTGCACATGTGTAATGTTCAGTGTCCTGCTGTACCATCAGATGAAACACAGTGTGACTCCACAAGAAGAGAAAATTTGTCTTTATCGTGTAAACATAAAGCGAACCTTGTGCAATCAACGTTATACCCAGTTAAGTCTTTTAAAGAGGAATGGCTATATGGTCATTTGGTACATAACATACTGCTAGCATGGAGCCACATTAGGATGCAGTGACAGGTGGTAAGGTGGGAGTTAATCCATATTATATTACTGCAGAGCTTAGTAAAAGTTAGCATGAGTGAAATGATTTCATTAGCTTCTAGCTAGTACACAAAATTGTCATGTGCTGTAAAATGTATAAGCACATACCATATAAAAAGGTCTACAGCAAGGATCACCCTAACAACAGATTAGGGAGGGAGTTGTAAAATTAAGGATAATATCACTCTTTAGAATGTACAGTGTAAGTATGCGGATAGTGCAGTGTGAGTCAGTACCTCAAAGAGTGAATAGCAGGATCCAGTTGCTGTCTGTCAATGTAATCAAAGACCATAGGAGTGAAAGTAAAGTGTTTGTGCAATTAAGATTATGAAGATAAACTGCCACCTAAGTAACAGACATGTGGCTGTCAGTAACGTGCTTATATTTCTTACCCACATAAATAATTTAAGTAATAATAAGCTTCCAGACTTCACAGTAATCCAAAACAATGTGAAACCTTACATTCTTGTTACTGCCTTCTGTCCCCCCCTCCCCCCTTCCCTCCTTTTCCATCACGTTTTGTGTTCCCACAGAATTATGTCCCTACTGAGACTGCAAGCCCCCTGGAGCAGGGACTGGATTTGATTTGGTGTTTGAACAGAGCCCAACATAAGCTGAATCCTGGTTGTGGCCTCCAGCCTTGACTGCCGTGCAAATTGCAGTAAAAATAATAATTATTGTTTGAATTTTATTTGAGTGGTGTGAGTAGCATGAGCTTGATGAGCTGCCCAATTGGCAACAGTAGTAACTATGCACTGAACAGAGCCTGCTGTGCGACCTTGGGTAAATCATTTCACCTTTCAGAGGTTTCCCGGCTGTAAAATAAGAGTGAGATAATTCCTTAAAAAATGCTCTACGGGCACGGGCTGTTTTTACTGCAAAGAACTGATTGCCTGCAGATTCTGGGTCTGCTTTGTGAAACGTGACCCCCTCGCCCTTAGAAAAACTCAGAGATCTCTAGGCCATCTTAGTACTAGTCAGTGTAAACAAGGATAAATGGTAATTACCTAGAATAGGAAGGCCCAAAATTAAACATATTTATGGATGTACATCACTGTGAGAAACCATCTGTAGGATGATAAATAGTGGCACACATATATAAACACACTGGGTTGTCATTCCAAACAACATATTCTGTGTGTTTATCTCTGCATTAATGAGGTACTCAGCTTGATTTTGACATCTGTCACTCTGCACTCATGGAAGCGCAGTCCGGAATTTGAGAATAAAATTCATGGGGATCATTTTAGCCTTTCATTCCTTGCACTGAAAGTACATGTGCTGCCACACATTTGTCCGAACCAGGTTTTTCCCTTGGATGACAAGACCAAAATTACTGGATAACATAAGCAGATGACATGGCTTGACACGCATCAGTTCAGGAACCTAAGCAAGTACTGAGGCCATGATCATCACAGGCAGGCTTGAGAAGACTGCTTTCATACAGGGAGGAATGACTGACAGATAAGCAAGGTTTAGCTGATCCTGTTTATTTGGTCACTTCGGCATTCAGCAGAGTGTTACACTTCGTTTTGACTTGCTTTTTCTTTCAGAAAAGAACCGCAGCATATCCAGATACATAGTTCATGGCTCATTTACTCACAGTGCCAGCAAGTGCCACCACAGTGATTCTCTTTTGAACTTACATGAGTGACAGATTGTTCAGACCACTGGTTTTCAACATCCCCGCTGGCATGCAGGAAGGTTTTCTGTTGGCAAGAATTGCTGTAGGGAACAGAAGTCGATATCCAAGGAGATACCAAAGATATTTAAGCTAACTCCTGGGACCATGCAGACAAGTGCACTAGCTTTAAGTTCCCACAAGATTTAGCATTTCACTTTTTCCTTCTTCCTATTTTCTTGTTGTTCAACTATAACTGCTTTGAATGGATAGATGGTGGCATGCAGGAAAGATGGCATACAGAGAGAAGAGGATCTGTTTACGGAGGGACTTAGAGGAACAGCAGCCAACACTGATTTTCTGCAACTGGGTGGAGAGCAGCAACCTTGCCTGGATCAGAAGGATCACATCTTGGAGGCCTTCCGTGATGTCCGTGATCTCCATTATGAATCAGAATTTAAGTCTAGATAAAGAAGAAGGACTTTCTCTTTCTTCACTGTTGGCTCTGCTTACTGAAGTATTTTTCTTAGAAATATATTCTCCCTTTTTGAAAAGTCTATGCAACTGAGCTAATTCTTGAATAAGGCATGCTCATGAGAAAATGCAGGTAAAACAGAATTACAGGATAATTACAGGGTAATTAAGCACCCTTTGTGCAGTCATGGTTGATGGCTGCCCAAGTGGGTTCCACTATAACATTTTAAAAGCAAATGGGTAGTCATTTATGGTGCATTCCTGCAAGCTAGATTCCTGATGTCTGAACAATAGAGAAAAACCTGCAAATTGTCTCTTAGAAATTCTCAAAGGCTGTTCATGGTATTTATGCTCTGGTTGTCACTTTACTTGCAGTTCTGACAGAAAAATTGATGCGAGTCTGGAAGTAAAGGGATAATAGTGAAACTCCAGGTAAATAATCCTTGCTATTGTAACTACAAGTGTATCTGTTTCTTCTCTAATGCTAATACCCATCTGGGAAGAGTTTCCTTCCAAAAAGCATGAAAGCAGTAAGAAGATAACAGATTTCACCCAAGGCTAGTAATCTTGCAAAGATCTGGATACTATTCCTAAGATGTGAGTTTTAGTGTTACCTGCAGAGCTGGTGGATAGATAATTTCAATCACACTTAGAGAAATCTGACATGGGGCACTGTTCCAGGAAAGAATTGCCAAGAAGGATAATTTTATTCTTCAATGAGTTTTTGGGTGGGACTTACCTTATGCACTGAGAACCCTTTATAGGTTATTTCTTGAGCCACATTTTGTTGATGAAACTTCTGCTCTACAGCCAGGGAATGCTTCTGGCTGGGGGAAAAAAAAATCCATATTGTTGGCAGCAAATTTTATGACATATTGGGTGATGTCATTAAGGGAGCTGTTAGCAATCTGTCATTTAAGGAACGGCTTTGGCTAGTTCAACGTAAGGGAAGTGATTTAATTCCATGTCTGCTTGGATTTCTCCTATATAATCAGTGGAGACCCAGGAGAATTAGGAGGCACAGCATGATACTGTCCTGATTACTTTGCTGTCATCTCCAATTTATGGCCTAAAATGCATGAGAATAAAGTGTTCATGCCCAGAAGAGCTCACGAGGGCTTGTTATAGGGTGCTCCCCTGATTCATTTAGCTATGGTGACTGTACAGGGTAAGCACGCTTGTGCAAGGAGTAACTAGGATGACTGTAGCACCTAGCTCAGGTGATGCAAATGTGGTCGCTGACAAATGGCAGGGGGAGCAGAACTCTTCAGGAGTGTCCACAAAGAGGTACATGAGGAAGTGCTCTTCCTTGTGGAGAGCTGCACATTAACCCAGCTTGTGCCCATCCCCTGAAGTTTATTGTGACTGGTAGAGCTTTCTGGCAGCCTTCATTTCACCTCCAGGTGACTTGATCTTGTTTTCTGTGAGTTTCCCATGAAGCAAGGAAGTGAAGGTATGGAAGTCCCACAGACAGGACAGCTTACTAGGGATGGTAGGAGAGCATATGCTTATGTAGCCTCTTGGAAAGCTCCTTAGCTCTGTAGCACAATATTCTGTTTCTGTTGGTTATTTGTGTTTTAGATCAGAGAACATACCAGTAGAAAATCATCCCAAATTGTGGTTTGGACATGCTGCATAGCACATCCAGCCTCCTCCTGCTTTTAGTGTAGGACACAGAAAGCTTGTTCAGAGCACCACCATCAAGAACTGAGCTAGTCCTTCTCCCCATCCCCACAGGATTCAGAGCATGGTGCTATGACGCTGGTGTATGGATACAGGGTGATAGCTCCAGTTTGTTGCCAAAGGATGTGGAAAGCAGAAGCACAGGTTGCTTCAGAAAAGGATTAGACAATTAAGAGAGAAGAGATCCAGTAATGGCTGTTGAACTTGCTGGTCTGCATGTTAGTCACTGATTCACTCTGTGGGGAGCAGACTGAAGGAGTAAGGAGAGTATGATGGGTGAAGAACACTTCATATTTGTCTTGTTTTTAAGTGTCTGATATTGTCTGCTGTGAGGAATGTCATTCCAGGCTAGATGAACCTTTAGCCTACCAAGTATATCCATGGCTGTATATTAATTCCTCCTTTGCACGAAGGTTTAACAGATATTATTTGTTCTTTCTGTGAGCCACAGCATATTCCAGCATGAAGTGCCAGTCAGGATTGCCAGACCATTAGCAACCTTGTTTGAATCTTGAAAGTGCTTTGGGAGACTTTTTCTCTTCATAAAATGAACTCACAGATCTACAGACTTTAAGACTGGACAGGTCCATTAGTCAGCTTTACTGGATAACACACACCATGGAGTTTTACCAAGCTATTGCCATTCAGAGCCCAAGTATGCTAATACTTATTTCTTTACTCTTCTTGAAACCGTAATGAGATGCAATGAGTGTTTGCTGCCAGTGTCAGGATCATTCTTCTCCTTTCCCAGGAGATGGCTACAGAGTTTATCTTCTTCAGATATCCTATGATTTAAAAAATACAGTTGTGTCTGATTTAGTAAATGGTTTGTGCATAACATCTGTGAATGAAAAAGTGCCCTAAAGTAGGAGCAATACCTAATAATATGTAGTTAACATTTATATAGTGGCTTTCAACCAATTGTTTCAAAATATTTTGTACATAAGGGTAGGCATGGTTATCACTCTCCCAATTTTTTCAGTCTCAGGAACTGAGGACAAAATCCTTTGCTGTCTGCCCATTCTTGTGTTGTACATCAGTAGTAGAGCCCAGAATAGATTCCAGCTTCTTCCTCTGCTTAGTTGTCATCTGGGTCTAATCAAACTGGCATGATTCAGGCACAGCCATTTATAGGGTCAGTGGTTCTGCAAGTGATTGAGCTTGAAAAGAGTGGAGAACCATAGCCTCAGCAACTCGACTTCTGAAATGCAACTGTTGTCCTCACAGTCTCCAGGAGGTGGTAGGAATGATGAGGTGAGGATGAGAGGTCAGAGGTGGGAGTGGAGCATGCTGCAGTGATGGGAGCTGAAGATGTATCACATAGCAGAAAGTCGAATTGGCAACAATGTGAACTCAGATGTGACCATTGATGATACTTGAATTCTTAAATCTGATTGTAAACTAACCATGAGTAGTCATGGGTCAAAAGTCTGCATTAAAATATGACATCACAAAATCCAAATACATCTGGTAAGGACCAATTGCCATTTATAGTCATACCCTTTCAGATTCCCATTTCCAGAGTTTGCTCTACAAGTCTGATGGTTAACATGACATTCTTGTGTACTGACAGACCTCCAAGAACCAGCTCTTTGATAAATCACAACATATCTGAGATATGTGATGAAATTCTGAGGATGAGCAGCACTAGAGACAAAATGACAATTACCCTAAAATCTTCAGCTTGAACTCTAGTGGTAAACAATTCCAAATATATTTTTTGAGTGGGGAAGTGTCATTTTTTACCTAAGTAGGAAAACCAGTTAGTGGGAGAAAAATTTGGAAACCTAGGTCAAATGACAGGGCTGGATGGTGATCCTATTTAAAAAAAAAGGGGGGCTTATGTGGAGGACAGAAAAATGGCAGAAAGGGTAATTGTGTCTACAAGAAAATTTATGACGGTTAAGTGCTAGCATGTAGGGGAGTGTTAGAAATTTGAAAAATACCTGCCTAGGAGAGATAAATTTGACCATGCAATGATTGTCTGTAAAAGCAAAGTTTAGTACAAAAAATCAACTCTTGTAAGTTTTAAAAATAAATCTTAATTGTATAATTTCTAATAAGCTGCAAAGCCTACATCCTTATCATAAAATTCCTCTAAGCAGGAATTAAAAAAAAAAAGGCAGAATGAGATTTTCAGTTTCCAAATATAGTTTGCCAAGAGTGGAGGGTTTTTTTTCTTTTCCTGATTGCAAGAGAAATCACTCTGCAGTGTTTTATTGAAGAACAAGTGGTATTGAGTAAAAGAATAATTGATAAGTGATTTTTCTCCCTTTCTATTCTCTAAGCTGGATTTTGTTGTGCTGTCTAGATGAAATATTCACGATGGCACTGACCCCTTTCTTGTGCAATTTGTCCAATGTTTGCTTGGAGATGTTCAGAAGTAGTGGAGCAGAAAATCCCTTGCTACAGCCGGCATTTGCTGGGGGTTACTCTTCACACTGGTATATGTTGAAGGAGATTCACTGGATGAAGTGATGAAATGGCTGTATGGTTTGAAGACCAGAAATCTTTCCTGAGTGTGATCCAGCCAAACACCCTGCCCAAAGATGGAAAGCTATGTTCTATTTTTATGAAAGTGGTAAAAATACAGATATTTAGGAGTTCTTTGAAGCATGCACATTTGAGCTTCAGGTTAATGAGAGAGGAGAATATAGTGCTACCTCTTTCCTTCTTTCTGATTCCTAGGAAGAGTATTTTTGGGGTCAACTGGGGCTCCCCACTTCCTGAAATAATCATGAGTATTTGCTGATGCATCATACTTGACCATAGTGACTTCACTGCATTGCTACTTTGAAGGGCATTCTGGAGCATGGGGCTTAAGTCTCAGTTAATTGAACTATCAAGATAAGTGTATATAGAAATATATATATCTTGCAGACTGATTTGTGTTCTCTCTTTTGATTATTGGCCAATTTTGCTAGAACTCAGACTTGGGAGCTCATCAGAACAGTGACTCCTCCTGGGTTCTGAGAAGCACATGCTTCTCTTTGACTCAGAGTCATACTGCAAGGTAAACTGCAATCAGAACAGTTAATTGCTTATTAACTTCTCCTGCCTCCATAGCCTGCCTCCATTATCATCGTTGCCTTCTGCTCTTTATGAACAGCTAATGATGGCTGACAGCAGAGCAGGTGCAACCTGCATCATGAGTGAGCCCCTTGGCTGCTCTGTTCTGTGTGTTGGATGTATTGCAATGGCCACCTGGCTCCAGACCTGGCATTTTGGGAACTGGAAACAATGGCATTATCCCTTCCAGCCTAAGCAGCTGTGTCAGAGAGGCAGGGAGAACAGCATCTCACGTCCTGCTTCCTCCCTGAACTTCTCTTGCGTTCCCTCAATCTCTCATGTCATTTTTATTTCTCTGTACAATCCCTCCCAAAAGGTCTCTTCTCTTTCAATTGTGTTCTGCCAATTGGCAATAGGATTTGTGGCAAATGCCCAAGAGGGCAGATCTTACTCAATTCAGCACCAGTTACAGGAACTTACTGCCTGTCAGGATAAAAAATGTTTCCTGAGGGGGAAAAGTACCGCTTTGGTGATGGTGGAGGTCAGGGAAGCTTTCATTCATAGGCTTGCTCCACCTAGGAGTGTAAGCAAGTAACATTCTGAGTTTTATTTCTTGCAGTCAGCTGAGCAGAGGGAGATGTTATTCTGACAAACTCTCAGTTGTGCCAGGTAGTGGGGAGGTTGTTGGGATAACCTGGATGAAGCAAAAACATGGATGGTATCAAATATGCTGATAAGGTGGTAGGAATATGTGTATGGAGGAAAAGTAGTTGGTTGCATGGTGGAGCAGTCCCCAGGTGATCTTGGGGTAAGTACATAGAGTGTGGTGCAGCTGTACTGTTCTCTTTGAGGGATACCCATGGTGTGCAGTGCAGAAGGTGTCTGGCTGGGATCTGAGGCCTGTTGTGCTGAACCCCATCCAGAAGGATGTGCAAAGAGACCACTGTCCCAAAAAGTTCCCTGTTCAGAACAGGCAAGGCAGGAAGGGAAGCAGTGACAGAGAGAAGAGAGATCATAGAATGGTTTAGATTGGAAGGGACCTTAAAGATCATGTAGTTCCAACCCTCCTTGGCTTAAGCACGGTGTCCCAAAGAGCCAGAAGCACAGTCTCCATCTCTTAACTCATGGCCCAGACCCAACCACTAAGCTCTGCTGCCCAGAAACAGTCTTGGAAGTGTTCTTTGGGCTAATGTCTGCAGATTGAGCTGAGGTTTTTTTAAAGAATGTTCTACCAAATCTCACTGAGAGGTATTAGTGGTAGTAACATATCATCTTGCTCCATGGTCCTCATTTCTAATTGCTTGGTCTCTTTCTCTGCATTGCTGTAGCACAGCTTAGCTCTGCATCCAGTCCATCTCTGCTCCACTGGACTCATGCCTGCTAAAAGTTTGTATACAGAACAGCTGCCATAAATGTACAGTATCAGCTTTCCTAACCTGATTAACTCAGTATTTTTTTCATTATTTGATGATTACTACCTCAAAAGGTCTGAGTGCCTTTATAGATGGATGACTAGAGAATATATTTTTGTGAAAAGGGTCTCTTTTTTTAGTTAGGAGGCAATTCTGAAAATGCCTGAAAAATCCTTAATGATATTTATTCTAGTCATCTGACCTAAAAATAGCTAAAGCAATTTGAGTAGGAATGAAAAGTTGCTTGCATGTGGAGTTTCAGCTCTAAGTGGAAGGCAACCTACTCTCAGATCAAACACTGAGGTAAAAGTCAGGATTTCCTAGTTTAGAATCACACTTTTGCAAAAGTACTGTGGCTTTGAGCACATCATACAGTTTCTCTTCCTTTAGGTCAGCTATGCAGATTACTTCCTACCTAGGTCTGCTGTAGAAATGTGATGGTTAACATTTCTAAAAGTGCTTAGTAAATCACGTTGTGCTACTTTTTAGTTGGGATGAGTTTGGATATAACCCGTAGCTTCATTTCATATAGATCACGCTGCATTGCTTGGATTTCCTTGGGAATTATAGTTGGAGAACAAGAGGTTAATGTGTAACCTGCTAAAAGCCTGTTTGGGCCTCAGGAAGAAAAATGTTTCTCATCCCTGCTTTGCTTTCTGATCTGAGAGCTGGAGCACTTTGCAAACATCCATGAGCTGGGCCTCTTAACCCCAGCAGAAGGGCAGCTCTGCTGCTAGTTAATGAGGAGGAAATTGAGGTTCAGAGAAACTTACACCAACAGTTTATATCAAGAGTCCAAGGCTGAAGATGCTGGGTTTCTGAGTCTGGGTCAAGGTCACTTGAAAAAGATGTGACATGTCCAAGTCCGTAGCCTATAGCTCTAGCCTCTTAATAACCAGATTACCCTTGCTAGGACTGCCAAACATTCCTCTAAATTGAAAAGCTACAACTCTTGAACCTGGGAAGACTGACATTGCTAGAACACATACAGTGATGGTGACATGAAAATATGGCCTAGATTAACCAAAAACTCAGTACTGTATTTTCAATATTATTTAGTATTGGATGACCTTTCCCATCACTTTCTTTCCATGACTTGTAAATGGAGATGAATCCAGGTGTGTCTAAGGTCACAGTGCTGATGATAATCTTACAGTAAAACTACAAATGAAAAGCCTGTTACTGTGAAATCTTTCAAATTACAGTCCTCTCATGTGATGCAGGGAGTCAGGGACCACTGTGTGGTGGGGTCTGTACAAGTCTGATGCATGAGGGCTAAAAAAGCAGCACACTATCTATCTGCAATGCCAGAAGGACCTTACCTTAGCCCAGTGTAAGAGCCTGGAGAACAGCGCAAATTTGCAATAAGAAGGGAGAAGTACCTTTTTTGTGGCTAAGACACTGGGCACTGGTCTTCAAACTACTGTGTGTGCTAGAACCCGGTCCAGAGAGTGAAGTGCCTTTTCTTTCATCTGGAAATTCCTTCTTCGTTGATTTTCACAGACTATAAGGACAAAGGGGACCACTTTGAACACCTAGTCTGACCTTCTGGCTAATGTGGCCCACAGGGCTTCCCTAAATTAATTCAGGTTGGAATTTAAAAAAAAAAATAAGAGAAAGAATGAAAGAACAAAAGAGAGAGAGAAAGAGAGAAAGAAAGAAAGAGAGAAAGAAAGAAAGAGAGAGAGAAAGAAAGAGAGAGAGAAAGGAAGAAAGAGAGAGAGAAAGA
>JAOXJM010000001.1:14447263-14462275 GCA_026413425.1 Tringa solitaria
GGAAGGAAGGAAGGAAGGAAGGAAGGAAGGAAGGAAGGAAGGAAAAAGAAAGAAAGAAAGAAAGAAAGAGAGAAAAAGAAAGAAAGAAAGAATGCTAACAAACACATATTTCAAAACTTGTAATTATCCTACTTCTACTGCAGTTACTATGTCTTTTCCAGTTTCTTTCTAGTTCAGGTCTGGATAGGAGAACACTGTGAATGTGTGTTTTCAACATTCCTACCAAAGGCTTTGTAGGCAGAGGGGCTGTAAGGAAGGACTTGTTGCAGAAATACTGCAGGATTGAGTAGGGGCAGGATAAATCTTGTTCAGACTGCTCTTGTTTAGCTGAGAGGGTGTAAGGAAGCAAAGGCACCCTGCACAACAGCCTGGGACCAAAGGACTGTGAGATGTGTTTACAGCAAGATGAGCTGGAATTCCCATCCCTGAGACCTGGAGGTAAAAAAGGAAGCTATATAAGTAGCTTGTCAGTTTAAGATTATTTTGATAAGCTTTGAAGCTAGTCAACAGATGAGATGGGTTAGGAGAAAGATACTCTGTGGTACAGCACCTGCCAGACTTCTGACCAGAAAAGCCAAAACTCATGGACCTCAGAACCTACCTACACATTCTGCCCTCTCGCTTTGTAGGAGGAATAAGCCAACAGAGTCTGCAAAGTCAGAGGTCTGTTTCCCATTTCTGCTCTTCTCCATCCCTTCTCAGGGAATCATGACTGAGTAACCCTTTAGGAGCAGGGCTGCACTCAAGCCTGAAGCATGAGGTCAAGATGCCTGGCTTGGCTGCTGAAAGCAGTACGTTCCCCTTGACAAGAAGTGGCAAGGATCAGACTGCACAAAAGTCAGTGTAGTCTGGTCACCATGTGAAATAACCATGTAGGGTAAGTATCTCAACATCTGGCTGTTTGCAGTATGAACATACTTCTACTGCTGTATGTGGGACGGGCTTTTCCACTGATGTGTGCTTCCCAGCAGGAAAGGGGAATGCAAACCAAAGTTTTCATAGATGGAAGGATGCTGGTAGCTCCTGCTCTGCCATATCAGTCATAACAAACTTTTCTCCTCTTATAGTTCAACACAGCCTGAAAACGCACCCTTTTCTGCACCCTATTCAGCTGCCAAAATTCTCCAGTCATCACCCTGGTGCCAAGCCACTCGCTCATCCTGCCCACGTATCTGATTCACCCTACTTTCAGTGACGATGATCTGTGTGCTCATTCCTCTGTCTGCCATGGTCAGTGAGCTACCTGGCTGTCAGAACTGTCCAGCTGAGATGCCAAAGAATGAGTCCAACATTAATTATTGGTATTTTATAAAAATATCTTATTGTTCAGTGAGTTAGAGTTTTTCTGCAGTTAGCAGCATTTAGAAGTGGTGCATAAAATGCTGGCTTCTAAGGAAGACTGGATTTCCAAACCAAAAATTGATTGTTTTTCCTGACTCTGTTTCCATATATTCATTCCCTGCAAATCCTTAAAGTGGTGAAAGGTCATGCAAAAAAGGCCACAGAATATTTACATGAGGACAGGCATATTATTTTCTTCCTGTTAAATTTTAGAAGTCTATTTAAAGATGAATTTATTTTAGAAAAAAAACAGTGAGGAGACTCATGGCTACCTTACTTCGCTACAGTAGATAGCAGAGCACTTGCAAATGGTGCTGACACCTTGGGGCAGGTTGCTGGGGGTTAGCAGTGTTGTGACAGAGCACGCCTGTGCTCTCCGGTCTCCGGCCCGCTAATTACCATGTAGCACAACTAAATAAATAATGCATGCTGCGTTCTTCTGAACTCATAAATACGCAAGTGTTACACAGTCATACAGACCTTCCCATTAATGGTGCTCTATAGTGTCCTATCTGCTTGAGTAAATAAGTTGTTAGGGCATCTGTCCTGCTCTTTGGTGAGAGACTCAGTAAGAGGTGACAGTTTTCAGCTTTTCTGCATTTCTTAGATGCTTGCTAGTAACGCTGTGCGTCGTATCCCTAATCCATGATGATATGGCTGGGAGCTGTTGATTTACACAAATCACTCACATTCTGGCTTTGGCCACTATCAGTTCACATTGTAAAAGGTTTGCAATTGCTTTATCCAATGACGAACAGCAATAAGGAGATATTTCCAGTGTCTGTTTATAGGATTTAGTGACAAGATTGGTTTGAAGTAATGTGTGCAAAGGCATTTCCAAATCCATCAGACGAAACATCCTGGGAAAAATTGGTCATTTTCTGAGCTAACCTTATGGTGTAATTCCAAGATAATCCATGTAACTGATTGGAAATTTTAACAAAAATATTTTTTCGTTTGAAAATGCTGATTTGCAATAATCAAAACCACATGTAGCATTGTTACAGCAAAACTGAAGGTAATGGGAAAGGCGTCTCCCATCTAGGGGAGGAATTACAGAGGGGAATACTCTGGAGTAGCCCGTTGTCTGAGAGGCCAAACACCCACTATTAAATCTTTTCCTTGAATTGGAAGGCCTAGTTATCTGACTCTTAGAAATTCCTCCCTGCCCAGAAGAATGCCCTGACAGTCACCCTGTTGGCTGTCCCAGGATGTCTGTCTCTTCTATGGAAACCTTCAGAAAAGATTGGTTGCATCGCGACAAGGAGTTTTGCAGAAAAGCTGTTCCCTCTCCAGGAAACAGCACACACACACACACACAAGACCACGCTGCAGTGCTAGAAGCCAGCGCAAAACGTTGCTTCGCCCTTTGTCTGCAGAACAGTCACTGGTGGCACCACACAGGAGTCTGTCATTTGCTGAGCCATGGCATGTGCTGTTCTGCCGAGGAGGCTGAGCCCTGCGTGGCAGCGCAAGGTCTGGGGCAGATCTCTGCCCCTCGGCCATGCTACCTCCAGCTGTGCTGCTGCCCCTGCGTTGCAGGCAGGGAGCAATCCCACCAGTAAGTTGGGAAAGGAGCAGAAATTTTCTTGCATGCACTTTCCTGCTGTGCAGCTCGACAGAACCAGGTCTTAAGGCTATTGTTGTGTTTGCCCCTTATGGAGGGAATAAATAGGCCAAATAAATAAATCAAAAAGGCCAAAGGCTTTTTGTCAATGGTTGTTTTTTAATTGTATTTGGAACCTTTTCCCTCCTGTCTTGTAACTTACAGGAAGCCCTTTAGTACAAGCTCTCATTAATAAATGAACGAGTCCTTATTAAAGACCATGCATTCCCATACACTTTTCCTGAATTTAATATCTGTCCTTCCTGGCCTCTCTAAGAATTCAAAATATTTCTTGGGGTGTTATTGTGGTGTATTACACTGCCTTTTTCCGTATGACTATAATAATGAAAGCTTGCTATAACCCATATTTTGTCTGTCTAAAATTTCATTACTGTCGCCTTCTGAAGGAAAAAAATAATGTAATGTGAGTACTTTCCTCACTGAAAATTAATTTCCTTGATCATAGAGGGAGAGTAACATTACCTGTAATTATATGACTAAGAGCTATAGCCTTTAGCCATTTTGGGAAGCTTTTCTGTATCATAAAATAAATAGCAATGTAGTCAGATTAACTGTAAGGAGGAATGTTTTATCCTTTATCCTTTTGTGGCTGTGGATGTGTCATAAGGTCACATCCTTATTATAAGTATGTTTGCCCTGTGTTTTTCAGTAATTAATTCAGTCCTTATTACTCTAATTTGTATAGATAATATTTTTTGTTTCAGTCAATGCTTTCCCATTTACATTAATATTTGTTATATTCCAGATAAAAATAATATGAGTTTGCTGACATAATAGATGCACTAAGGGTGGCTCTAAGGAGCTGCAGATTGACAGCTACCTCATGGTGCATCACTGACTATGTTTGATTTTATGAATTTTTCTATCTTTTTAAATTTGTTATTACTGCATATGCTTGATAAATAGATCAGATGGAAGGCTTTAAAAGATGTCCAGGAGCTTAACAGTCCTTAGCAGTTCAGATAATTCTGTTTGGCTGAATACTGATAAAGGAAATTTAATTGGAATACTCTCTTATTTCCCAGGCCATTTGAAAATCTGGTGAATTTGCTATTCACATATTAAGCTAACTTTGATGCCACTGAACTGGTAACTGTAGCACATCATCTTCTGTCCTGTGAAGACAAGTGCTGAAGTTCTTCGTGCAGTTCATAAATTCAGCTGACTAGTGACCAACCTATTGGGTTGCACCCTGCAGACCTTGCGAGGTTTGACATGAAAAAAAAAAAACAAGCTGGCTGATTTTTTTCTTCCATTTCAGTAGTGCGGACAGTGTGCTGGGTACTTTGCAGGCAGTACCTACCCCAAATAGTTTGCTTTCTACAACAGGCGACAGGTAAGGGAGAGGGTTAGAATATATTTTCAAAGATGTCTCTTTTAAAAGTATTTTAATGGTTGCTTTATTTCATCATCATTGCTTGACTATGTTTTCTTGTATATGTCAGTGTAGAAATGAGTCTAAGTGGGGTTTCAAAGAGGAGATTGTACCCTTAGGGAGCAGCCAAATAATCTATATAGCCAAAGGATGGTGCCTTAATCACAAATGTTATGCATAGGATTCTTTTTAACTTTCTGTAAAAACTTACGACAGCAGACCTCTAAGCCATTTGTATTTACTGAAAAAGGGCTAGGCATAACAGCAATAACCATGAATCACAAAAGTTTGCTTTTGCAAGTTTCTTTGCAGCCACTGATCCAGATCCAACAACCTGTCTGTGGGCCAATCTGTGCAGGGTGGGATTCTCTTTGCAAGGTAGGCATGTTTATAACGTCTGTCCTCAGGGATGCCTGGGCAAACCATTGATTTCTTCGTCTCACTCAACATTTATCAAGGGAAATAATAGCTGCAGTAAAAAGCAATGCGATCCGACTTCATCAGCGTATAGAGGACCCTAAATCCAGCCCTTCTGGTGGACACAACTATTGTGAGTCTTTGCTTTGTGAGGGAAGTATCACACTGAAGAGAAGACCTCACCGACTGCAGAACTGTTAGTGCTTAACTGAGCTCAGCTTTCCAGTGTCCTTCATTCACTGTTGGCCACAAAACTTTTACTGTTGGGTTGAAATCTTTGACCAGTTTTGGATCTGGCTGTCTTAGAGACTATCTCTGCCTTTAGCCTGCACTGCGTCTGCTGCTGGGGTTTGTTGAGAGCACTCAGGCTAAGGGTGCTTGTCCCGGCTTGGCTCATGAGCTGCTGCTGCCTGTTGATAAATGAGTGTTGTGTCCCCAGGCCTTCACTTCTCTCTTGCCTTTTTCTGTCTTCTTCAGGCTGTGGGTCCATTTGCTCTTTGGCTCAGCAATGCCTAAGTCTATGAGACCAAAGTCTAAACAGGGACTTTTGAATGTCACATATGTGACTATAAAAGCCAAAATGCGCCGATTTATTAATGTGTACATTTCTGTTGTAAATGCTGCAACTTTGTGCTTCCTTGCTTGTAACTGTTTTTTTCTCCTTTTAATTATTTGTATCTTTTTATATCAAAACAATTTGAATCTATTTCTGTTGCAAGATGGTATAGAGTAATGATAGGCATTTATGGGTTTCTTTGTTGAGCTGCAGAAAGTGTTTTAAAAGCCTTGTAGCTTTATTTTTCTCTTGGAATGTCATGCTACTTACAAACTCATCAAGGCTCACTTATGAAAGGACAATGCAACTTCCTGTGCTCATTGACAGTCCTTGGAGCTTATTTCACTCCCTGTTTTTTTCCGGAGACTATATTTGAAGTAGGTAAGATCACTGAAACCATGGTGAGATGTGAGAAGCTCCATATAAATTAGATGGCTGAAATAACAGTGATTGCTTTTAACTTGATTTCTCTTTTTCTCTGTTTGCAGGCAGATGGGAGAAAAGGTCTGTACTTGCAGTCATTTACATGATTGCCTACTTTATCCCTTGACCTGAGAACCTGAGTAGTGGTAGGTAGCATAAGCTCTAGTCAAGCAATGAGAGGCCAAAATGAACAAAAGGTTTCTTTGTTTAACCCTTCCCCATTGCTTTTACTGAATACAGCTAATTTCTGTCACTTCCATACAGAGACATTTTAAAGTTGAATAGTGATTAAAAGGGAAGTTTTAATCTATCCAGCTTTCTTTGTGTGAAAGATCTGCATTTAACAGTTGATTTTATTAACAATTCAAATGTAACTGATGAGTTTTCTCTATATTGTGTCAGTCTGTGGCAAATAAACAGTTCTGCAAACACTAAAGATCTCAGAAGGTACATGTGGTGTATGTTTATTACTCATCTGAATTCATCTTTTCTACCTGTAAATAGTGATGGGTGGGAGTCTTAGAAAGGAAGACAAAAGTATTTAGTAAGATAAATTTGAGATGACAGAAACATTCTGGATTAAAAAATATGATACAGAAGCAGAAAAATTCAGTGAAGAAACCTTGGAACAGGGGTTCCTTTGGGAACAAGGAAGCTGGAAGAGAATTGGACAGGAAAATGCACAGGAAAATCTCTGTTTCCCAGAAATTTATGACAGATGATGAAGCTGCTTATGCAAACAAGTGTGTTTGATTTCATGCCTAACACATAAACAGAGCAAGGAATGATGGAAGCGGAGTGAGTGACATCAGCCATAGCATCGTAGACCTGCTGTTGGAAGATACTTATGACTACAGAGATCAAGGCAGTGAAACAAGGAGCCTGCTGGTCAGAAGGGAGCCCACCCAACCCTGTGGGCTCTGGAGGGAGAGGTGCACTGATAACCATGCTTTTGGGTGTGTCACAGACTGGTACGAATGCATGCCAGATCTCTGTGTAGGAATAAGGGAGATTAGCTTTTCATGTACAGACAAAAAATTCAATGGTGGTTATCTTTCCCAGAAGGGTTTTTGAACAGATTTGTTTTTCTGGCTAAGAAGCTAAAAGGCAGGTGTTTTTGGTTTGAGGTTTGGTTTTTTTTTGGCCACAGAGCTAGTGATTTGTTGACCACCTTAAAATAAGTTATCTAATAAAGGAAGCCACAGTTTAATGACTTGCTGCTTTTGAGGTATAAGATGTGATCTAATATTAGAAAGGAAAATACCATTCTAATACTTCATTACAGCCTTTAAAATTGGAACCGTAATTTCTGCTGCTAGGGCCAATTACCTTTCTCTTGCTGGGGCAAGATAACTTAATTAGACACAATTCATGACTTAGGTAATTTTCTAAAAACTATATACACAGATATGCTTGAATTTTAAAAAATAATTAGAATAATCTGGAAGACAACAAACAAACTTGATAAGTGTTTTAGATAATGACCACCTGTTATTTTAAATCTGAATATAATTCTAGAAGTCCTGGACCAAGTAAGTATTAGACACATGGAACGGATATGTATGTATAGAAATCATAATGTTTGTCATGGCCTTTTCAGAGCTCAGGTGAAGGTAAGTATCTTTGGTTTCATATCCAGGTACTGTGTAACTATTTTTGGGTAACTTGTAGACATCTTGAGAATTGTTAGGTACAATTTTCTGAAAGCACACAAAAGGTCTTTAGAACTTACCAGCTCTGGATGCACAAGCAACTGGTGTTTGAGTAGAATGTTTGGAAGCAGAATTGATGCTTCTCCCTCTTAAAGCCCATGTTCTTCTGCTCAAGTGGTCCATGAAGACATCATGAAGTTTGCCACATTGCTAATTCCATTTATACAGTTGCAAACAAAATTTATTTCTAAAGATTTTTAAATACCCTGCAAACTGAACATTCTCTTGCTGATACAGTAGATCTGAAACCTGGAACAGCAGAATCCATACAATGAGTGAAGTGAGGGTAACCAGGGTCAGCCAACCATCAGCAACCACGAGACCCATCCTTAGTGAGGAGGCAGCTCCAAGGTCAGGCAGGGAAGTCTGTGAGTGAGGGCTGACATGGCACATGAACAGGCACTCCCATCCCTTTAGCATAGCCCAGCAAGGGCTAAGAGGAGAAGCCTAAGCCCAAGCACAGCTCCTGAGGCAAGCCTTCTCAGTTTCTCAACACAACCCTTTCCAAGAGCTGAGCTGTTTTCACAGCAGTCATACACTCAGGGTCACATTATTGGGCTGTGCCAGTGTGGACCTTGAACAGAGCAGCTAAACCCCTGGGAGGAGGACGTGGGGCTACAAAGTCCGTTGGTGCACGCAAGGCACCAACACATAGAGCAGATTGTGCCCATCTGTGTGTCTCCATTCCTAAATCAATCAAACACAGCTGCAGGTTGCAAGCTAGGCTCCTCAGATAGCTCTCCTGTCAGGTGACATCAAGTCTTGGGAGCCTCCAGGGTTGTGAGGGGCTTCTGGGATTAGGTTACCCTGTTGTCTTCTCTCCAAACCCGCACCAGTGCCTCCCCTTTTCCCCCATTACAGCAGAGCAGCAGCTCTCCACTTGCCTGATCCTAGAGACTGGTGCTTGGGGGGCCATTCGCATGTGCTCTCTGTCCCCAAGGAAGTTTTCTGCTGGCTGCACTACCTGGATTGCTATTTTTTTTAAAAAAGGCAATTGATATTTATGACTGCTGCTGGTTTCCATTGAGAAGACTTGTATAACCTTCAAATTCTTGCTGGTGTTTTTTTGGAAACTGCAATCATTTCCAAAGTGCTCTGAGTGCTGGTTGTTATTCACACCAGATCACCGTTCAGAGAGGTTTTAGTTGCGTCCTCTCTGGAGCACGTTTGCTGAAATTCATCTCAGCTGATGCCTATCTCAAGGTACATGCTGGTCAGGAAGATAAAACTGCTCGGTTTGCGGATACATATTTCACAGTGGATTTGATCATGATTGTGAATACAGTTTCCATCCTTTTAGTGAAAAGATCTAGCTGTCTGTCTAGCTGGCAGAAATGCTAAACCAGAAATGGTATCATTGGAACATAACCTTGACTGTCAAGGCTGAAAACTTACCTTTAGGGAACTCATTAATTCAGTTGATGAGGACTTCTTTAAAGAGCATATATGCAGAACAGGGATTTTGTTCGTTTTTTTCCAGGGCATTGCAGTGGTGAAAGGTGAGGTTTCTCAAAAATGAACAGACCAAATCAGGGTTCAGCAAAGAGCCAAGTGAATAACCAGGCATAATTCCTTCCCACTGCTTTTCTAAGATGTTCTGCTTTATTAATTTGAAGACAATCCAGGAATAAGGCCCATTGATGGGCACTGATTGCAGATATACCAGGGAAAGACTGGATCCTTGCATTTTTGTGAAGTTAAACCTTTTTTCTTTTTTTTTTCCAAATAGGTGGACATAAAATATTTTGTTTAAGAACTCAAATTTTAAATATAAGTAAAAATAAATTGCGCTGACTTCTAACAAGTCTTGGGTTAACTAGGGCAAGATGTAGTGAGATTTGGACATTGTAAAAATAACATAACGAAATTCCCTGTCTTGGAGCAGTTCTTCAGAACCAGGAAAGAAAGGATGCTGAAGAAATTACGAATCTATCTCTACCCTCTCTCTGAAAGGCAAAACAGTGGCTAATTTTGCTACTTTCTGCAAAGTTTAATCCAGACATAATAATTAAGGCTCTTCCTTTTCTTTCCATCATTGCCCATGGGGCCTCAAGGGGTGATAACCATGAGCAATTTGCTGAACAGAAAGCAGAGAAATAGTTCAAAACACGAGAAATGGAATTAACATGCTGACAGGTTCTGTCTGCCAGGTGATTTCTTGTACTGAACCCAGAACAGCCCAAACCATTGAAACCTCTGTAGGTACTCCTACAGAGAAGTGAGAGACTCCTTTTCTGGGTCTGACTGCAGGGCCAGGGGACAGTGTGGTTGTCACACAGCCCATGGTAATTCACTGTAAAAACTGAACCTAACTAATGCAGCTAATGGTGGGCATGGAGACAAAGCCTTGGTTTCACCTTGGGGCCCTTGCCCTTTGAAAAATCCTCTTGAATCACCATCTGACTGTCCTTCGTTTGGTTTATTTTATCAGAGGCTGTCCTCTCATAAATTTCCCCCTAGAAATCCCCACTTTTTCAGTGGTTTTAAAATTATGAAATACATTCCTAGTGTTGAGAGAAGAGAGGATGGGGTTGTACTGTATTTTTTCTATTTCATATGCAGAACGAAACCCCTATGCATAGGAAGCATCTAGCTGCTCTGGCACCCGTTCTTACAGTCGCACTTCATCACCAGTGGATAAAGCAGCAATATTTCCCTTTCTGCAGATTACAGGATGAAAGAAGACAGTAATTTTTTTCCTGGGTATGCTTGCTCCTTTGAGAAATCAGGTTTTGGTTTCCTACTTAAGGCAGTGTTTGCAATCTGTCACTTCAACAAGGCTATCTTGACAAGGCATCAACATTGCTTTTTGGTGCCTGTGTGAGGCTGCACAATCACAGTGGTACAGTTTTTCCAACTGTGCAGCAAATCACTCCTCAGGTTTGCAGAATCAGTTAGAGTTGTTGTTTGCGTGGATGCTCTGTCTTGGTCAATACCTGCCTCCTCTACAGGTCAGCCTGCAGACAGTCTATGACTGTCACTACTGTCAGGGGTTTGTTACAGGTTGTGCAATGATTTTCCTCCATAGAATTAATTGTTTGCTGTAATCAGTTGCCATCCACTTCAACTCAGCACATTTCTGTATCAATACTTGTTTTGACAATACAATTTGTTGCTAGTTTCCAAACTAATACTAGTTTATTCCATCCAGTACAAGAAGAATAGGAAATACGAGTAAGCCATGACAGGGACAATCACAGGAATCCTTGTGACTCTGAAAGTGGCAAGTAACAGTCTGCTGATGCAGAATCTGTTTCTCACCCAAACCACAGAGAGTTTTGCAATAATGATAATTTATTAAAAAAATAAAATAAAATTCTATAATAGGAGTAAAGTCCTACAAAACTCTACATATCTGTGAACATTTGGAGAGCTGAGCAGTTCAGTGCTCATAGAAATTTTTGTTTTGCTGATAACATAGACTGATTTTAAGCATTTCAATTTCTGCAGAAACTTTTTTTACCTAGCCTTAGGATATCAATTACAGATCACATAGGAGCTGAGAGAGGTGGACTGCGTAACACTGCTTCTGTAAGACTGTCAGATGCAGCATGTACGCTGCCCAAGCCAGGAGTGTCACTGTACATTGCTGAGGTCTCTGTTCAACTGTGAAAACCCTGTTTCCTCTATCCTTTCAGTCCACTTCACCTTGTCAAGATGCATTTCTATATCTCACTGGGCTGAACCTGTTGCAGAGTTAGATTATCATCTATCTATAATAATGGTTAAGAATAATTTCAAATTACTTTAATTTTCATAGACTCATAGAATAACCCAAGTTGGAAGGGACCTCAAAAGATCATCTGTCCAACCTTTCGTAAGGTATCTCTCCACTTCTGATCTGATTTTACTGTATTTTTTCTTAACCAATGCTCTAGATGAGCCCAGAGACTGGTTAAACTCAGTCATGCATTTTCTCAGCAACTAGCAATGTGTTTCCTTCTGGGATATTGCTGTACGGCAAGGTGGAAGGGAAATGGGTTGATATCCTCTGGTGTTATTCCCTTGCTGCTCCTCCACAGGCAAACTGAATGGGATTGGGAGAATGATTCCTGGTTATTAACCAGAAGCATCTTAGACCTTTGTCCTGGAAGAAGCCCATGTCTTAAATGACATAGAGAAAGAGCTCTTAACTCTTGGTGCATATCTTAATCTTAAACCTTATGCATCTTAACATGCTTATCTGCCTCTTAAACCTGCACAGGGGTAGAACTCAACTACCTTGCTTTCCAAGGGAAAGAAATAATGGCACATAAGCCCTATGGTCTAGTCAGGCCCCTTATCTGGAAACCTGGTGGGCAAGGACCTTTGGATATCACATATATTCTTTGTGGTCAGTATTTAGTCATAAAATCTCTTCAAGCGTAAGCTTCTCCTCTTTATTGCCTGTAGTATTCCTTTACACCAATCAAGGCAACTGTTTTGGGTTTTTTTACAGCTTTTTTTTTCCATCTTTCATGATCTTGCATCATCTTCTTCACAGGAAAAATATTTCCCTGTCTCATTCACCTAAAAGGCAACAGCACCCCAAACTTCCCAACAGCCTAGGTCCCAAGCTGCACTATCCCATCTTTTTTCCTCTGGAAACTGTCCCAGTAGTAGATAACTATTACATGGGGTTTTCCCTGGAATGAAGTACAGTTTGTTTGCTAGCATCCAATTGTGTATAATTTGTTTGATCTGACCCACATCTCTCCTTTCTTTTTCCTTTTTTATTCTTACAATACAAAATAACAACTATCTAGCTGATTCTCATATATCTCAACTTTGGTGCCCTATCTTCCTCCATTTAGCCATCTGCTTCCTGAACAGAACAGGGACATCAGCCACAAACATGTCTCTTTTCTTATGCTTAAACTATTCTTATTTTTTCTAGCTATTTTTCTGCTGTGGAGGCATTTGCTAAATGAGTTCCTACTAGGAATGAGTTCTACTAGGTCCCTGTTCCCTTTGTCTTAGAAACTACTTTTAGCTTAATTTTTTGTCTACTAAATATTATGAATCTTTCTTTAACCTTATACATATTAAACATGGAGCTGGGCTTACAGGGCTTGTGGCAGTGGTCGTTCTCACCAGTGATGCTATTACAAGGAAATATTGAATGTGCTCTTGGAGGCCTCCATTTCCTGGTACTCACTAGTAAGTCCAAGCCCATCTGACAAAGTACATGCTGATTCTCTGACTCTTCATCCTGTAAATTCTCAGTGGAACTGGGCAGGTGTTCTGCATCCTTTAGCCTTCTTAGCTCTCCCTAGACAGTTCTGGCTGAGAACACTTTTCTCTGTATTTAAAACTGGCTGGACCCTGTTCCTTTCACATATGACAACTAGGTCCATAACTGACAGAAAAGGCAGGATTCCAACCTGTATCATTCATAAAACATAAATCCTTTGAGTGGCCCAAATGGGCATCCAGTGGCTCTCTTCCATTCTTCTCTCTTGTGTATCCTTTGAATCCTTCCCAGAGCTGATGTTTGTGATGTATTTTCTAATGTTCTTGCTATATCCCATGTCTGTTAGCAAATTTCAGATCAGCCAAAGTCTTTTTCTGTATACAAGGGGAACTCTTTGTGTGCAGTAGATACACAGATGCCTTTGCTTTGCTTACTGTTCCAGTTGGGAATTTTTATCAGAGCTTTGCTCTTAATTGCATTGTCCAATGTGGCCATACCCTGGGATTTTTCTGTGGGATGTTCTCCTGTTTCTTTACCTGTATGGTTTCCCTTAAACATGCGTGGCCATGCAGTCCCATTCAGTCCCATATGCGCACACACACCTCGACATCCACCCCCACATATCCCCGCATCCCCAAATACTCAGCATTGTTTCTTTCAGAACATTTGAATACTTGATATGCACTGTGCCTAGGTTTTAATTAGAAACGCATTTCTCTGTCATCCTTAATGAAGTGAATAGTGGTAGCTCGCTCTACTGATTTCAATGAAGTTTAACCTGATTTGAAAATACTCTTTTCTTTAATTAACTTGAGAGAGTCAAAACATATCCTGTTGGGATAGCTGCATTTGAAGCCTAAGTGTGAATTGACAGGTGGTCAAAACATTCTCTCCCCAAGTCAAAGGGAAGAAGTATTTTACACTGACAGTTGCAGTGAAAGTGGTAGAGTACCAAGGATGTGGATGAAGGAGAGGTAAAGTTGTCTAAAGACACCGTACTAAGCTCTGTAGATTTTTTCTGGAAGCAAAATAAGGCAGTGACTTGTCTACTGATTCAGAGATGATGAATATAAAGAAGTGGGTGGATAGATTTGTTTTAAAATGCAGAGGAAAAGTCAGTTGTACATCAGGATATAAATGAGAAGGTTTGAATATAAATGAGATGGCACAGTAAATGACAAGATGTAAGAAGAGAAAGCTTTTTGCCAATGAAGGTAGCGTGTTTTGTTCTCTTATTTTGGAGACTTGAGAGACTGAAAGAACAAAAATGTAAATGAGTGCTTGGGGTTTAGTGATGGGTACAAACCACAGGCTGGAGTCTTGCTCAGGCTGGTGTGACAACAGAGGTACCAAACTGAAATTAGAAAAGCTGCATTAATACAAAGCTGACAAAAGTGATAATCAGGCTCTATATGAACAATCTGGAGTTCATCATGACAATTTGGGTTCAGCCTGACAGCTGAAGGGTTCGTACTAGGCAGGGATATTTCAGGTGGCAACGGAAGCAGTTCAGAAGAGGCTGTTTCAGACAAGGAGATAATTTATCTAAACATTGTCATACATTTTCTGGCTTACAGTAATGGCTGTAAACATTCCACTAGTGATTCAGTAAGTCACTGCCATGGCCAAGTTCATTATACAGAGATCTGGAACATCTGTTTGCACAGGCAAATTAGCACCCCCCCATTGGTCCTACTGAGCTCCATAGAAGTGTTTGCCTGAATTAGAGGTTGGGAAAAGTGGTTTATTTTTTCCCCTCAAGTGTGATTTACCTTGTAGGATGTTCTATTTAAAAAATACTATTCTTTGAAATTCCTTGCCATCTTTTTTCTTTCAGATGTAGTTCATGTGGAAAGATGGTATCAGGCATGATACGACGTGACTCATGCAAAATTCTGTTACACAAATAATCTATAATTTGAAATTCTGTTATTTCAAAGATTGTGCTGAAAATTTTCAGCTTTTCTAAGGGAAGATTCTAATTCTTAGAAGATTTTATAAATTTTTCTGATTACCAGAGAAATTCTGGACAGAAGCAAAAAGCAAACAAAGTATGTGAGGTCCTGATTTGTGTGTTTGTGTTGGAAGTGTGGCTGTGGACAGGATAAGTGGAGGTAAAGTTATTCTTTCCAGCAAGAGAATATTCACTTTCCTTTGTTCCTGAAAAGGTTCCATTGAGGAAGTGGGGACAGAGCAGCCCCTCATGAAATCTCTTTACCTTTTTCTTAATCCTTTCCTCTTCAGTGAGACTCCTTTTCAGTTAAAGGAGAAATAAGTATTGGACTGCTGTGTACAGAAGATGTGATAGAGCAACCTGGAAATCTGCTTTTTTGGCTCCCATTTAGCTCCTACTATTTCTGTTTCAATTATAAAACATTTCTTGTTAAA
>JAOXJM010000001.1:14462375-14474846 GCA_026413425.1 Tringa solitaria
GAGACTTTAATGCACATACACGAGATTGTCTATGTATTTCTGTAAACATCAAGAGTTACTGTTCCACAAGGAAATTATTGACTGCAGGTTACTTTTGTAAATATTTACCCTGAGTTCAGCAAATCTTGATATTCATCTCAGCAGAAGTCAATATCTATTTGTTAGTATTATTTTTTTTAAAAATGATTATTGATAACAGTATAAAATAGCCAGGTGCAGGTGACAGACTGCTGATAAACATCTTGAAGATATGAAATCAGAATTGCCATGCAATAGAGAGGTAAACTACTAATATTTAGAAGATAAAGTCTAGTTTTTAAAATATATCAATTACCTTGGAAATGTAGCAAAACAAAGAACACAAATGCTTGCAGGCATCCATGAAAAGAGGGAATTACTTAGCCACTTATATTTACCAGATAGAAAATTTACATGGAATAGGTTTTGAAATTCAGCAAAATAATAGTATGTTGGATGGTTTGTACATTCAGTGGTATTTATTATTGTTTATACTTAGCATAAAGTAACAGCTAGAGTAGCAAAGAGCCATAAGGTCATTAACTATCTCGAATATGTGCTTTTCCCCCCCATAATATGGCAAATACTGTATCCACTGATAGTCAAGAGTATTGTACTTACAGCCAAGAGAAAAAAGCCTAGAGAACTAAAAATGTCGCCTAATGGAGCTTCTGGCATTTCTAGTAGACCTTTCATTGTTGAAACTTTCTCAGAAGCAGGATAGAATTTCTAGTCAAAGCAAGGAGAAATAAAAAAAAAGACAGAAATAAAGAAAATAACCCTACATTTTGCTTTCTTTTCATCAATGGAGATCAATAAAATGTTTGTTTGGATGAATTTACACTCTGCCTGTCACTTTCCTTCAAAAAATTACAGAAAATAAGGCAAATTTTATTTTGATGATTCTTATTTCTCCTTAATTCTACAGCACAATGGAAACCAGAAATATTTACATAGCATCTAGATCCATCCTGGACAAAAGGCTATGTGTTGTTTGAATTGGTAAGGGTTGTATCCCAGGATACCTTTTATGTTTGTAGAGCACAAACATCTACAAGGGAAGAAATAATAGTATTTCATTGTATTATAGCCATTTGTTGAGTTTTTTTGAAAGTCACGAGGGAAGAAAAATGAAGAAAATACCAGATTCTTAATGGTACTATGCTTCTGAAGACAGAAATTCCCAAGAGAGGGGTCCAAAGTGGTAATTGAAGAAAACTACCTCATGATACCTTTGATAATGTAGGAAGGAGGACAAATCAGATGGAAATAATTATTTGCCTTCAAAAAGATGCATAAAGATAGAAGAATCTTCAGAAGAATACAGGAATCAACAGCAGTTCAAGTCACATAAATGCAAAGGAAAAGCCTACTATATATTGACTGAAAAATGCAGCAAATAAAACTATCTGAACCACATGTTGTGAAGAGAGTATCAAAGCTGATAAAATTCTAGCTTATCTATGAGGAAGGAGAAATTATGAGGAAAAAGTTTGTTAAATAATAACTGAAAGGAATGTGATAAGACATTCTAGATCTATTTAAATCTGCCTTTCAGGGTTTCTTAAAAATGTGTATTGTGAAGTAGAAAATCTACTGGAGGATTTAAAAAGTAAAAGTTTTGAGTTCTATCAACCTTAAGAAAGTTGCAATTGCACTAGAGAAGTCAGTAGCTTAAACAGAGACTGAAAGTGTTGTAAACAATTTAAAGTTTAGGAAAAGCACAGGACTTCTATATGGTAACAGCCTATAAAAATACAGACCTAATTACACCAGGTCTTTGTGACAAAGAGGCTCACCTAGAAACATTCACTGCCTTACTACCAGATGGCTTGCAGGAAAATCATGCCACAGATAGGAATGCTTTTCTTATTGCCAGTTTCTCAAAATTAATTTTAAAAAAAAAAATATATGCTGAAGAGAATGTCCATTGGCCTTTGTGACTGAAATGAGGCAACTTGGGTGTTAAGACATCTTCAAGGTAGAATCTACATTTGAAGCTTCCTTTATAGCTAAGTAAGAGATAGAAGTTGTTTTTTCCTATTTTCAGGAAATATCTACTCAGACACCTCAGAAGTGTCGGGTTTTTTTCCATTGCTTCTTTTTGTTATTGCCTTTAAACAAAGTCTAGGTAGTAAACTCAGATGTACCTATTCACCACATTGAAATTTACATTTGCGCAGGTAAATTCCCATCTGAATTCTTTAGACGGCAAATATAGTTATTTCTTGGAGCTGCTTTTCAGATAATATATAATACATACTGACCTGTCACCTTATAACCAGATCAGATAAAGTAAATCAGCCTTTGCTTTATTCTCTTGATGTGGGGAGGGCCTTTGTTTTAGATGATAGGCTGATTTTAAACTTTAAATATTTCTGTCTGTGGCCCCTGCTGTAACAGTAGCTAAACATAGCTACTATAGCTAGCAGATACTATAGCTACTACTGAGTGTGGTAGCTAGACTACACCCAGTCTGAGGTCTAATTTTTCTAGCAAAGGACTGGTTTAAAGGGAAAGAGAGTAAAGGTGATCTTTTAAAAACTTTTATTAGCTTAGTTAATAGAGCAACTGGCAGGGAAAAAAAAGACATCTTGTGTGTCTGCTAAATGATCTCAAGTGTAACACAAAATGACCTTATACTTAGATGACATTTTACTTCATTTTCTGTAAATTATATCTTCTGTATCATCTCCTTTCTGAGACAATTTTAGTTTTAGCCAAGTATTGAGCTATAAAGTAGAAATTTCTGAGAAATGTTATCGCTTATACTGATGAAGGAGAAAGTCAAAGTTTGAAAGTTTCATCTCATAGTACATACTACACTACAAACAAGATTTTAAAAATATGTGCACCTTATTTAACAACTGCTTACTGATTATTCCTCCTTTTTGGAAGTGATCACAGAAGGGAAACCTACTATCTAGTATAAAGTATATATACCTTGGCTAGGCAGATAACATACTCTACATATGAATTATTTGCTTCATGTCTTACTCCTTTCTATGTGGTCTTGACACCTCAACAATTTCTACCTGGAAAGTAGAAAAGGAGGTTGTGAGAAGGAGACTAGAAACTGAATTTAGGATTAATATCTTCTATTTTTAGAGCCATGGTTTCTGAACTACGAGTTTGAAGAATATTTGCCTGTTTCCAAGAAGATAATTCTCCTTTCACAAGCATTTAGCCAGCATTCATTTAAGGCAGATAATCCTTTAAGGATAGAGAAAATACACCACCTGGGGAGTAGAGAGTAGGCAGCTGCTTGATGGTAAAACTTCTCCAGCTTCCCCATTCTAACACCTCACTTTTTATAAAACATCTTTTTGAGTCCTTGAGTTTACACCGTAATTGACTCACAATGGTTGGGTTGCCAAACGACTGGATAGATGGCAGGATGATAGGTGTGATTTACATGCCACAGCCTTTGCTTGAAGTAAATGGCCATATAAATTATGGCATCTCTAGTCATCTCCGGTTAAAGGAGATAATACTGTTGTTTGCTGAGCTCATTATATTTGCTGTGTTGCTTTAATATAGGCATGTGCTGCAATAATCTGCTTAGATATTGCTTTTGAGTAGGTAGGAGCCTAAGAAAAGCTTTGTCTATGTTAAGAACCAAAATAGATGTGCTTATGCTGAGGCCTGAGGTGCTCAGGTACAGCGGCTGCTGAAGAGGCTGCGGTGCCCTCAGTTAATGAGTAAATCAAGACGCCTAAGGGTGTCTGAGGTTCCCAATTCTGCTCTGCTTGTACGGGTTTCTGGTGGATGGTTTTGGTCAAAATGGAGAATAAGTAGGGTTTATTTGGAATTGAGCTTGAAATTTTGTCCTGAAAAATTAAGAGGATCAGCCTCACAAAGCTTCTTCATTGAGTTTGCTTCTGGTGGAGTTTTCCTGCTTTGGCGTCTGTGCATGCTGTGAAGCAAAATGAACCACTGGCTGCATGCTGGCATCTGCTCATGCTGCAGCTGGTTTTCCCATGACATCGTGGTTTATTCCCAGATCAGTCCTTCCATGAATGTGTTTGTTACAGCTATTTAGTGCTGATTAAGCACTCTGCTAGGGACATCAGCTCAATTACTGATGACAGGGCTGCAAAAATGATTAGGGGCCTAGAACATCTCTCTTATGAGGAAAGGCTGAAGGACGTGGGTCTTTTTAGTCTGGAGAAGAGAAGGCTGAGGAGGGGTCTGATCAATATCTATAAATACTTAAAGGGTGGGTGTCAAGAGGAAGAGCCAGTCTTTTTTCAGTGGTGTCCAGTGACAGGACAAGAGGTGACATGCACAAACTTGAACACAGAAAGTTCCATCTATAAACACGAGGAGGAATTTCTTTACTTTGAGAGTGGTAGAGCACTGGAACAGGCTGCCCAGGGAGGTGGTGGAGTCTGTCTCTGGAGACATTCAAAACCCGCCTGGACACATCCCTGTGCAACGTGCTCTAGGTGGACCTGCTTTGGCAGGGGGGTTGGACTAGTTGATCTCCAGAGGTCCTTTCCAATGCCATGTGATTCTGTAATTCTGTGATTCTGTATTATGTCAAAGGAATGAGTTGCTTTAGAAAAGTACCTGGATTTCCACTTATCTCGGAAAAGATCCAAAGATCCCATCCACCCCATATCATTCTGTGATTCTGTGAGAAACATTCAGCCATGAAGTGTGGTGATGATTGGTCAGGACGCAGTTGTATGCAATAAGCAGACAGAAGCAGCAGCAAAAGCAGAAGCACAAGCGCACTGTATTCACATACCCAAAGCTATATATATTGAGGTAGTTTCTGAGATGTTTTGCCAAACATGATGAGCACTCTCATTCTCACGGAATGCGACTGTTTTCAGCCACATCTCTCTACACACACTCCTCCAGGTGGTTTTCCAGCCTGACTTTCACAGACACACACAATGGTTTTTTTCTTCTCTGTCTGGCCAGCTCGAAACAATCTTATTCTTAAAAAATATAGTCTTATTTCTGATCAATTTTTGCTTGATCTGCGACATGCTCAGAAGGGCTCCAAAATCAGTCTTGATCGATCTTCCAGATATTCTGCACGGCCTCAGCAATACATGGGGTCCCAGGGGCACCAGTGGGTCCCTGCCTGGGTGGGGACAGGCTAGGCTGGCTCTTGGGCTTGTTTCTCACTCTGCTCCTCCTGGCCAGGTTGTGTGGCTCCAACAATGAAGTATGGCATGAGCACTTTCTTCCGGTACTTTTTTCTACCCCTGAGATCAGCCACAGCAAAAAAAAAAGGAACAAACTTCTCAGACAAGCTCTTTCTACAGTTGTGCAGCTTGTTGTCCTATCCTGATTAACATGGTACAACAATTAGGCCTGTACTTTGGTTAGTAAAACTTGCTATATACGTCTGCTGATCGTGTCTCTCTGAAGATTCTGGCAGAAGAAATGCAAACTCTTGCTTTCACTCTTTCAAGACTGATGTTTGTAATGGTTTGTGCTACATCAGTCCCAGTTGACCTCCACAGGAATGGAGGGTGCTGGGGTTCTCCCCAGCTTGCATCCTGTGGGCAGCATTGAATTCACCAACTCGTGCTCACCCACCAGCCTCAAGTAAGCAGAGTGAGTCCCTGTGGACTTCAGAGGCAATGCCCCTAGCAGCAAATTTAGGTGAGATTAATGACCCTTTTTATAAGGAATACTTGGTAGCATCCTAATCTGTACAACTAGATGCAGGACTGTTGCTGAATATATTCTGCTGTTGCTGGATGTTTGATATATCATTATGTTTAATGACTGCCATTATTTGTGTTTAAATGGTGCCAAGAAGCTCAAATTGAGCATCTATGGCTATCTCAGTTTTAGCATTTCCTATCTGTTGTATGCCTGACTTTGCAAGCCACAACATCTTACCTTGGGATAGTTAGTATTGTACTTCAAAAGGGAATACACTAGAATAAAGGATTCAACAGAAACTATTATCTTTAATTAAAATAACAATTTAGCTAATGAATACTTGTCCTGTAGCTTTGCTTGAATTAATAATGCTGCTGGGGAAGGTTGTTGAAGCATAATAGCAATATATGCATTGGAAATGCTAAACAAAAATAGATGAGTCAGTTTCAGTAACTCTAGTAAAATAATTAGTATTTCTTGAAGGAAAAAAGGACAAAAATCAATATGGAAGAAAAATATTTACACCATCCAGAAGGGATTGAAAAATGAAAGGAAAAAATAATCTTTAAAAAAATGCACTTCCAAGTGTCTTTGAAAAATGAATAAGAAACAGAGTAAACAGCCATTGAATGTTCAGAAATTCGATGTGGTGAAAGTGAAAATCTTTAGGAATAATTAAGGTGGATAAAATCTCCTTGCATTGCAAACAGTAGAAACAAAGCCTTAATCACAGTAGGAGTCAAACTTGATAAGACAAAGACATCACTAACGGTGTCACATGTAAATCATTACCAGGCTGTGATCTTACTGTCACTCCACAGATCAAATTCTTAATTTTTTTAACTGGGAAATTTGTTTGCATGGGGATTGCGCAGTTCTGCTGGATGTTTTTAGAGTGGTTTTACTCATGCAAAATAAGGAACATCTGGAAGCCTGGATGTAAAATAAAACTCAGTGGCATAAGTGAAAATATATCAGAGATTCCTTAATAGGAATATACCTTCAGCCCCACAATGACCATTTTGATAGATTTTGGTATGCTGAAATCAGGGATGGTCTTGAAAAACTTAGATGAAAATTGTGGGAGTTTGGGTTGTGATGTGTTTTTTTTTTAAGAGAGATATTGGGAAAAAAATATTTCA
Organism: Tringa solitaria; assembly: GCA_026413425.1. Lineage (NCBI taxonomy): Eukaryota > Metazoa > Chordata > Aves > Charadriiformes > Scolopacidae > Tringa > Tringa solitaria. Next base: position 14,469,167 of record JAOXJM010000001.1, read on the forward strand.
TACCAAATGTAACGAGTACAGCTCAGGGACTATGTTCCAAAGAAAATCTATTCAAGCGAGAAGCATCAAAGCGTTCAAGCAAGACCTTGAATGAGTTATTAAACAGTAAATAGTCTGGGAATGAAGGTAGAAAAATAGATATGAAAGGGAAGGCAGTGGATGTGATGAGCCTTCTGCAGAAGCTGGTTTTTTTCCCCTGGCCTGTAATTTAGATGTGAATTTATTCTGCACTGCACATATTATTTATATCTTTTCTCACTACCTTTTTATCTCATGATTTTGGGTTTGGAGTGACTTTAACGGGAGCAAGGAACAAGACTTAGCATAAAATAAAAATGTGATCGTGAGAGGAAGGCCAGGGTTTGGCTCCTGTGAGGATCAAGTCCTGAAATATTAACAGTCATAACAGTTACTGATTGCCTGCTGGAATTTCCCCTAAACTATTGCCTTAATATACTCCATGTTTAAATGGAAAGTGTCATTTTATCCCAAGTAAGCTATTTCTCTTTAGCCATTAATTGGAGAAAGAATACTGTGAGCCATCTGTTATTCTGCTCAGTTTCTGCAGGTTATGTAGCAAATATTAGTGATTTTTTTTTCCCGGTTTGCTGATTTCTCTAGTGGTGTAATGTTTTGGGGTAATTATTTCAGCTGCTAAAGATCATTTGAAGTATAGGTTTGCTATAAATATACACATGCACAAAAAGCATAGCTTGCTTAGAGGGCAAATAATGTGTATTGATAGAAAGATTGATTGAAAGATCAATGTGTACTGATAGAAAGATTGATTGATTGATTGTATTGATTGAAAGAAATCTTTCGGTTATCAATATAAATCCGGCAAAGCCCTATAATAACTTAAAGCTTTAAGATGGGCATATATCAGGCTATCTAGCCTTGTTTAGGAGAGCAGTCTTCTTTCAAGCAGCCTGGAAGCGGGGTCAGAACTGAGGTCTCTTGCCTATAGCATCCCTTTCTAACCTTTCTCTCTTTGTGAGTCTTTCAGGTTTTGTTTCTGGTGGACCTTTTTCATCAGGACTTTGAAGCCTTGTGGATGCTGAGATTCAGAATTGTGTCTACAACAGGCGTCTTAAAACTTAGGAAGTGGGTGAAAAAAAGGAGGTTGTTTGAAAAGGGTTTTCAATCAGAAAAAGAAGCTTTTCCAGGAGAAGGAAAACAGAAAAAAAGAACTTTTTAAAAAGAAATTTATATCATTGTTAACATTTTTGCCAGATAAATAGACACATCCTTAAAGTGGTAGGTTTTCAGGCTCTGATGGTAGGTTTTCGGCTAATCTAAAGCCCTGGATAACAGAGGCCACATGTTTTTCTGAAATGAGTTTAGGTTGAAAGAGCAGACGCCTTTCAGAAAAAAATCCTGTGAAGTATTTAGTTTCTAGTGATGTGACATTTATCACAGAACTGAAAAGAGTTCCAGTGGTAAATCATTCTCCCTCTACAAAGTATACACCATATATCTGAATGGATGGTCCTGGTGGAGCAGCTCCAGAGGAGGGCCACGAAGATGATCAGAGGGCTGGTGCACCTCTCCTATGAGGACAGGCTAAGAGAGTTGGGGTTGTTCAGCCTGGAGAAGAGAAGGCTCTGGGGAGACCTTATAATGGCTTCCAGTACCTGAAGGGGCCTATGGGAGAGATGGGGAGGGACTCTTTGTCAGGGAGTGTAGCAATAGGATGAGGGGTAAATGGTTTTAAACTGAAAGAGTCAAGATTTAGATTAGATATCAGGAAGAAATTCTTTGCTGTGGGGGTGGTGACACACTGGAACAGATTGCCCAGAGAAGTTGTGGATGCCCCGTCCCTGAAAGTATTCAAGGCTAGGTTGCATGGGGCTTTGAGCAACCTGATCTAGTGGAAGGTGTCCCTGCCCATAACAGGGGTGTTGGAACTAGATGATCCCTTCCCACTCTAAGCATTCTATGATTCTATGACTCAGTTTCCAATTCTTGGGTCTATTTGCCAGACTGAGGAACCCTCTAAAGCCAATTTGTGTTCAACATGGTACATCTTGGTCTATCAATAGATACTTTTTCTACTTAAATATCTTGGACTACTCAACATCTGTCAAGCTGTGGGCATCAAAGCTGGATGCGGTATTGTATGATTGAAATCTAAGGTAAAAGTGTTTTACCCCATTCAACATTTCCATATTCAGGGATCCCATTTATTCCTTTAGCAGAACATCTTACTCAAATGATCGTTCAGCTGAAAACCCCTCAGTAACCCCCAGCTCTTTCCAGATTTGTTTTTTCTGAGAATAGAGCCCCTTCTGTAAAAGTGTGGTCTCTGTCTGGCTCTATTGGAGTTGCTGTCGGCTGTTTGTGCTGGTTCCCAAAGCAAGCCAGTCCCCTCTGTACTGCTGGCTCTGTCTCCTCATTATTCAGCCACTCCTCCAATCTTTGTCCCATCTGCCAATATTATTAGTAATTATTTTACCTTTTCTTGCAAATCAGTGATAAAACATAAAAAAGAGTAGGGCTAAGAACTAACGGCTTTAGGATCTCACTAGAAATGCATGTTCAAGAACAGTTCCCTAATGAATGATCAATTACTCAGGCTTTAATCCTTTTAATATATGTCATGTTGATTTTTATATCATTCGGGTTAATCAAAACATCATGTAGTAAGCACCATCTAAAGTAGCTTTTAGAAGTCTATTATACCATCATGGTTACTTTTAGCAACTTGAAACTCCATAAAAAATCAAATTAGTTTGACAAAATCTGCTTGCTATAAGCCCTTGTTGATTGGCAGTAATTATATTAGCCATCTTTATTTCCTTATTAATCAAGTCCCTCTCAGCCATTTCATTATTTTCTCTTGGATCACTGTCAGACTGACAAGCCTTTAATTACCTGAGCTGTCTGTATACTACCTAGTGAAAATAATGGCACAACAGGATTTTTCTTACAGTTGTCTGAAAGGTTATGTCCTCACATATGAAGAACAATATTAACAGCACAAGAACCTTTTCTGAAATTCTTGGTTGCATGTGGAGCAAATTACTTAAAATGTTGAAAAAGTGAAGAAGGAGAACATATAGCTTTGTTGCTTACAGGATATATCCTTAGAGGATAACAAAAATACATAGCGGAGTTCATGTTGGATGAGCTAGTAACAATAATTAATAGACATTAGCAATCGGCACATTATAGGCAGGCAGAAAGATAGCATGTGTCTTATATGGCAAACAATTTTCTGATTGCAGAGGGTTTTAACATTACCTCATTCATTTGGAAATATGAGAGACGATAAGTAGGGAAATGTTACATGAAAGTAGCATTTATAAGTTATTACTTTCTGAGTATTTCTCCATTTATCTCTGGGACTGTCAATCAATATTTTTTTTCTCAGTCAGTCATAAAAAATATAAAAAAATAGAAAATTGCTGAAGTTTTCTGGTAGAGAAACTTTACTAGGAGTCTTTGGTTATATATTCAATTTTTCAAATATCAAAGTCTCGCTCAAAATTAGAAGCTCTTTTTTCTCTCTGATAGAAGTAAAAAATGCAACTTTAGTTACATTTATTCATAATTAATAGATACAGATTTCCAAACCCAATATCCTCAAGGAGACATCCCACTTTCTTCCCTTCCCACTCTCCTGGCTGCAGTGTCCTCCTCAGCTGGACATTGTTAGCAGGGCTCTTGGACTGGGGCACCCAGCAGGATGGCATAGGGCTTCAAAAGTCAGCATCCCACAGATCAGCCTGTGTTCATGCCGGTTTTCTCTGGCAAGGATATTGGGCAGTAGGCAGGTCCCAGACCAGCACAGGGTAGCAGCTGCTTCGTCTGAGCAGATGCAAATGTCAGTTCAAAGCTAGGAGCTCGCCTGCTTTGCTGAAGACTGATCCTAGAGAAAAAGTAGATGAACAAGGGCAGGACCTTGGGGGATGTGTGCTGATCTTCTTGCACACCCACAGAAATGAGGTTAAGAAGATGAAAAAGCTTTTCTGTTCTTCCCCCTGAGACGTGTGGCCATGTACTGAGGACCTTCTCCATAGAAGTGCCCCTGCCAAGGCTGTCCTCAACTGGCCACCCAGTGGCCACCTTCAACCTGTGGACACAGCACAAAGGAGAGGCTGGAGCAGAGCCAAAATAGGAAATTGGGGTTTTTTTCAGAGTCTTTGGTGAAATGTGTCCACCTGTGAGCTGGGACCTGAACCCATGCAACAGGAAAGCAAACCCTGCTCTACTGTTGGGGAGGACACACGGAAGCAAAATCCAGTGAGGGCATCTTCCCTCCTTTCGCTATCTCTGCAGGTTCTCCTTTGCAGATAGAGGGGGTTATCTTGGTCTTGATTAATTTCCAAAGGAAACTGAATATCAATAAAATAGTTAACCCAATTCCATTTTAAATGCCCATGGGGACACTACTATTGCCACTGATCTGGAAGCTCCATTGCTGCCAGAGGACATCTGCATGGCAGGAATGCACAACCGAGTGCTTCACTGGGCACGCTGAGCAGTGGGAAAACAGGTGGTAGAAAGGAAATTGGTTTGCTGAGACTGCTTCACCTTTTACAGTACCAGCTGCTGCAAATAGTGGAGTGTTTTCTTAATACCCAAGTTCTCATGCAGTTTTAGGATATTTGAGCTGGAGGAATTTGCTGCTGAGGAGGTGGTTGCCCTCATGTTGCATGTTTGCCTGTTGTTTTCCTTAGCTGATAGCAGGCTTTTCTTGTGCAACAATCTGTCAAGCCACGTTGTACTTGTGGATTCATCGTGCCACCCTCCTCCATGGTTGCACTGAGGTCTGCAGATCTCCCAGCAGAAAAAAAATTACTCAGCCAAAGCATGGGAGCAGACTAGTGTTAATTAATGGATCGATTATAATCTATGTGGTAAGTGTGGCTTAATGCTCTGGTACTTGCAGATGTGAAAATATTAATTATTTGATCCATGCCAGCAATAAAGAGATTGAGCTTTAAAAAAACAAAAAGGTGTGGTATTTTTTACTCTCAGGTTACTAAAACCTTATAGTATCCTTACTGAAAAGTCGTAATTTTAAAACTCCAGTCCTTGGTCTTGACCTTGCAGTTTATGTAAGCGGATTGCTGTGCTCCCCTCAAAAGTCATCATGCCCTGTGTTAGCTGTTGTGAGAACAAACAGTTGGTCAAAGTCAGAGCAGAAAAAGCCCTCTCAAAATCATGTATTGAAAGTCTTATCTTGGCATTAGGACATGGTGTTATCTTTGTGATGGCAGATCTTATTGCCGCTTCACGGGCCTGTATCACTGCCATTCACCTCCAGCAACTATGACTTAACCATGACATTGAAGAATCCTTCTTGCTTTGGGAGAGGTATTGTCACGAGGATGCTGACTTACAGCGCAAGATCATTGTGCTTTTCCTTGTGCTAAACATGGACATATGCATATTTTTAGATAATTTTATTTTAAAGTGTTCATTCCTATATATAACCAAGTTTTAATCCCTAATTATTTCTTATGTTTTCTCATATCATGCCCAATATTTTTATCTTAGAAATAAAATGTGCTCAGGGACAGACGTTTGCACAGATGGAATATCGTAATGGGCTTTGTACCAGCCTGGTATTAGATACTGTTGCCCAAAATAGTTAACTTCCAGTTTTGAAATTCAGAGGTAGTAGCATTTTACCATGGCTGGTCAGGTATGAAAATTTTGCAGATAAGGTAAA
>JAOXJM010000001.1:14474946-14490563 GCA_026413425.1 Tringa solitaria
CTGTAAAGTTTATTATTATATTCACTGCTCTTTAAATTAGATTTACTGGTTGTGCCACTTGGGGTTACCCAAGGTTACCTACTTGACATTTCTTTGCGTTTAGCACAAAATGTGCTAATTTTTGTATTCATAAAGTAAAATGTGCTGAGAATGTGACACGTTCTGTATAGCTATATCTGAACACAGCATTTTTCTTTGTATTGCAAGTGAAGTCAGTGCTCATGCAAAATACTATGTTAAGATCCCAATCCAACAGCATTAGAAATCCGATTTTGTTTGGGATTTCTAGTGCCATTCCCTCTATGCCCTGTTCTCCTCTGTCTCACAGGCTGGTACAGCTGGAGGAGTCAGTCCTGCAAATCTAGAGTGTGCCCAGGTCTAAAGGAGGAGGGGAATGATGCTGCTATGTTCATATCCTGGTTCACTGTTCGGTGTCAAGCAAATATTTCTACCATGGATTCAAGGATTTTCAAAAGCAGAGGGAAACTCCTTGTCTTTGAAATTACTTGTCAAGCTATCAAAATTTACAGAGTGTATGAAGGAATTTTAAAGAAATTGGCTTCTGCATAATTTACCCACTTAATTTCTTACCAGATTAGTTTTACCAGATCCTTCTACTGACTCAGGCTGTGGTGATCACATAATCCTATGAAATGTTTACAGAAACCATAGTTTCAGTTTGTTGCAGAAAAATGTACAAAGTATATTATGTTTGATATAGGGACTAATCACTGTTCTAATGAAAGGAAACAAAATGTTGAGTGATTTGTCTTAATTGCCTATGAAAATGGCTTATTTGACTTGATCAAATACTCTGGAATCAAATCCAGAATGCTTATTGAGAACAACTCAAATGAGGTTACCTGTGTAAATGATAGAACATGAAGGATTTGGCCCTAGATACCAGGAAGACCCAGAATAATTTGATAGCCCTGAGTAATTTCCATCTGCCCCTTCTTTTCTATTTTTTGTACTCCAGAGCAAACACCTATATGCTCATGTTTCATGCTGATCAGTGCACAAGAGATCCCTTCTTTGGCAGTGTTTGCTGTGTTTGGGGATTGGGTGGCTCATCATGGAGAGCAGAATTCCCCCAGCAGCAAGTGGGGTCTGACAGCAGCCTCCAGGCTGCAGGGGATTCTCTGATCCGATGCCTGGAGAACCTCTTCTTCCTCCTTCTTCACTGACCTTGATGCCTTCAGAGCTGTTTTTCTCACATATTCTTACTCCTCTCTTTGAATGCTGTTGTGCAGGTTTTTTCCCCCTACATTCTTCTCAAATACATTTTCCCAGAGGCACTACCACCATCACTGATGGGCTCAGCCTTGGCCAGCGGGATCCATCTTGGAGCCAGCTGGCATTGGCTCTGTTGGAAATTGAGGAAACTTCTAGCAGCTTCTCACAGAAGCCACCCCTGTAGCCCTCTATCTCACTACCAAAAGCTGGTATCCTCCATGCATCCTGGCTTGGCTGGGTGGGACGTGCTATTGCATCTACCTGCATTTGGTTTGATTTATGACAGCAAGGACCCCAGTATGATTAGTCCTGGTAGCATTAAAAAGAACTGAATCTATCATTTGGAAAACTATTGTCAATCCATCACACAGGGAAGGCGTTTCTGTAGCAAACATTATATTTCCAGCAAAGAAAAACCTTTGTGCTCCAGGTGTGGTTACCAAGCTTCAGTTCCTCAGCAATCAAAGAACATGAAAAAAAGTTTGCTTCAATTTTTTAAGAAACTCTCTTCACTTTGTGGTTGCCATTACAAGTCAGAGGCTGCACGTGTTCTCCATGGACTGCACTGGAGGGGGTTGTGTGTCACAGGAGAAAGGGATGGAGAGGTACAGCTCGTGACCAGAGTCCTTAGACCTCTTTAAGCAAGCTGATAGCACTGCATTCCAGATTCATTTCTCCCTCAAACATGGAGCAGTGCACCTCAGCGTGGAATTTTGTGTTGATAATAGCGTGGCATATGGGAGTGGTTCCTACCTTTGCTATTGCTCACAGTATCAGCCATGGCTGCACCTAAGCTATGTGTAAAAGGAATGAAGGACTAATGTCTGCTTTATTAACATTGTTTTATGGGAGACGGGCATAGATGTTGCAGTTCTGGAAAACACCGTGTAGGCAATCAGTATTTTTTTTTAACCTCTGGTTCACCTTCCTCCTCTTAGCATTTAAGTCTTGCTGCCAATAGATCTAATTGAATAGAAACACGTGATGGAAATTAAGCATTCAAAACACATGCTGGTCACAGCAAAATAACCATTATCCTTAATGGGAATTGTGTGTGCATACTGAGCGAGGGATTCACTGCTTTGCTTTTAATTCCGTGTCATTTAGAATTGCTGAATGAATAGGAGTGTGTGTATCTAGGCTTGTTTTCATCCCCCTAATGTACAAAAGATCAAATCCTAATTAAGGGGAAATAATTATCAGTCCATCCTCTTGCAGTTCTCCTTTCTGTGTTCCACTGAAATGGTTCTGAATACCTATAGATGGAGTCCAAGGTTAGTGGTGGCCAAATTCTGATTTTTAGTCTTGGAGCAGGTCTGTGTTGTTCACTGGTGAGCTCATAAAACAGTAAATACGATGGTGTCCATAATTAGCCTGGTTTGTAAACAAGTACCACTATTTAGCTGATAATGCAAAATGCACTTCAGCAGCATTCATCAAATAAGCACTCATTTGGGCATATCTTTTGAAAAATGTGGATTATTTATCCAGTGGGCTGAGATTTCTCTCTAGGCTGCAGCATGGAGCTAATTTGCTGCTGTCTGGCTAGCTTGTGCCTTCAAACCACTGCTGGTGGTGAGAGGAAAACGGAATACCTGAGGAACAGCAGGTCATTGGAGGATGCACCTCCTCATTAGGACACCCCATTTGCACAGTGCAATGCTCCTCTCTATCTCGGAGCTTAACAGGCATGTCCATCTGTAGTACAGTTCTTCCATCCTTCAGCCCTCTTGCTTCTTGTCAGCAAATTCCAATCCCAGCCTGAAGCAAAGCCAAGAGGGGTGGGTGCTTCTCCCTCCTCCAGGCACCTCTCACCTGTCTGGGATCATTGAAGCAACCACAGCATCTCAGTTCTGCCCTTGTTCACGTCTGCACCATGGCACTGACATCAGCTGCCTGTACCACAACATGTGCTGGAAGTGATGATGATTTACAGCAACTGCTCTGTCTCGCAGCTTTAGGAAGATCATGCCATAACAGGAGCTACAATGCATGAAGTGTCTCTTGTCTTGTAGTCAACTGTACTGGGAGAGTACAAATTGTTCTGAAAAATAGCTTTAAAAAAATTGGATCCTCACTGAAAATTGTATATGCCAGTTTTAACAAATGCTTGTGAGCGAGCTGGAAAGGATTTGGAAGGAAATGTGTGCAACACAGGCACCTTTAAAGCAGCATCAGGAGGGGTGTGGATACCTCCTAATGCAGTCAGGATGCCCGTGACTTTTTCCAGCTTGCACTGTGGCACTGACATTTCTTTTACAAGAGGCACGTCATTTTTTGTTCTAAGAGAAAGGAGCGAGTCAGTTTAGCTGGAGGAAGAGAGAAGTCAGAGCCATGGGGGTGTTCTCAGAGTAACCAGTGGTTTGATCTTTCAGACATGCCATCCCAAGCATATTTAGTACCAGTTAAGACTGCACTGTAGATGCAAAGGGAGCCCACAATGACCTGAAACCAGGCTAATTCAAGAGAGGCAGAGGGAGAGAAAGCTCTCATTTCCCCTTAAAATGTTGTAAATGGTTGTTCATGGGAGAGAGGGCTCAGCTCCATTCTCAGGTTGCAGTGGGAGGCGCAAGATTATGAAAGGAAGTTTGGTTTTGTGCTTTGTGAAATGGGCATATTTAAAGTGGAAAGAAAAACTTGAAATGCCACAGACTATGAAATGAAAATTTCAAATGATATTTCAGGACAGATTTACATGTAGGATGCTGTGTAGTCTGGGGATCGTGCTGCAGTCCTAGGTCCTGCAGCTGGACACGTGCAGTGGCCACAGGCACTTCGGGGCTTCTCCAGCTAGCAAAGACATTGGTTTAGTGAGCGAGCCAAAGAAACCTATGAGTCCATCACCATGAAGGGAGGGTAGAATTACAATGCTTTTGAGTTGTGATTTAGGAAACACTGAGAAGACTGGAAACATGGCAACGGTGGGCACAGAAAAGTGGGATGTGGAGTCAGCAGGTTAACATGGGGCTGTCCGGTGCGTTGGCTGACATGGAGGTGAGCAGTGTGGGGGCCAGCAGGATTTCACTCCCCGTACCTCTTGATGGCTGTCTCTAGCTGCGGGTACAGCATGGATTTGTGTTCAGATAGCAAGCCGGGGCGAAGAGAGCATCTTCCACCTATGCACTTCTGCTGTCTTTAACTTACCTACTGTTGGAATGAGAGGAACTAAACAAAGTCTTTTAAAAAAAGACTGTTGTCTGAAGGTTGTTCTTTTCTTGTGTGATCCTTTCAGTCTCAGTTATCTTGTGCATTGTAACTAAACGAGCCCTCTGGAAAAATGAGAAAGAGGTAGGGGCAAAATCTCTACAAGAGCACATCAAAGGCAAGAGCGTTTCCTCCCAGTGAGAGTCATGCAAAGGCCAACCCTTAATGTCATGGAGCAGGGTACCCATTTGCTGCTGCACTAGAAACTATTGCTAAAAGATTTTTTGTAGCCTCATTTCCATAATATTCAAGTGCCTCACAATCCTTATTCGTCTTCAGTCCCAGTTAGTGAAGAACAGAGCAGAGCAGGTTCTTCATAGATGTAGTCAGAAAGATGTAGTATACAAGAAGACTGCTGTAGACTAAAGGTAGATGGCTGAAGGTATTCAAGCACATAATTTTCTTTAGCCTGAGACCTCTCTAATGTCATATGGGATGACCAGGCTGTAGCAAGGAATGGAATTCAGGTGCACTGAGTCCTCAATTAACCTCTGGATTATCGTGCTGCCAAAGCAGGGCAGTTTAGAAATGCAAAGATAAATGGATGTCTGTGTGATCCTTATCTCAGCTTGATACAGTGAATTTAGAAAAGATGGGGTTTGGGTGCAACCTTTGATTTCATAATGTTATGATCAGCATATTCAGTACTTCTGATCCCTGCTGGTAACACAAGAATGCTATTTCAGAGATGCAGAATAGCAGGCAAAGTTTATTATTTTCAAGCCATGTTTTATTCTTAATCAAAGCAAGGACAAATAGTCCATCAAAATTCCTGCCCTGCATCATCTGAGCAGAGAAACTGGAATGAGTGATGTGCCGATGATGAATAGGCCTATTACCTTGTAAATTGTACTGTATAGTACCTCTCAAACAACACAAGATGCTGATGCATTTTTTTGATTTGATGATTTAATGCCTATTATGTTATTTTAGTTTGCATTCTGGAGGCAATGTGGACAGGAAGACATGTATCTGATATATATTGAAGTTAAAGTTGAAAAGTTTGTTTCATATAACCATGTGAAAAAGAACCATGCTTTATATTAGTAATAATAATAATAATATAATACAATACAGTCTATGAGTTACACTTTTCTGGTACTGAGTTTGGAAAATTTCAAGTAAAGCTACTTGTCTCTGTCACTGTGGGATATTGCCTAGTAATAGACAGTGGAGAATTTTCAGGGTTATGAAGTCAGGATAAAAGTTGATGACCTAAGCTAAAGCTTTGCCATCCTTATGATGTTTAGGTACTTTCGGTTTTGGGATTCCATTGTTGCAAACAGTTCTGGAAAAGAATGCTAAATAATACTATTTTCTATAGATAAATCAGTGACATTTCAGTCCACTTAGGTCACCTGGGTGTGAGGTGGAGCCAGCTGATTTGCTGCACTTGACTAATTTGCTTAAACCAATTAAATTTGATTATATTCTTTCAATAGAAAGCCAAGGTTTCTACTCATACAGGAAAAAAAAACCTATAAAACAACTCATTTATGGAATTTTTTTATGTGCAAGTGGCGTCTGCAAGAGGTCACATGGGAAAAGTCCCTGTGGATGCCAGGGCTTTCTGTTCAAGCTCATCATGGAGCTCAGGCACCAAAAGATGCTCCTAAGGGTCCTCCAGCCCCCACAGCTGCAGGCAGTCGTCTCATGCAATTTCTTCCATACCTGTCTTAATAGCTTAGTGGCCTCAGTGCTCGGTTCTTAGTTGATTAGAAGTGTCCTTCCTACTTTTGGTATAAACATGTTAGCAATACACCTATACCTGCTCATTTTTTTAGTGTCCTCTAGCTTAACCAGCTCTTTGTCCTCCCTGGTAATAAATATGCAAATTCTTACCCCAGTAGTGTATTTATACTGAATAATCACAAGCTGCTCTCTACTGCCTTTTGCTGTAGAGTTCTTTTAGTCACTTCTTGTAAGTTAAACATGTAATCTTCCATAGCGTCATGAATGTCACATCACCTTTCTTAAACATGCAAGCATACCATACTTTCATACACAATACTGTAGGGGACATCCCACCATTTCTTTGGGCAATGCTGTTACTGCTTCCCCATCTCTGTGGAAATGCTTCTGATACGTTCTAGGATCTTTTGTGCCATTTCTGCCTCACATTGGTATTTTGCAGTGATTCTGTCATCAGCCAGTGCTTCTGAATGTCTACAAGTGTCTGTGTAGACATCGAGTTGTGTGTCCTCTACCATTTCCAGATGATGAGCTCTCTGCTTATACCAGAAATGCTCATTATTAGTCCCTAGGTGTATGGCCTTGCACTTTGCACAATTGATTTCCATCCATTTCTATTAATTCAGACCTCAAGGTCATCTGGTTATTACTGTGTATAATCCTAGTTCTCTTCTGAATTGCCAGAACTCCTCCTAAGTAGGTATCATCAGCAAATTATTACCACCCTCTTGCTTTTGGTTACAGTCTTTAATGAGATTGATCCCCAAAATGAATCTCTGAGGAAAGTCCCTGGTAACCCAGAGGTTTGCTCTCGGATTTCATTGCAAAGGCACAACTGGGGTCTGCCACAATTTATCTGCATCTTTTCAGACGTTGCTGGCTGATTTGTGGTAGTGCCTGGTGAAGACCATCTGCCCCTCCTCGGCTCCCCTCTCCACTGAGTTGGCAGCCCGCAAAGCAATTTCAGAGGAGACGATGGGGTGCTCCACCCCAACCCATCCACCTCCATCTGGTGGTGACGTCTCCTTCCCTCTTCTGTTTTCCCCTGCAGACAACTTGTTCTTAGCATAAATACTTACACTCTGTGGTAACTTTTAATTCACTGTAAATATCAAGATTGACTTAAAGTCAACACATTTTGCCATAAATAGAGCGCATTTTGTGACAAGTACATAATTAACTTTTTCCTAATTGGAAATTCCTAGTTGGCTGCTTGCCAAATTAATTCAGTCACAATATGTATTATTATTTAGGAAGATACCAGGCAAATTACTAGTGTGTCAACTAATTGAAAGTGTTCAAATGTCAAAACTCCAGCAGCCTGCAGTTCTGTTTGGAAGCAGGTTACAGTGGTGCTGCGGTAATTTAAAACAGGTAGTTTTTCTGTGAACACCATTTATTACCTGCCATATGCCATCCTCAGAAGTTAGTACCTAAGTCTGTAACTGGGTAAAGCTCAATCCTGAAGTAACTGGCTTCAATTAAATTAGCTTAAGGATGAGTTATGCCTTTTTCTTACATATGTAAAGTGCTTTCAGCATGATATGGTAAGTCACATGCTTGTGTGCCATTATGCATGCTGTTACCAGGTGGCAAATGATTGACTTTTAGTTCATAAAAAATACAAATTAAATTGGTACATCTTAATTTCATTATTTGAAAATAATAGTTTGATTAGGCTTGGAACAAGCCTCATTCAGGGCTCTGCTGGGAACTACAGGGATTTCTTTCACTGGTTCACTCCTGTAATTCAAACTCCAGCCCTGGCATTCCCAGCTCATGCCACCTTCCAGCAGGTAAATGAGGCTAGGTGAGGCATCTGGCTGCATCGTCTTGCATTTAGCTACTGGTGACCTTCAGTTACTGGAGAGATCCTACCATGGTGTGTTTTCCAGGCAATCTCATGGGCAGCAAGGCTGGTGCCCAGCGTGCTGTGGCATCCCTCCCCAGCAAGGCTTGGTGCAATCTTACATGCTGCTCAGGCAGAGGAGTGTGACCTTGGAGAAAAAGCTTGTTTCTCTCTCACCCCTGTACACAGGGGATTCTGGCAGTGTGCTGCCCCACCACAACCTGCTTTTGCTGCAGTAGAGACAAAGGATTTCACCTGTAAAGAAAGCCTTTTAAAGCTTAGATTTTCTGTGGGGTTTGCAGCAATCACTGTTCTTTAGTTTTCTCATCATCCTGGAGCATTAAAATAAGGTAACGACGAAAGAGGATTAAGAAGGCTAATTGTTGGTGTTGATGGGGCAGTGAAGATCATTTTTTTTTGCTTCTCCACATGTTAAATCAGAAGGCAACAGGGAAGAAATGTTATGCACCGGTTATGGACCTGTATTTTCTTCCATTTCCCTCCTTTGCACTTCACCAGCCTGGGGTGTATTGACATTGCCATGTTAACAGCCAGCTGAGGAGACACTTCTTCTTTTTCAGCTTCTGATTCTTAGTTCTCCATGTGCAGCAGCACCTGGAGCCCATGGTCTGCATTCGCATGGGTTGGCTCGATGCAGGCTGAGCGCTCTCGCAGCCACATCTCCGCCAGGCCGGAGGGGAGAAAAGTGCTCTGGGCCATAGGACAAATAAGGGTCCCCCTGTCCTCCAGCCCAGCATTACCTGCCTGGGAACTAGAGGAAGACAGGCTTTAGATAGCCATTAAGCCCAGCGGGCAGCAAGAAGTGAAGTTCATAGATGTGTATTTCATAGGCATTCACAACGTGTATTATTTGCCAGTTATCATCACTTGAGCGAACACAAGCAAATCAGCCAAAGAGCTTGTGTCATTTTCTTAGGAGCTTTGATGTGTAGTTAGGAAGTCAGTAATGGCAAGAGGTAGCAGAAATATACTGGAAGACCTCAGAATATGAGCAAAATCCAGGTTGGAGGGAGGAGTCAGAATAGAGGTATTCTGAGTTTAGAATCACTTACAAACCCACACCTTTAATTGCCACTTAATGTAAAAGGGTGGTAAAAACTGAGCAAAGTCTGGCACCACAAGGTATCTAGAGGAATCAGAAGTTTTTTAGAAAAAGTGGCCTGAACCTTGTTGTTGGTACAGGGGCTACACCCCTGCAGTGCAGGAGATGTCCCTGCAGATATCAGCTGGCTCTGAAGGAAAGGGCCTGGCATGCTCTGAAGCTTGAGCTTTTCCTTGACCAGAAGGTATTTTCTTGTGACATATCATCTAATTTTATATTTTAGGACCAGGACGTATCTTCATGTGACATACTGTCTAATTATATATTTTAGCTGTAATACCACATAGGCATTTTCTTTTGAGTTAATGTAAATCTAAATAAAGAGACTAAACCACTGAGACCATTATTTGGCTGCAATAATCTCTGTGTGCAGCAGCTACCCATCACAGTTGCAGTCCTGCACCTGAGGGCTTTGTACTGTTCTGTAAGTAGATATATTGCAAAGGTGAACTGTTTAAAATCTCATCATGATGATGAGAGATTTTTAGATGAGCATCCAAAAGAGCTGGATTCTGGTCTCTGCTACCTCAGTGAGGTTTCATGATTGCTCACCGTTCAACAGTCCTGGTGTCTCTGGGCTCTGGTTTTCACCCCAGAATGAGCCACTGATTTCCACTAGCACAGTTGAGACTCGTGTCTATGTCTGACATGAACGACCACACGTGGAGCCAGTGCTGATAGAGGAGGGCTCTCCCCTCACCTTGCATGCCCATGCACGGCAGGTTGTCCACCTCTGGGAAGACAGGATGTCTGGCTGTTATAGTTGGCAAAAGTAGGTGACACTGTATTTTCTACTAAAGATGGCTTTCTGCAAAGCAGAGATGAGATGAACTGCACCCTCAAAGTGTGTATTTCTCTCTATTGACTGTATGGAGCCCTAAAGTGATTTACTCAGGTATGGAGTTAGGTGAGGTGAAAACATGGCTCTTTGATAACGGCATTTGGGCTATGACAGAAATACCATATCTGCCTTACGCTTCTACAAGTATAAATTATAAACTTTTAAGGACAGAGTCCATCTCTCAGGACCCCATGTACAGCACCTTGCACAGTAGGTCCCTGAGCTTATCTGATGTCTCAAAAGGTCACTGTACTATAGTTTCATCTATTTTATCACTTCTCTATGAAGACTAGTAGAAGTAAACTCTATGGTCAGGAGAAGTGATACATTACACATATGCATTTTGTTAATGAACATGGCAATCTTTAGTCCTAAAGAACTTAGGTTTAAAATGTTTAGCAAGTGCTTTTTAAGCGAATGCACTGCAGTGGTACCTTTTAAGTTAGCCACCATAGTATACATTAAATGTCAAAGTACTCTGGACTGAACAAAACAATATGTCAACCTTATGCAGCAGCCGAATGCTAGATGCATTTTAGATGCTCAGTGAAGGGAGAGAGATGCTATATCGCTGGGAATTCTTCCTGACTTTCAATCAAATAGCTGATCTGAAATGCCAAACACAAACTACATTTCATTTAAAAATGCTGCTAGGTAGTCCTTGATTGAACACTTTGAACCTGATCAGAATCTCATTTGTTTTCATATTACAAGAGACACTTATATTAGCACCTCTAGGAGATCAATAACAGATTTTAATGCATACTAATAAAAAAGGTCCTAATTCCAAATACAGCTTTAAGTTTCACAGAAGCAACATAGTTCTTGCTAATGAAATATCTTTGTTCAACAAGAAGCAGTGAAATGGAGACAAACAGCTCAGAATTATACTAACAAATGCCGCAAAAGGAAACCACACTAATGTATTTTTCACAGTTGTAAGTGCAATTAAATGGTGCATTTTAGGGAAAAACGCTTCCTCATGAGGGATTCCTGACTTCTTCCTGGCAGTTAGTGCTGCTGCTCAGTGCATGCTGCAGTGAAAAGTTTCCCTTTATGACAATAAAAACTGTCATCATCTATAGAATTAAGAAAATATGGAAGAAATTATGTCCATACATGACTGTTCATACTTGCAAGTAGAGTATTGACTGGCAGAATGATTTTGCTCAAAGGATTTGCCATGGCTGTGTAAACTTCCTATTAAGCTAATTGATAATGAAGACAACCCTTCGTCTCTCTCTTCCATGGTACCCTAGCCAGTGCTTCCTTGGCAGACTGGAGCCTTAGGAGTGCAGCTGCAATAATAACTGTATGTCAATTTAGTAATAATATGTTCATTCAAAATTCTATATACATAGCATGCAGTTTGATTTTTTTAGGATTTATCCTTATTTTCTCCATTGCTCTGTTAATTACATTACTGGATTTGGTGAGCAAGAACTCAGCGTGTTTCCCAGATTTCAGCAGGCAATGCAAAGCTCGAGAAATTGATCTTGATGGTTCTGCATAGCACTGCAAGCGATTCACTGGGTGGGAGGTGGAGGAACACTTTATTGATCCTGTAGTGTCATTCCCCATGCTTCTGTCCTCACACTGAAATGACCATTTCTTCTCTGCTGCAATCATCCACATGTTGCAGAGCCATGCTCCTCTCTCCAGTGTAGCGCTGGCCTCTCAAAGAAAGATGCTTATAACCCCCCTTCGCTTTATTGACCCATATCTATTCCTTGGGACTTGTGTTCTGACTCTGTGTTGTGGCTAATTGAGGTTTTGGGGGTTTTTTGCGTGGATACAGGCATACTCATTCAAAGTATCCAAGATGATTTTTGCTGGGTCTTCAGGAAGAATTATACCTGTATAGTTTATCATAAAAAATATCAGACATATAAGTCTGTATCTGTTCACCAAAGCAAACAAAATATCCTGAATGCCTGGGATTGTATTTATAATATGGCAAGGAGGAGGCAGACTGTGAATATAAATCAGTATTTATACGTTGGAGCTCCTGCTTCTGTAGTTCAGGCTTTTTCGTACTAGAGAAAGCTATAGTGATTTTCAATTAACAAGGCAAAATTGTTTCTGCAGTTATGTAATTGAAGCTCACAGCATGGCCATGTTTCCGTAGACTGGGGCCATGGCAAGCGAAGCACATATATCTGAGCTCCACCACGGAACTGGGCAAGAACAGTCTGGAGTAATTAAGAGATGGCCTCCAAAGCTCCCCTCCCACCGCATAGAGATTGCTGCTGCAAATGAAGAGATGGGATATGGGATGCCTTGGTTTTAAAATGCCCAACCATTTCTATTCAGAAGTAACAGGACGTCCTACCTAATGTTGTACCTAGAGAGTGAGTGTCCAGCATCACTGTTATCATAATGAGGCCCTTCCATGAACAGTCTCCTTCCCTAAGTAGACAAGAGCCTTTTACTCTGCAGCTGGCACTAGAGTAAGGGGTGCTACCATCATTTTCAGATGAAAGCTTGCTGCTCAGCTCTTGGCTAGCTTTTGGATGGCATCACCAGTGGCTAGCCTGGACTTGACTGGGAGAGATGGCCCTGCTATCACCAGAAATGGTGTTTGCAGCTGATGGCACCAAAATAAGCATAAGGTCCTCCAGGCAGGGAAGCTGCTTACACCTGAAAAAAAAGAAAGAAAAGGTCCCTGGAGAAAATGTTCCTTAGGTCTCCTTTGGTCTCTCTGCCCTCCACCTCTCTATGCCCAATCTGCCAGGCTGAAGTTAGAGTTCCCAGGCTGAGCATGGCTTTGGTCCCAGGCTGGTTTGGCAAGTGTGTCTCTGGCCAACAGCACACCTGAGGACCCACCAAACCCATTTCTACTCTGGGGACAGCTGCTCTGGCGACAAGGTGGGCTACAGGCTGGGACTACTGTGTGCAGTACATCCAGCACTAAAGTGCATTGGGAAGTGTTTGTGGTTTGGTTGGCTCATAGATTCATGGATATTTTATATCATAAACCATCTCATATTTTGGCGTAACTGAAATGTGGGCTGCTTTTGTTATAGGATGAGTAGACATAGAAACGGGTGGATTTCCCTAACTGCAGGTCATTGGCAGTGCTGCACTACAGCCAACCCTAAAGTTTCCACTCATCTCAGAAGTTTGCTTGCCAAACTGTGTATGATATCTGCTAGTACAAGATTTGTTCTCCATACAGGCACTTTTTGTCACTACCTCAAAAAAAAAATAAAACAAAGACAGCAAACACATTAACTGTGTAGCCCGCATTTGCAATGGGATAGTCAGGATTTTGCTCGGGATTAGAGGCTGCTACAAATGGTTACAGATCTGAGAAGGAAGTGTCACTGATGGAGCAATATATTACTCCATCATGAGGATTTCTCAACATATGTACAGTATTTAATATTATTTCCATGCTGATTTTTTTTTCAGGAATGCAGTGTATTTTTTTGTATTCATTTCATATGAATGAGGATTTCTCACAAATTTTCTTTCTTTACTGTCATTTGTTATATTGGAAACTTTTTCTTTGAGAAAAATAGATTTTGGTTATTGTTCCTTCTGTAACAGCAAGGTCACTAATGCAAAAAGAAATCTAGATACAGTCCAGAAGTTTTTATTAACATTTTATTTGCTGATTATTTTAAATCTAGAAAGGTTATATCAAGTTTAAAGGTTATATCAAGTTTAAACTTGTTAGCATTTGTGTTGAGCACTAACTGTTCCCTAATGACTTAAGAATTATAGTTTATTGCCTATGAATACTTAATCTTACTTACTAGCTTTTAAATTAATAGAACAAATGCTGCTAAAAAGAAAAAAATATAATTCATGCTATGTACATAGTGGAGGTTTTGCAAAACTATACTTTATGATTTAACCTGCTGTAGTATTTGAAATTGATTTAGGACTCAAAGGACATACTTATTTTTCATGGAGAACTAAATATGGAACGTAAATAATTCTAAATACAGTTCAGCCAAATATAAATCAGTAAGAGGAAGAATAGGACAGACCTAAATTATATCTCATTGCTTTATGCTATACCCTCTATACAAAAAGAAGCCTCAAATTCTTATATTATTTCAGGCATATGTGCTGTCTTAGTACCCCTATACTAGTGTTGTCCATGTCCATTTGCAGCATGGGAGCCTGAATTATTGGAAGGCCTTTCCCCAGGAGAGTATAGCTGTGTTGTTAGACATGCATGTTTCACTCTGCTAGCAGTGTGTCCTCAGGATGACTGTTACCAGCTTGCTTCATGTAAGCTACAGAATAGGTTGCTTGAAACCCTACCAGCCTGTTACATACAAAATCTTGCTAATACTTTACATCATTAGATGTAAAGCTAAGAATTTAGCATATTTAAGGTCTTAAGAGCCTGATGAAATATTTATTATTATTCTAGTTACAATGATTGCAATGAACACAAGTTCAAACTGTTAAAATTATTATATATACACAAAAAGTTCTAATACTCATCCATTTCTCTAGTGTTATACTCATCCTTCCATTGCTCTTCTGGGTCCTGCTTCGGTCTTGGGGTATGGAGTATCCTCAGCATCCCGAAGTGCAAGATGTTAGTGATTTCCTCCTAGAAAATTTTCTCTGAACTCTTGGGATCATTTTTGTCTTCATTAACATGTACCGCAACTTGCCATTTCTTCACTGGTTTGCAAGTCCACATTACATCCCTTACACAGTCTCTTACACAGGGTGGATATTTGCTCTTTATTCTTCTTCTTACTCCTAAAACTGGTTTTACTCAGCTCCCAGGTCACAGTCCTTTGAAGACCAGTAATGATCCACTGGTGAGATGCTTATAGCCCTAGAGCCACTGGTATCATTGCTATTATGGATTTGTGATCATTTAGAGGGAATTTTAAGGAATGATCTTACTCTTTAGTGTGTTTTACTGAGGAGCTGCTGAGAAAACTGATGAGGCTGCTTTTTTAGGCTGAGAGGGAGAAGTCCTAAAAGCTGGAACATTGTGAAGCTTTAATTGCAAGTAATTTTTCTTGCAATGCTTATCATTATCAGGGGAACTGTACATATTATATAATGTGAAACACCACTCTAGTCATAGCAGTGATTATTATGCAAAGCCTTTTTCCAAGGTAGGTCTTGAAATGCCCTAAGGACACAGCAGGGAAGCATTGGGGAATTCAGGATGCATTTTCACACTTTTATTCTATTTTATTCCCTCACATTTCCCAACACCCCATGCCAATCATTTGTTAATGAAGAACAGGGACAATGAATCTGAACCATCCAGAACTTTCCTTGTTGCCATTTGTACTTGAAATTGTACCTTACCTCTGAGATAGACACTGAAGGAAGAACTCACCATTCAGATGTTGCTCTGCTTTCAATCAACCTTAGTAGATCAGATACAAAAAGAAGGTGACCCTGAAATGCAATGACGACCTTGGTGCTGCAATCTGAAATCAACAAATAGAAGAAAATAATTAGGAACTCTTTTTCAATACCATAAGACTGTAGTATTCAGTTTGCATTTTTTTCCCCAGTGAAAGCATTGAAAATTATGATACAGTGATGCTCTCATAGAAAAAGTGAGAGTAAGAAGGTGCAGGATAACACTATTGCCTTCTATGATTGGCGTAGCATCTAAGTTTCACATAAATTGGATTGTTCCACAGCATTGTCATTCTATGTAGACTGTTTCCCTA
>JAOXJM010000001.1:14511184-14525697 GCA_026413425.1 Tringa solitaria
TTGGACTAGATGATCTTAAAGGTCCCTTCCAACCTAGGTGATTCTGTGATTCTGTTCTCTGCCTTTCCTGACATTTCTTCTGGCATTGAGTTGGTGTGATCCATGATTCCCATCATACAGAAGTTGGAGAGTTTATTCTGACCACCTCAAAGACATATTTCTGCTTCAAGACCTGAAAAAAATCTGCATGAAACAGATGTGTCACAGTTAGACCTGTTGCAGTCCACCTGCTAGAAACTGGTAGGGGTCCAGGATTAAGCTCACCACAAACCTGATTTACCCTTACCTTTGTTCTTCAAAAAGCTACTTCCTCACTGGATTTAACCTTCTGGTATCTTTGTCGACTGTTCTCTCAGATCTATTAATAGGGAAAAAACATTCCATGCTGTACTGAAATAGCAAATTTTATTTGTTTGTCATTTAGCAGCAAAGAAACACTGCAGAGAGTAATCCTACCAGGGATTATAGGGTATTTTGACAAGTAGTAAGCGCTCAGATTCATCTAAAGCCTGTTCCTTCTCAGGCTGCTCAGTAATCCTGGTTTAGACCAGCAAAGTAATTAAGATGTTGCAAGAAAACAAAGAGTCCTCAAAAGGAAAGATACATACGAATTTGTAAAGCTCAAGAGCAACTGGACCATGAGAGGCAGCAGAAAATACAAAGAACAGTACAAGGCATGAAGAAATACCATTTGAGGCAGACATTTCAAATGCTTTGTTCTGAAAGAATTTAGAAATCCTAAACTTTTTATTAAAGTAACTAATCCTCCTTCACCCCAGCACTAAAATTCCAGGTGTTATATATGATAGCTATTAAAGAAGAAACTACAGTTTATTCTCTAGAAAATGCATGTTGTATAAAGGCTGGATGAAGAAACAGGTACCAGCAAAGTCATTCTAAGAAAGTTTTTTTGTGTTTATGTAGAAATTTACCAATGGAAAACATGTATTTGAAGCTCTTTGTCCCCAGGTTCTGTTATGGTATTCAACCATTCTTGGCACATTTTGTAGTGGCTATTGCCAAGTGAAAAGATTTGATGCTAGATTCAGCAGTGGATTGTTAACAGTCTTACAAAAATTTAAACAGGGTTATTGCCTGTTAAGCTGAAATTATATCTGGCATCTGGACACACTACCCTCATTCCTGTTTTTCCTGCCCTTCCCCGTTCTTCAAAGAATCAGTGTAGCACGTCATTATTGGTGTTGGGAATAAACATGATGAAAATGGTAAAAATATTCACAGAAATGTCT
This sequence comes from Tringa solitaria, assembly GCA_026413425.1. Lineage (NCBI taxonomy): Eukaryota > Metazoa > Chordata > Aves > Charadriiformes > Scolopacidae > Tringa > Tringa solitaria. The sequence continues at coordinate 14,512,435 of JAOXJM010000001.1, forward strand.
TTCTCTCTTTTGAAATTTAAAAAAGCTCAACAAACAAAACAACAGGTAACACCTAAAAGCTACCAATAGCTTCCACTGGTTTTCATTTGAAGGATGTTCTCTTCCTTTTTCCATTATTGCCTATTAATAGTATTTGATAACACAACACTACTCGTCACTGATTGTGTGTAGTACACGGAAAAGCAGCCAGCTACCTAGTACTGAGATTTGCTCTCCTATGAAAAATTGCATTATTTTTCCAGAGGGCATATGAAGTGGCATGCTAGTGCTCTGATTAATACATCCCAAAACCATGCATCTATCCCCGTTCCTAGTGAACTCTAGTATGATGCAGGTTAGCAAATGATCTGTGGTTTTGGGGGACAAACCATCTGATGGGGATGGTGGTACACCTTGCCAGACTGTTGGGGGGGTCACTGCATGGTCCAAGTGTAAGTGGCTCCAGTAGAAGTTGTCTTTGACAGCCTTTGGGATATCTGCTTGTCAAAGACAATTGGAGGAAAACGTCACAGGAAGGTACTAAAAATTATAAGGGTTATTTATTTGACAATAGGATTCACAATAGAAGGCATAAAATAGGAATAATATCAATGAGTTTAAATGGCAAGTAGAAGGAAATAGTCAATGAACCTGGAAGAAGGGGATTCAAAAGAGGAACTAGGAAATACGTTATTGCATTCTTAGTAGTGAAAACTGACATTCCCATGCCATTAAAAATTGTTGAATCCAAGAGTTTAGTAGGATCCAAAACCAGATTGTATGTTTAAATGGATGAAACTTGGAATAGAACAGCTTTACAAGTTAAGGCTAACCCCAAACTTTTGGGAAACTGTAGATGCTCAAGGTTCAGGACTTGTTTTCAGTGCCAGGAGGAAAGTTTCCCAGGAGAAAGATCACCTCCTCACTATTTAACATCTGCCCTTCTTTTTAGGTTATCCCTAAACATCTAGTATTTAGCATTACCAGCAACAAGATTTAGATGAAGTGGGCAATAGTGTGATGTAGTCTAGCAACTCACATGAGGGGAAGGACGTCCAAAAAGTATTTGGTCTTAGGCACACGATTCATTTTCAGTCTCAAATTCCCCATATGAATTAGTTTGGCTGGCCAGAGTGATAGGCAAAAAAACCAAACCAACCCAACAAACCCTCAATAGAGATAAGCAGAGGTTTGAATCAGTCTAACTTTATTCTTTAAAAGATGCTTTCCAGTAGTCTAACCACACCAACTTTACAAGCTAAACTGCATTTACTTATAGCAGAAGGAAACTGTAATGGAAATTATGGTTTGCAGACAAATTCACAACTATGGGAGAGGCAGACCAAGCATTTATTGGGAAAACTATTTTGATCTTTGCATTATAACAGTTTGCATCTTTGGCAAATGTGGCAGTGTGGAATATTTGGATTGCTGGTTTCTGGAAAGGCCTCAGTCCTCGCCAGTCAGCAAAACAGTTTTTAGTTTATATTCCAAATAACCATGTACCTACTATTTTGTAGCTGATGTATGTTCAGGCAAAGCTTTCTTTGTGAATAAAACCAATTTTACCTGACCTACTCTTTACCTTTGCCTTTATCGTCTGCCTGAGCTAACATAAGAGATCTGGACAAAATACAGTTTGTAGACATCTGCTCCCACCATTTCTTTAGTGTATCCTTTTATCTCAGGCTGGTGTCCTCTATGATTACCAAGTCCCACTTGTACAGATCACTGGAGTCTCTCTCATACACACATCATCTCCACAAGCTGATTCCTTGACTTCTCCCTTTGCTCTCTGTGGCCACTGCCCTTTCTCTGTCAGAAGCTGCTTTTCTCTCGCTTTGTGAGTGTCTTAAGGTATTAAGCTTTGCTACATGTAGATTCAAGGCCACATAAAACTCAGAGCAGTTTAGGGAGTTCAGACAGTTCAGGCAGAATATCAGTGCCTTGGGCCAAGAGTGTGAATCTCCTTGTCCCGTCTCTTTGTATGGGTCTGTCTGTTGACACCTGAGTTCCAGAGGTTCCCTGGAGCCAGGAACATGCCCAGAATGGCTCCAGCCTTGGCAGTGTTGAGCAGTTTGGTGCGCATCTCACATACAAAATGGGAGATACACAAAATCTGTGTGACTGCAGGGCTATATCACACCTTTATGTATATATCTGCTTTCGCAGTTTCCGCAGAAACCCGCAGTTTCCCCATTTGTCATGGCCATTTTTCTTCTGCGATAAGAGATGATGTTGCCATCCTTGAATCCAAACACTCAAACGCTCAAGAATTTGCCTGAATTTGTAGCGTAGATGATTTAGTCCCAGATTTCTTATCATCTGGAGGGCAGGAATGAGCAACCAATCACACTCACTGCTGAGGCCACGTTGCTTTTCAGCAGTGAAATAAGAGTTGATTTGACCCAAGGGAGCCTCACCACAGCCCAAAGGAGGGGATGCTTGCAGTGCTCTCTGTGGGCTGCTGCCATGAAGCAGTCCTTGGACAAAAGGCAGATTTCTGATGTACTCAACCAGCCAGGTCATATTGCTGCCCGAGAGCCACTTGTGGTTGTCCCTTTCAAAGGGATGGTTAAAGCCTCCACGTCCCTGCTCCTCAGCATGAGGAGCATAAAGGGCAACTCTTCTAGGCCTTTGAAAAAGCATCTGCACTGACCTGTTGGCAGGCTTAACACTAATTTTAAAATCTATTTTTATTTTCAGCTTTTAATTGGGTGTTTCTGGCACAGTGAAAGCATATTCTTTACAGAACTGATAGCAGAAAATTCAGTCTCTCACCTTTCGCACATGAACATAATTCATCTTTGAAATTGTCTAGATCGGTTGCCAAAACGTGGAGGCCTGCCACTCATTAATTGCTCTTGCAACACAAAAAAAGCACACGGCATTAGAGTAATGCACATCACCACTCTTTAAAGGCTGAACTTTTGCAAGCGATAAATTTTAATCTTAGAAGAAACTTTTCCAATACTGAAAGAAGCAACTGTAATGAAGGATTTGGACCAGATCCAGAAAAGAAGGAGGCATCTACCAGCTAAGTGCTGCAGTGCCTAGCATTTGAGGTGCCTGATCCTGGCAGCTGGGTCCAAAACCCAGAGTCACATATCTCCAGTTCCTCTGCAATACCTTGCAAAAGACAAGAGACACAAGGACATAAGTGCTTAACACTGTTACCAGCTCAAAACGTATTTCATCTGCTACTTCTCTCTGTGGAAACTGTCTTTGCTCTAAAAAGAAATTGAGAGGACCATAATGTGCAACAGAGAACAAGAGGTGTAAATTGGGAAAGGCAATGTTACTTTCCCTCAAGTTCAGCACCACGTTTATGGAGAAACCAATTTTTGATCCATTGTATCAGATACTGCTGTCAAATTTCCATGGAATGGCCTTGTCCTTTGCCAACTTCTTTGCAGGGACTTTGTTATATTAAGTCTCTGTACAAAGAATTGCCCTGAATTCAGATCCAATTTAACGAGCGAAAGCAACTCTGTGCAAGAGGTTTATTCTCCTCCTGGCAGATATAATCTGTGCTCACAGGGCAGAGGATCATGGCTGGTACCTGGTTCCCTCTATTTTTTTAGAAAGCTTTTTGCTTTCATGAGGTTTTCCACAGGTCTCAATCAATCCAGAATTTATCCCATCAAAACCAGTCTGAAATTTATATTTCTTCTAAGTGAATAGAAACCTAAGTTCCCGTGGGACTGTGAGGAGAAGTACACAGGAGTCAGGAAGAAAATGAAAGGGTGAAAAAAGGACATAGCAGCAAATGGAAAATGTTAAGAAAATAAAGGGAACTGGGTAAATTGAAGAAGGACCTTGCAAAGGCAAAGGTACAAAGTCAATTTTGTAGGCACATTTAAGTTCCACATCACTGAATTACAATGAGACTTAGATGAAACTTTCCTCTTGATTTCCATCTTGCTGAGTGCCCCTAATGAAATGGTATTCAGGCTTTGGGGACCATTTGATCCTTGCAGAGTTTCTGGCTGTTTCGTATAGCCATTGGCTGTAGCATTACTGCCTGGAAACAGCCTGGGCTGCCTCTCCAGGAGAAATATGAAAACCTGTAACTTTGCAGGTAACTTTTCTATGTAGACAAAACATCCCAATAGCTGAAGCAGAACTAGAGATGGGTAGCTTTTTATCTTCAGCAATGACTATGGCACTGCACGACAGCAGTATTTAAGCCACCCAGCAGGGTCATACCCCACTGCACATACCTGCTGAGCACTTGCTGCCATGGGGAGGCAAAAAATCGAGGTTTAACATTAAAGGCAAGAGCTGGGAAAGAGTGAGCTGGCAGGGAGCATGGGAAAGAAAAACAGGCAAGGTGATGCTCCTCAAATAGTGATGGTATTTATACTAGAGTATGTGGTTGAAGTTAAGGGCTAGGTGAAATAAGCCCATGTCTTACAATTATTCTTTTATCTTGTTTTTAAAGGGTTTTTTGGTATTTCTGCAATATGAAATCATTGTATATGTGTTTGCTGCAGGAGTGTGACAAAAAGACAGTAAAATTGGCAGTCCAGCAGGGTCAGAAATATTCTGGGGTGAATCTAACACTTGAACAACGCAGCTGCAATAAATTGCTTTGTGCAGGGTGGAAATGGAAGGAAAACATTGTCCTTTTCAATGCTTTTGGTAGGGTTTTTTTTTCCCATCTGTTCACTCACTCCTGTGACTTATGCTTGTAGTTTAAGATATTTTCCCTTCCCAGAACCCTCTTTTTCACTCTTCCTTTTACTTTATATTTTACTGTGGTCAGACTTCACCTCTGACCCCAGACTTCAATATGGAAGCATTTTTCCAAGAATAAAGCACTTTACAGGGTTGTTCTGAGGCTCAAATAATGTTCAGCTTTCTGGTAACATCCAGCTTAGTAGCTGCTTTTGAGTTAGTACAGAAGAAAGAGTGGTAGATTCTGAGAAGTAAAAAAAATGAAGTTTATATGTCTAGAAAAAATGAATAATACAGATATGGCGAACTGATATATTCTGCACTAACAAAAAGTGGACTTGAAAGCATACATAATTTCTCTTTAATACAAATGGATATAGCGTGCTTTGTAAGATTTTAACTCCCAGTTGACTTTAGAAGTGTAAAGATCAGTTGCATAACTTCAGAGATGCATTTAAGCCCGAAGGATGACAAGTATATTACAGCATCTTAAATCACGAGAAAAGCTCTAGGCTGGCCTGGGACTCCTAAGTGCTCAGACAGAAATTAGAGCTGTAATGAGAAACATCACAATCCTCCTGCACTCTCCAGAGGTCTGCTTTGCTCTCACATTGCCATCCAACCCAGACCGGAGGGTTCCCAGCGGTGGCAGTGGTGAAGAAAGCCCCACGGACGTGCTTCAACAGCGAAATCTGTCCCCTTTGTACCTGGCAAGGATGAACCTGCCTCTTGCTGTCCTACCCCTTGGAGCTTTTGAAAGGTGGTTTTAAGGCCTCTGAGCTGTCTGCAAAGAATTAATCATGCTGTAGTTCTTGGGAGGACAAAAGTCAGCAACAGGGAGGTTTATACTTAATATAGGTTCACCCACAGCCTGCAGAGAACTCAGCTTTGTAACGTATCTAAAAAGATGCTCCCAGTGATCAGTAATTTCTGCCCTGGTAAAACGCTGTGTTTCTGCCACAGCTTGTTATTATTTATTGGCTTTTCTGTTGTTCAGAGAAGCCCTAATCACATGGCAGGACCAGATACTACACAAACACAGAGCATAAAGGCAGCCAGGTATAATACAAGACAAGACAGCGGATGAATGTATTCAGAGGAGTACAAAAAGCTGTGAGATAATATAGTTCATCAAATGCCTTACTGCTGTCAAGTTAGATTTTTTAAGACATCCCAATAAAAGCAGAGATTTGTCTTGCCTGGCTTGGCCTGAACTGGATGTAGTTGTCTAAATCACCTACTCCCTGTAATCCATAGAGAGAAGTGGGCAAAATAATAATAATTGTCTCTCTCTGGCCGCTCCTGAGCTGCTCTGGATGTGTCTTGGCTGGGATGAGTCCTTGCCAAGGACTCTGCCTTGGAATCACAGACAGGACTCACCAGCTTAATTCTCAGCTGAAGTTAAAAGGTGAACTCATACCAGTGGGAAAAATACAGAGCATGAGTGTAGCCCTGGGCACCGCTGATATCAACACCCTCAAAATGTGTTGACTTTCATGCTCTGCAGTCCTGTTCAGTCCTGCTCATCTGCAATACCCTCTTGGAGCTGCACAGATAAGATTTTGCAGCCATCCTGCCTTCACACCTTCTGGCTGGAGCAAAACCTCTCCTCAAAGGACCTTGCTCTCTGCACTTTCATGCTGTGGATAACAGGTTGATGATGTGTGCTCCAAATCAACTTCCTAACCATGTTCTCTAACTTTAGTTGTGTCTTCTGATTACAAGTGCTTTAATCTGTCGCCCTTCACGTCTGTCAGGCAGGAGGACCATCACTCAGCAGTGGCATTTTGGTATCAGTCTCAGTTGCAAAAATCTCAGGACAATTTCAGTTCCCCTGAAGTTTCCTTTTCTATGGGATTCCCAGAGATATGGTGATGAACTCCCAGCCAACGCAGCAGGGACTACTCCCAACTCATTTTTTAATGAAATACACGGCAAAGGCACCCTTACAAAGAGGAGAGGGGATAATTAGCTCAGAGCTGAAAGCAAAGAAAGATTGCAGCATTATTCTTCTGAACACAGGCACTCTAAGCAGAAAAAAATGATGGTTCTTGGCTTTTATCCCTCAAAGACAGTTGAAAAGCCACATGCTTCTTTTATTATTGCTTCTTCAGCTTTGTCTTGGAGAGTGTAATTGCACGTCCTCACAGGCTGCCTGGCAGCATTTGCTGGCTGGTGGCTCCTGGGGCGGAGGAGCAGACTCGGGCTCCCCTCCCTGTGCAAAGAGATGATGTGGTCCTGGGTGCAACAGCCTCACACCACAACGAGCTCCACCACCCGTCTCCAGCTGTCTTGCATCTAAAGCATCAAGAAACCAAATGTCACTGGATCCAACCAGCTGTCTAATTCTCCCTTGAGCTGGAGATTTTTGGTCTCTGCAGCTGACTGACGTCCAGTGCCAGTGCTTGCTGGAAGGGGTGGGCTTTGAGGTTGCCGGAGGGATCCATCCAGCTTTTTCTATTAGCGGCTGAATACACAAACTTGTTGCTTTGCCATCAGGAAATCTGTGGGTTGACCTCTCCTGAGCTGGTGTGAGTCTTTCCTCAGCCTGGCACCACTCTCTTGTGGTGCTTTCCCCTGGGAACAGGGCATGTTGCTTTTAAAAGCCTTCAAAATGCTCGGGTGCTATCTGGGCTCCTTTAGAATATTAGTGGAAGCTGTTCAGAAGATCGGTCAGGAAGAAAATTCAGATAACGGTCAGTCTTTCTGAATAGGTAATATTCAGAGTATAAAGAAATATTTAAACCCCATCAAAGTGCCATTCCCAGTGAAGATCCCATGCATGATTTATAGTGTTGACAGCACTCTCTCCTCAGCACATATATACTACTAATATTATTTTTACATTAAAAGATAAAGTCTTCCCTTACTGCACTGCAAACAGAGCTGGTCTCTGCTATACTGAGAAGGAAGCCGAAGCCATGATGGACAACAGCAGCAGGAAAGGCATTGTCTTTCAAGAGTAACGTTGACACCCTCTTCCAGGAGGTTTTCCAGCATTTTTCGAAGGACAACTTGCATGGAGCAAGAGGGGAAGACTTAATAAGCAAGGGGGCAACTGGGCACTGGCACTAGTCTGTGCCTGGTGAAGGTGAGCTGGGTACCACTGTGCAATTCCCTGCCCGCTTTCCAACCACTGGCAGTGAAGCTCTCCAGGCACAGCCCAGGCAGGGTTTAGGGGACGACATGTCCCAGGGTCAAAGCGACATCCCTGGCCTGTGCTGCCAAGCTGGTGTGGGCTGAGTGGCTGGGGCAGGATGGATTCAGCACAGCTTTTGTGCCTTTCCCACTCCCTGGTTCAGAGAGGAAGATGCATGCAGGTCGGGCAGGCTGCTCTCCCCTCCAGCCGCATCGAGCATCCCTGAAGATGTGTTTAGTGCCCCTGCACCAGGCTTGAGTGTGGATGGACAGCAGAAGGGACACAGATGGGACAGAGGCGTCCTTTGCCCTGATGGTAGCCTGAGGTAGATTTTCAGGGTGTAGACAGCCATTTTGCAGTGTGGCTTCTCTTGCAGTGAAAAGTGTTTTTTAGTGTGTTATCTCATGTAACTGAGGTGCTGATAGTGCCTTATGAGTGAACGAGATGTTTATATGAGTTACCCTGTGGCACATGGAATGAGATTGCTGTGGGAGCAGTTTTGCACCAAGGCCAACTACTCCGTTTATCTGCACTCACAACTTGTCGGTGAATGGCTCTCCCACATAAAATTGCTGAATATCCAGGCTGTTTTCTGTGATTTCTAACTCTGATTAGTTCTTGTGAGGCTGTGATTTTATTTTTTTCTGCTCGGTAGTATTTCACTTTGGCATCTCAAGTGTGAAAAGGTAAACGTAAGAAATGTCATCCTAGGCAGAAAAAGGGTCCTTGCCACCCCATCTTCCTAATTCTGCAGCAGCAAAAGGACTTGGGGAGAGCATGCAAGTCTGGCCACTTTCTCCAGCCACTGCCTTGCACTCTTCCAGCATTCCCTGTCTACTCCCCTTCCTCATCCACTAACAGCCCTGCCTAATCCCTTGTAAAACTGCATGAAGAGTGCTTGCTTTTACCTCCCACTGACCGTACTGAATGTCTCCTGCTGTGGCGGGCTTCAGTAAACAGCAGCTCTGCTTTCACCTTCCCTGCTGCCATCCCAGTGCTGTGCCACCAGCCTGGGCACAAGAACGTATCTCAACACCTTCCATCCTTTTCTCACATGGTCCTTCCCCAAACAGATTGTCCTGGACTTCACCAACACCTACCTCGTTTCTGCAGCTGCCTTAGTGGTGACTGAGAATGTCCTCAGTGGGAGACATCTCTAAGGAATTTCTGGTTTGGTCCCACTTTTAGAAGGTGTTGTGATAAATTTCTTTAGCCAACTTTGTGCTTAAATATCTAAGATACCTGAAACTGCTACCTTAGTCACCCTCTTTATTTTTACAAAAGGTTAATCCCACAGCAAGAACTTTCAGTGGCAACTGTCACTTACTAGACATCTGTAGGAAGTTTAACTAGAGTGCGAAACCCAGCTGTTGTCCCATTGAGTCATCTTCAGAAAAGGACATATTTGAAATTCTGCTCCTCTTGCAAAAACACCAGGATAACAAAGATTACATGACTTTTAACGCAAGTTACTCATGTTCCGTATCTGATCCAAGGTATACATTCGATCTTTAGCTTTGTCAAATTTTACCAGCCAAGAAAACATTTGTGAGCAATCTGAAATAATCTACTGACTGGAGGAAAGAGCTGTTCCCTGTGTTGTTTTCTGGCCTGTAAGCTCATTTGTGGAGCAGCTCACCTGTGCAAAGTTTACAGCAAAAATGAAAGGAGATAAATCCTATAAATTAATCAGGAAGCCATTTTAAATTATTAAAATATTCTGTGCTTTCAATTAACTTCTTAAAATGATTTAAAAGCTGCAAAACATATAAATTAGGAATGCGTTTAAATTAAGGCATGATTTTTTTATTTATGCATTCACTTACAAGCTCCCTGATACTGAAGCTTTAGATATTTTCTAGGTTCTTGATTGACTTGTCAATGCTATAAATATTTTATTGTGTTAGTAATAAATACTTACTTATATACTGGGAATTCACCTGTGTATTTAAACGCCGTTGTAAAGATACAACTAATAAAAATGCGACTTTTATGCTTTCCTTTATTGTCAGGAGACTCAGCAAGCTATTGTGTTTTTCTTACTTATGAATACTGATTTCCATCCTGGCAAAGATTTCGTTAAGGAAAATAAGTTTGGTGTCAGTGCATTGAAAAAGCTGGCAAAATGCTGACAAAGTGCAACACATTTGTCTTTAAAAAGCTACAGATTTTTAGATAATGCCATTACCTAAGATCTGGAATCAGGGAAATGTTCCTTTGCCATCCTTCTTCTAAGTAAGCATGAAGGCACAACAGTTATTAGATTTAGCCATTAGATTAAGAAATAGCAATATACAACTTGTAACCACAGCAGAAGATGACAAGATGCAGAACAAAAATAAAGGCAATCCTTTTCTGAAGTTTCTGGAAAAAAAATCTTGCTCTTGAGTAATAAAGTGCCCTATTTGGTAAAGTACAGTATCATTCAGAGCAACAAAAATATGAAGAGATAGGTGTGACAGCATGTAACACCCACAAGTCTACCATCACATCTTCTCCATCACCTTCAATCCCTTTTTTTCTGCTATTGGGTTATGTTTGGAACAACTTTATCCCTGGTCATCATATTTTATTAATTTTCCTTGTATTTTTTACCAGTTTTTGTATATATCTAATGTTCAGAAAAGGCAGGTTAAGCTTAACAGCATTACTATGGTATAGATTAAGAGCTTTTAGTGGTTGTTGGAGCAGTCTGTGGCCCATCAAAATCTCCCTCTCTAGTTAAGATAAAAAGGGTTATGAGCATTCACGTGAAACGGAGAGAATCAGCCATCCTGGCAGAGGTAAATGAAGCCACTTATGTTTTACATTAGATGATGACTAAATCCAGGCATCCCTTAATGCACCCAAATCCTTATCTGAGGGAACTTGCTGCATGTATTTCCATAGGGTTTGTGTGTGAATTAGGTCAGGGATAAAAAATATTTTGGGGTCTAGGTCTAGTCAATCCCAGTGACTCCCTTGATAAGGTCTCTCTTACGAAGATGACTTGAAGCTCTTGTTTTCTCAGTGCCTAATTCTGGTGGCATTTGTATCCATACCTTACTTTCACGGACTCTGGTAGTGAAGTGCAACAAATATCTACTTGCTTATTACAGTACAAGAGCTTTCAAAACCAACAGGATGAAAAATAGATCTTGACAAACAGCATATTCTGAATATTTCAGTTACTTGTAAATAATCTCACAGATTTTAAAGTGTTGGCCATGGATGAAGACGTTATGCTAATTAAGACCTGTGCTTGTTTTCATGGCACAATGTGTTTGCTGCATAAACACTTCGTTACCAACATTTTGCTCATTTTCCTGCTTCTGGCTCTCTCAGCAGTTAGTTACATGTGTCTTCTTTGTATCCAAACCCACTTAAAAACTCCTAGATACTTTAGATGAGATTGCTTCCATTTTAGGGGAGACTAGGGAAAGGATTGTACCTCAGGAACCTGGTTTAGTTTCCTCTCCCATCTGGATGCAAATTTTTGAAAGGAATTTTTAGTGGCAATTTTGTATCCCTGAAGTATATGTTAGCTTGGATTTTGGTGTTGTCTGCAAAGTGGTCACAAAACACATTAAAAAATGTTGTGGGTTGTGTGATATTACCATTTCCCAGTCCTTCCCATACGTATATTCAACACATAATATTAAAATCAGTTCTTGCTCATTTATCTTCCCTTACTTTTGTAATGGAAGCCATCTGTTGTGAATTCCACATTCAAATGTTTTAAAGTTGTATAAATACAGTATTGCAACACCCATAACTCACAGTACAACATTAAAAATAATAATACTAATACTCAAAGAGATTTTAAGGGAAGGATTCATTGCCAGCCAGCTGATGCCAAGGCTGTGGAGAGAATTATAAACTGCCTTTTGTAACCCACACCGAATGGTGACTGGGGGGAAACTGATGCATGGTTAATTTATGTGATGTGCATTGAAGTAACCCAGTGAGTAGTAAGGGCTTTAGAAATGCAGAAAGTAATAAGAGGTGAATGGGAAAGTCTCTGCTCTGATTTGCTGGAAAGGAAAAAGATGAAGTGGTGAATATAAGAGAGGGGGCATATGCTTTGAGAGGGCAGTAGGGGTAAGGTGGGTTCTTGTGGGTCCCACCAGCCCTGTGATGGCAGGATGGATGAAAAAGGAGAATGATTGGCAGTGGAAATAAGAGCTTATTGTTTCCTCTCATGAATATATTTATTGATAAATCAGATCTTACAAATATCATACAGAGTTTTTCAGGAGAACTTAATAGCACCATGTTTCTGTATAAACTTATATATCCAGTAGAAACACTACATAGCTCACAGTGTGTCCATTTTAAAAAATTGGGAATTTCAAACAATATTGAAGTTTAATTAAGATAATGATGTTCTATTTGTGGAAATTTGCTGTAGATATTTTTGTCTGTAAATATCTGACATATTGCTATTTCCAAGACTTGATTGATACAGGAATACATTACAGAATAATAGAAATGTGGGCCTGCAAAAAACCTAGGTCAGTGAAATGCACTGACACAGAAAATTAATGACCTAAAACATATTAATAATAAAAAAATATTTTATCAAAGCAGTGTTATTTATCAAAAAATTTTTCTCTGAAGTTTTTTGTCTGTTATCTGTTATTTCACTATTTAAACTGGTCCAGTCAGGAAACAGAAATAACACCATGTAGCTTAGATAGCGAGCTACCTACAATAAATGAAGTATGATTATGCATTTTAATACACTGCTTTATGGCAACTGGCATGTCTATACGTTTAAGTGACCTCTGAGCACAGTTTGACGCAGGCAGACTCTTCTTTGGAATAGGGCAGAAAATATATACACTGTTTTCTCCTGAGCTGAGAACAATGCCAGGCTGACCGGTGAGAAATCCTGACTTATTTCTGTAGATCAGTTTCTCTTTATTGATGTAACAATAGGGCTTATTAGCAGATATTTAATTAGCTCTACAACTTGTAGAGATTGAAACGAGTAGTTTGAACACACACTGACTGTAACTAAGGGTGCAGTTGAAGCTGTTTCTGGTGGCCAGCTAGTGAGTACATGGAAAGCTCTGAACATTTTTGTACTTGCTTCTCCAAAGCTTTTTGTGTGGATCCCATTTGCTGGAGTGGGACCTTCACATTGCAGACCCACAGGGCAAGCATCCCAACATTTAATCAACCCTGCTATCTTCTGCTCCAGCAGGTGATCAGCACTTGCTCCCACAGCACTATTTCCTGGACAAACCTTAGAGCAGACAATTATTATATGCAAACGTTAGCTTTAGAGGAAAAAAATTATTATCCCCAAAAGCTAAAATGATAAATTGTGTCCATGAATTCCTGTTATTACTGAATAATTGTTCAACATAAATACGACAACCAGATTTTGGCCTGACTTCCCCCTCCAAAAAAACTTGTAAAAATAAATAGAATAGAATTAGAATAGAATAGAATAGAATAGAATAGAATAGAATAGAATA
>JAOXJM010000001.1:14536889-14556969 GCA_026413425.1 Tringa solitaria
CAAGATGATCTTGAAGGTCCCTTCCAACCTAGAAGATTCTGTGATTCTGTGACTCCCCCAGCCCTGGAGACCTGCCAGACCAGGCTTGGAGACATAAGCATGGGGCAAGACTTGATGGTGGCCGGTGTCTCTTAGGTCAATTGCAGCAGCTCTGCCTGAAACCAGGGAACACGGACTCTGAGGTCACCATTTTTGCTAGCTAATCACTTTCTAAGAAAAGGCAAGTTAGATATTGGAGCCTTTTCAGTGTCCCCAAAGACCTGGTGTTTTACTTATAACTAGTGAGCCTATTACATGGTTGGGCTATTGCATTTCCTAAGGGTGCAGGGTAGGATTTAATTAGTTAGCTGTACCAAAACCTGAGAATGTACGATATTCTGGATGTGGTACTTTGTACTGATAGTTATAGAAAACAGCTATATCAGTAGGAAAACTTTAAAATCAAGTCAAGAGTGTGAGCTCAAATTTATATATTTTTTGCATAAATCAAGAATAATTTAGCTCTTTGTTGGGCATGCTACAAAAATGAGCAGAATAAAAATGTATGCCTGCATAATACCAAGCTTTTATCCTAATCTCTGCATACTGAAATTATGGATTAATTAATTCTCCGTAGTCTTTTTTTTAATATATTTTTTTTGAACAATTTATTTCTCTGGAGACAGATGCCTTTTTAAAGCAGAGAACAGGCAGGGTTTTGCAACGACTGTATGGATTTCCCCAAAATACATTGTCAGTGAATTTTAGCTCAGGTATTTTTTATTAACAGGTTGTTTAGCTTTTGTGCTCTTTTGATCTTTGACTTTTCACTGAGATTGTCAACACGGCTATAGGAAAACATTATTTACAGCAGTGTGTTGTCAGGGGACCATTGTATTGGTAGTAAATCATATCCTAAGTAAAACCCACCTGAATGTAAATTCTGAAATACTTGGTGTGTTTGCTAAAACAAGGTATAGACTATATAACAGAGTAAAGAAAAAACATTAATTCTGGTTCTTTAAAAGAAACAATTGGAATTTAGCTTTGTTCAGTAGAGGAGCACTATGTTCAGGATGGAGATATATGCAAAAGAAGAGGAACATGGTAGAAATGCTTCCATCCCTCCCTGAACCCCTTATTGACTGGAAGCCGAAGTGCCGCCATCCTGGGAACTAAAATAGCAATAGCTACACTATGGTGAGGTTAAGTTCTAAGGACAATGATAAAATAATGAATTTACTCAAGGATGAGCACCCAAACATCAGTGCTGTTGAGGTGCTCGTTTTTCATGTCCCTGTGAGTTGCATTGTCACACGTGCACCCAGCACCCAAGGTAACTAGTGTGCCTTTGAAGGATCTCTCTTCGGGATTGACAAGGAGAAGCCAGCTATGGGGGAGCAGAAAAAAAGCAGGTGGATGCTGGGTGGAAAGAGTGCTTATGGTAAACCTTCCCTTGTGAGACTACACGTATAACCCCTTTTTTTCTGTGAAACTGTAGAGAATCAGTTTTCTCTGCAGATCACTTGTGGCTTGTATGCATGAAAATGCAATATTTCTGCTGCAGTGAAGAGCTTTCCGATGTAGTTTTACAAATTGCTTTGTTGTATTCATGGCTTTTTTATCACTTTATTCTCTTCTTAGAAAGAGAAATAAGGCAAATATAACTCCTATAAGCTGCCCACAGATCACAACCCACAATTCATAGTATTATCTCCCTTTGGGTCCTTCATGAATCTCAGTAACTTTGGACTCATGAAGCAGTACATCTTTTGTATGCAACCTGGTTATAAAAATGCCAGGTGATAGTCTACCACATCCATTGATCATGTATTCCTGCGCTATATTACCCTCCCCATTACAAAGGCATGAGTTATTTCTAGTTCTGTTTTCACCAAAGATTCATTTTTAGGAATGGAGACCATTTTTTAGAGGAAAAGCCCTAGAAATAAAGTACTTGCCTCAATAAAAATGGATGGCACAAACAGCACCTGATTATGTGCATGTCTGGTAGTGTGGATCAGAAAATTCTTGTGACCCAGGAGACCCAACGGGAACAATCAATGCACCCATCTGCTCCTCCCTGGAGGAATGTGCTTACAAATAGTGTGGAGATCATTGGTCCATCAGGACCTCCTCACGGGCACATTTACTGTGACTTGTCAGCTGTCAGTGGCAGACATCCAACTTTTGGGATAGAATCTGCATTTTGCAGCAAATACAGAAATAATATCCAAGCCCTGAAAGTATCACCTTTCCTGCCTTTGTTATGTGTACTTAAATCCATGTTTATTGGAATCCACAGTTGTTGATACACATCGGTTTATCCAAAAATCCCGACATCCCAGAAACATGCACTGAAATGCATGAACACAGCTGTTATTTGTCTAGACTGACTAATTGCTCGTAAGCTACCTGACAGACTCCCCTCCCTGCTGAATTCAGGGAAACACATTATTTAGTATAACTAATCCGTTCTCTTTCACAAAAAATAGATCAAATAAATTCATACTGTCTCTGTTCAAACATCCCAGTCTCTCTTTGGCCTGGAGGAGGTTGAGTCGTTCTTTGCTGTTAAATGAGGTATTGATTTCCTATTTCTGCTGGCTGACATCCTGTCATATGAAAGACTTTAATCAATAGATCATAAGTCAGCTGTAGTTATTTCACATATCATATTATTATTAACATCATCATCATTTTTATTAGTTTGCATTTCTGCCCGGGCTGCTCTGGATTAGCATGTCTTTCCCCTTGCTACTTCCTCTAGTTCCTCTTCGATGTTGGAGATCTTGCAACATAAACTGCCAGAGAATAAACTTGTGCCACCTTATACCAAAACTAGGCAGTAAAATGAGGGATTAAAGAGAAAACTGTCCTTCCCCCAAAACCTACTGCTGTCTTTCCCTTTCTGTATCATCCCAAGTCAGCTGTTCCATCTTTCCTTGCGTGGTTTTTGCTGTACCAGAGAAGAAATGAGCTTCTCTCCTTCACATTTGTCATTGCAGAACAGCTTCTGGCAAGGTAAGAGCATTGTCGTGTGTGGAAAATGAGTTGGGGTCTCTGCTCCTAGCAGTGGCCGGTGCCCACTTTCTCTTTGCCCATAATTGCTGCCCAGGGGCCAGCCAAAGCCTCAGACCTCAGTTCAGCACAGCATTGTCGTACTGGAGCAACCACGCTGACGTGGGTTGTCTGTATATCCTTCAAGTGCAGTAATTAAGAAAAGGACATCTGCCCTTTTATTCTGATCTCATTCCTGCTAGTTTTTTACACAACTGTTGGCTTCAGTCAGACGCTCCTCCGTTACATAAAAATGGTTGAGAGCTGGATTGAGTCTTATTTCTGGAGAGAGACATTCTGCTGCCCGTATTGTCAATCCACACGCTTCATTTTTCATGGGATCCTCTGGGACTTCAGGCTGCTGAGAATTAGCCCATGTAATTTGTCATATCTCCTTTTCCCAGGCTTTTCTATAATGATGCGTTTCTGTTGTGTCTAATGCATTTTTGTCATCTTTCAGGTCCATTATTGGCAAAAGGCACAGCTGGAATCTCTAACAGAGGAATAGCGCACAAAAATTCATTTCTATAGTTGCATCCTTTTTTAGCTATGGTGTCCCTTTGCACATCTAGCACATAATTAATGGCAAGCTATTCTTTTAGAAAGAAGTTAGTGGTTGGGTTTGAGCATTTTCAGAAGACATGGAAGTAGAGTGAAATTTATTCACCCTGTTTATGAATATGCTTTTTTCATGTACAGGTATGAAATTGTTCTTTTGGTCAATAAGACAGCAAAGACAAATGTTAGAGAAGTAATTTATGAAATTTAATTAACTTAATTAGGATATCTTACAAAAACTTGCATTTTGATTTTAAACATTTTTTGTGGCTTACATTAAAAATAAATTAGCTGCATAATGAATATATTTGGGAACATCTATTAATGAGTTTTATAAATCTCTTTCCTATAAAGCTGTAGATGTTTCAGCTTCTAATTGATAGCAATTCTACCTTCTCGCGATTCCAAGAGGGCAAAGCATAGTTCTCTGAAATACAAAGAAATACTGTGCAACATCTGACCTTCAGGTTTTCAGAGACACAGTTATCCAAAACATAAAGCTTTGCACTAGAACCCAGAGCAAGTTTTGTGATGCAGCGGCAAATCCTTTCATTCCACTGTCTGCAGCTGATAGTCTAATGATGAAATATTTTAGTTTCAGGCTGTTTAAAATTCTCATTTAAATGACAGACAATGTAAGGAGTTTAAATTCTTTGACTTTGGAAGAAAATAGGAGCTAGCAAGATCCTAAGCTATATCCCAAGAAACTTTAATTGTGTATGTGCATAATTTAAATTTTACCTTATATGTGAAACTGTACATTTTGTACTCATCCTATATTTTCACAGTTTGTTTTCAAGTTAGCGCACCGGACATCTCTTTCAATGCAATCGTGAAAAAAAGTCTGTACCTGTAATTTGGTGTAATTGAGCTGTGATAGGAGCTGTAATTGGGATGTGATGGGAGCTAATGAACACATAATATACCTTTTGACAGCTTTTCAAAATTCGTGGGGAAGGGAAAATATCCCTTGTTTTTACATTTCATCCATGACTAACAATTGTGATTATGATACTCATAACTGGGAGAAACATTACCTTATACCAGGATTACTCCTACTGAGCTGGGTAAGGCTACACAAGGAATTAGTCCCCCCAGTCTGAAAAGGGGGTTATCTTTTCGTTTTAGCTTTCCTGCTTTCACTTTACTTTCAAAATCATACCTTCCTGATTTTCCCTTCTGACCTTGCAATGAACTTCTCCTAATTTCCCTGAAATTCATCCTTTTTCTCCACAAACTGTTTCTTTGTGAACATGAAACCTTTAATTTCTGTCCTTTCAGAGGCATCGGTAGTCATTGGGGGTGTGTAGGGAATGAGTGTGTGTGTCTGTCTGTCTGTCTGTCTGTGTGTGTGTCTGTGTGTTAACTGAGTAGCAACTGGTTTAGGTTATCATTCTAGACTGTAACCCAGTTTAGCACAACTCTTAAGCACACATTTAAGAACATGCTCATGGGTTTTGATAACTTAAACTCAGGACTAGAGTGCCCTGCACAGTTGCAGAGCTACTAATGATTTCTCTGGCAATTCATATTAACTCCTCATAGATGGAACTTCCATTTGAGTCAGTATGGGAAGAAAAGCCAGCTGGGATACCCTGACTAAAGACTTTAGTCTTCAGTACACCATCAGGAGAAACATGCGATGCTAACATTATCACTTTATCCTATGCATTTTCAGTTACTGTTTTGGTCTGTAGATTCAGGCAGAAAATAACCATTCACAGGGAGATTATTAACAACACATAGAGAATGGCTAGAAAACTTAATTTGCTAACAAGCAGTTCTGCAAGCACCTGTTCTAACAAAGCCTAGTTTCCTACAGATTTATGTCTCTTGCTTGATTGCTTTATGACTGTATTATAGTGAGATTTTCTTTTGTCCCTGCATATATATACAGTTTCCTTTTGCAGAGTAATTTGAGGGCAATGTGCAGGCAGCCATTTGCATCTCAGCCGAGACTCTAAAGTGTGGGTATCTGAGCCACACTTCTCCTCTGCGCAGCTTGCAGCTTTCTATGGAGTCTGGAGGATCTTGATTCTTGTTGAGACTGTCGCTCTTTTGTCCAATAGGGATGAAACTGGCAAATGGATTGGGAAGTTATTGGCAGCAGAGGGAAGATGGGGTCCCATGTCAGTATGCTTTTCAGTGCAGTCCAGAGTGATGTGAGAATAACCAGGAGCTGGTCCTCAGGGAGTATTTCCCAGGTCTGATGGAAGGTGGAAATATTTAAATAAGATACTCAGGATCACTCAAGATACAGAAAACCATGGCACATTTTACCGGGCCTCACAGGGCAGAGCTGTGTAGCTCCAGCTAAGCCCAACCACGCTTCTTCCTCCAGAGGCTGCTGCTACTGCTGACCTGGAGGATGGTGCTTCATGGCTGGTGGAGACCCATCTGGCTTTTCTAAGTGATTTGCAGCCAGACCCTTTGGAGGCTGTACCTCTAGATAGTTTTTTAGCACAGAGGAGGTGAGTGACAAGAAGCAGCACTTCACTCAAGCTTTCCCCTTCTTCATATCTCTAAATGTTTGCCATCCCCATCACCCTTTTCCAGGCTGAGGACTTTGAAGGTGTCTCTCCCTCCTGTGAATCTGCTGATGTCTTACACAATTAGCACCTCAGCTCACCTGCCAGACGTGTTCTAAGTCCCACTTTCATTCCTCGATGTCAGGGTAGATGAGACTGCAGATGATAAGTTTCGCCGTAAGATTAATCATCCTTGCTGGATGGTGGTGTTTCTTTTCGTAGTCTAAGTCTGGCTGCCCCTGCAGTCCCACAGCTCCTAATTGAGGAGGTACAACTTTATTCATCTGAAGGTTTTTCTGCCCCAGTGTAGTCAAGGTCTTTCTTCTTCTGTATCACATGGGAGGCCAAATGTAATAATTCAATTTTAAAAAATGAATCTAGATATTTTAAAACATTATTTAAGAGAATAATCAGTGTAAATTTTGGATTTTCTTCAAGAGTCTGCAGTAAACCAAGAAGTAGTTTAGATTTTAGTTTATTTCTCTCTCCTGGACATCCATCACTTCACAGGTTTCATAGTCAGGATGGGTTTCAGAATTATGTCTGCCATTATTTCAGTGTTGTCTCTGACACTGAATCATACAGGGTATGCAGGATTGTAACTGAACTGTGTGTTGCTTTTTAAGATTCTGTTTATGACTGTGCTTCACCAGTCTTGCTGCAAAGAGGCAGAAGTCCTTCCCAGTTAAGACTGTAAGAATTTTTTTATTGTCATGCCAATTATGACAAATCTACCTCAACATACATCAAAATCAAATTGATTCATTGTAAATTTTTCTGCTACTCAGGGAAGCAGTGGAGGAATGTCAGGGCTAATCAACATTAGTTTTCATCATTTACAATCCCTAACACATACCTGAGTTTTCTATCTTTGGAAAAATCATGGTTAACCTTCATCTTTCTATGTTGCTACTAATAACTGGAGAAAAGGCAACAGAAATCTTATCTCAAAGCTAGCTACATCTAATAACTGTGGTTTGTTATGTTAGCTCAGACTGGAGCCTTTTACTATTTTAGAGTGAGATTGCTGGGCTAATTTCAGTTAGGTACTCCCATAGGAAGTGTCCTATACATCCTGATTGATGGAAATCTATGTCCTATGCAAAGAAGGTTGTAAGAATTGCAGATTTGTTGGTGAATGTCTCTGGAATTTCAATAACTTCTAGAAGATTTCAGAGGTCCTCATTCCCTGGCTGGCACTCCTGCAAAGCTTGTAAATGCTGCAAAAGCAGAGACCTTCTGGTCCAGGTAGAATACAGAGCTTATAAATTTTATAGCAACAGGGAGGAGTGCTGGAGGCAAAAGCCTGTCTAGTACTCCGCTTCATAAATGCCACAGGTGTCATTAAGCTGTTGGGTATTCTTGATCCTAGCCAAAATAAGATCAAAGAGGGATACCTTTAGATACTTCAATATGAATACATTTTACTCTCTTCTTGGTTTCTCAGCCCCAAACTGTAAAAAAAGTGACAGCTATATTGGAAAAAAGTTCGGTCTTTCTGATTCTCTACACAACGAGAAGAGATTTCTTATGAAATCAAAGTAAGTCATGAAGAAAACAGACATTTTTGTAAGAAAATTGTTATGTCCTATACGTGAATATGGATGTGTGTTTTCATAAAGCTGCTAAGTAAAGTGGTATATTTCTATTTTAAGAAGAAAAGAGACAAAAATAAATAAATGGTAGAAGATACTCCCCCAAATTGCCTAACTTGTGTAATACACTTCATTCTTAGTAGCTCAGAGGTTCTACAGCATCCTTTTTCTTCAGGTACCCTGATGCCATTGTTCCAGCTGCAGATGGGCTCAAATTCGAATTGAATATTCATGTCAGCCAGTAAAGTTACCTTGGGTATGCCGACAGTAGAGCAGATGGACCCTACCACACAGCTGCAGGGCTGAGGTTCCATTTGATACAGGTAAATATATGCACATCAGGCAACCTGTGGCTTTATCAAATCGAAGCATCAGGAATAATGGCAGGGAAATGATTGAGGTAGAGACTAGCTTCTTAATTTCACATACATTAATTTCTCAGGCAATAATCAACCAAAACAGATTCACATTTGACAGAATCCATTCAAAGGAAGGTTACACGTGTTTTGCAGAGTTGGAAGCATTTCATTAGCAGTGTTTAGAAAGCAGGATACTATGCTATATAATTTATCAATTTAAAAGGAAGTCATTCTCTCTACAGCGATCCAAGAACATTTTTTGATTTCGATAAGACTGTTAAGAGGAAGAAGTAAAGAGGTTTTAGGCAAACCAGTTGTAACAGTGATGATTTTTGGTGAGATGGATCCCAAGAAATATAAAAAAATGTTCCTGGAGATGTATTTGTTGTGTACGGTGCCATCACCTTCGTCTTTCAGACCTCACATTACTTTCTGTTGATATTTTACCTCTCTGGACCATGGTACTTCCATATTAGTCATACATTGGGTTCTTACTCTCATTGCTGCATTGCTCTGCTCTGTCCTACCTGTCCATTTTCAAGCTTTTATGTAAAATTTCAGGTCTTTCTTACTGCAATGTAGCTGCTGCAACTTCTAAAAAAAACTGGTATTCTGGGAACTTCAATTAGACATTCATAACCAATCCTTAGCCTCACACTAATCTAAGCTCTAGCTTCTCTGGAGCTGGTTCTTACGTATGCCATTGTACTGAAAGAAAATGAATTGTTCCTTGCATTAACAGTCCCAGAACAAAGATTTGCTTCATCCTTCTGTCTGCCTGTATCAGAGCACCGCGTTTGCTGTAGGAGGCAATTTTCCCATCAGTTTTTCTCCCCTGATGTGCGTTCAACACAAGGAACCAGGCTAAGCCAAAAGGAGGAGTCTTGCTTCACCCTCATATGATGTGCCTTTCTGGAGAGCTCACAGGAACACTTTGTGGTCAGCTCATCCTTCCTGGCGAACAGCTCCCCTCCTGTGTCCACAGCATGATGGATGTCAAGTCCATCCGTGCCTTGGACCCATGCATCAGCTGGAAAATGATTTGATTCTGTCATCTGCCACTCTTCACCCATCAAGGGCTCTGGGAACATCACTGCCACCAGGGAGAATGACCTGGGGCCCTCAGACCACCACCAGGTACCACGACCTGGTACCTTCAGTGAAGAGGCATACACTTCCAGCTGGTGTAGCTGCCCTAGGAGCCTCTGGCCACGTTTCTGTGTGTTCTTTGCCAATGGAGGGTTCTGAAGCAACTCGCTGAGGCACCTGTGTCTCTCCAGGGACTGGAAGGGGAGGACAGGATGACTAACTCATGTCGTCACCCCAGTTAGGTGACTGAGCTCTGCTGAAGGCTTAGCACCAATGTCTCCAGTACAGCTAATGGTTATCCCACCAGATTTACAGGTGCACAAGTGCAGACTCCTGCAAGTAAATGTCCAGGTGCTGAGAGGGCCAGTGCTTCTTCCTGGGTACAATTTATCTGTACAAGTAGATGAACATCACTTCAGCTCTCTGCTAAATGATATAGGAATGGGCTCAGAAAGCATCAGCCCCATAATATGCAATGAATCAAATCAAATAAATAATGAGTCTAAATAATGATGCGTCACATCCTCCACTGCTTTCACAGACAACACTCTCAGTTCCCACTTGGGCTGGAAAAGCCACAGCTGAGGGGCATCTGCCAGGAAAAAAGAGACAAACACAAGAGTTTTTGGCAGATACTTTGTGGGTGGTATCACATGCTCGGTTATATGAGGGATGTGTTACAGAAAGTTGTGCTTTTTATACACAGTAAATACATAGAAGGTGAGTGTGCAAGCCTGTCAGGCAAGCGGTCTCACGTTCTGGCTCCTGCATGACTCTGATATAAGCAACTGAAAATACTGGTTTGTAACTGCTGGCTCCAACAGGCGGAGGAGAGGTGAGGCTGGAGGTCTTAGAGAAACAACAGCTTTCAACCCTGCCCTGTTAGGGTCTGTCTCTGTCTGCTAGGAGATGACTCCATAGATTTGTTTGGAAAAAGAAATCCATATCTGATATTGTACAAAAATTGCAGGCAAAGTTTGTGGTCACACGAAGATCAGGCAGCGTATGCTGTGTATGCAGCATACTGTCTTCTTCGGATTAAAGTAATATAACCTGTTCCTCTTCCCCACAGAGTCGGGATCAAGTCTTCACCTGAAACCTCTAACAGGTTCCCTCTTGGGCATCACCAGCAGACAATTCAATAAAAAAGATTCTTTGTTAAACTGAAAAGCAGATGTGAACCCTTCCAGGAGATACGTATTTTTCAAACTAAAGGGAAAAGATTCTGTATTCCTGTGTTCTCCACAGGTGCAAAAAAGGGATCTTTTGAACTTCAACATTTGATAGTTTCACGCACTGGCAAAAAAAATCTCATTTCACGGGGGTAGAGGCCAGGATGAGCTGTAGCCTGGTTTTGAACCGTGCTACCAGGGGCCAATGACCATGGGAACACCACATCTTGCTCTCCCCAGGCATGATGCCAGAGGGCAGCCATGGCACCAAGGTCAGCATGGCTCCTCCAGTGCAAGGAGCTACCAAGAGAGGGAAATCAGCTATGGGCATGTGATAACTGAAGAAAAGGACTAAAAATTCCAACAGAGTCCCTTGCTGTTCCTGCCAGGGTTCAGGTGGCAGAGCTGGTGGTGACCATCTGGGCACCAGGTCTCCGGGGCTGTGGCACAGGTAGGACTCCAGCCCCAACCCTGACCTTCCTTTAGCCACATGGAAGAGGGCTCCTTGTGCTGCAGGTGCTTTTCATCCATCTCCAGCCACGGCCAGGTCTCTCTGCGTTTTTTCTCAAATCTACCTTGTTACAGGTTGCAAACAAAGCCGTGCTTATTTTTTGGTCCCCAGTCTGTCTCAATATTCTTTGAACCAAGGATTTTTCTATGCACAGAGGAGTTTCTGGGCCATCTTTATCAAAAGGTCCTGGTACTGGAGACACATTTTATACCAGTAAGATAACCTACATCAGTTTCCTGAATTAAATAAGTTTTATTGGCAAAGGAAATTTTAGTGTAATTTATTTTGTTAATTGTGAGGAAGCTTTTCTTTTGTACTATCAGTTGGGTCATCTGAGCCCAAGTGAAGTAAAAAATTGTTCCATGCTGTTTTTTTACAACAAAGGGCTGTCCTTTGGATATTTGCTAGCAAATATCACCTACATATGAATAAAGAAGGTACAGACCATGCTTCATAACACATTTCCCAAAACCAGAGTTGTTTATCTCAGGGTAATCACACCCTTTCATCATCATGACCCTTAAATCTTCCACAAATACAGCTTTTAAATGTACTTGTTTGCACTTTCTGAAAGCGGGCAATTTTTTTCCTTTGTGCTCTCACACTCAGGAGCAGAGACCATGGCACTCCCAGGCATATCCCAGAGATACAAGTGGCTCGGCACGCGGAAACCTAAACTCTTCCAGATTAGTTAAAGGCCAAAAGGGTCCGTGGGTGACTGTGGGATGCTGAGGGGCTGCTGTGCCACTGAAGTCCTGAGCATAAAGCCTTTGAGGCACCTCTCAGAAGATTTAACTTGTTTCTCTAGACCCATACAGCTGTTTAGCAGCTGCATGCCCCATCAATATGCTTGCAGCTTTACTGGTGCACTTGCACTGTGCCATAAAAGGGGTGGGAACCTTCTCCACCCCCAGCCAGCACTTTCAGTCTGCTCCAATGATTGTGTAAAAGTGGGAATTTACATAGTTTCCCCATCTGACAGAGAAGCAGTACCTGGAGAATCATTTTGCAGGCATAGCTTTAGACAGGAAAATCTAAAAAGATTTACTTTAAAAAGTAAGGGGGTAACATTCATCTGAATGCGGGTTCCCCCAGAAATTTAGGCTTGGTTGCTGAATCACAAATGTTCTTCAAAATTCATGTTCACTCCAAATGAAGCCGTATCTCCAGTTTAATGCATTTTTTGTGGTGACCTCAACCATCCATCTCAAAAGTTGAATACTCTAATTCAGAGCATTCAAGATTTACTAATGTAGCTCTCAAATTGTAATGCAGATAACAGTGCCTCTCTGTGAAAGCATTCAATTTAGAGATAAAATAGAAAAGGACTCTATTCTGCATTTCAGTATTGATATAATTTAAATGCCACAACAGTGCAATTCATTCTTGCATGCCTTTGGCTAACTGCCAGCACAGAAATGGCTTGTGGGGAGAGGGAGAAAAAGAGAAGACATTATAGAAAAATAAAAAATACTAGGGAAAGGGTGATTTTAATGGTAGGAACTGTACCTATGCTGTTATTTTTGTTGCACAACTCCAGCAATATTCTGCTTATAAATTGTCCATGGACAGGCTTGACCCATAAAGTGCATTGTTTTTCAAGGTCTGCCAACCATTTTCCTATTATCAATTCTAGTAACTATTGCATTTGAAAACGAAGAAACAGTAGCATTGAGAATTGAAGAGCAAGAGTTCAAACACATTTACCTTCAATCGGCAGCTTATATGTTGTGACATAGAGCAGCTGAGGGGGCTTTCACCTACGTGTGCTGCAGGGCTGGATGTAGGGGTGGACCAGATATTTGAGCAGGGGAAGTTGGGATATTTTGCACTGAGATTTCTCTGACTGAATTGTTTTAGAATAGTTTGTTCACATTAGAGTTGGTGCAAATAAATTATTTTTAACTAAATCTAAATATTGAGTCTGTGTACTTGCGCTTTAGCAAACCTGGGAACAGTCTTGTAAATATTAAAAAGCTGTACACTTTGTGCAAAGTTCCTTTAAGTGAGCCAGCCCATTTCCATAGGGCAACCATGTCTCATGTCTGTTTAAATGAAAGTGGGCAATCATGTTTCTTTTAAAATAAAAGATAGATTACAAGTTTCTGTAAGAGTTCATTTTCAATATATCACCTATTCTCAGGCCATTACTACAGACCAAAACAAATGTTCAGGTCATCATTCAGGTATTTCTGTCAAAACAATGCAACAGCTGTCAGTCTTCACTGCCTGTTTTCATACAGTAATTCTTCTTTTCACTTTAATTCCCATCTTACGAGTTCTATGGGTTGACCAGGGACAAGCTGATGTCTGCAGTCTGCAAATGCTGTGTGGTTCACTAGAGGAAATCTCAAGTGTGATCATTTGAAGTCAGTGAATTTTTAGAACACAGAATTAAATTGCAAAATATTTTGGCTGCATTACAGTGAGGATTGTAGCAATGAGGAGTGCTGTTTATTTTGGATTAGGAAAATAAACAGTAAAGTGGCAAAATAGAAGAATGGAGCTAGGGAGTTGGACTTGTTCTATTTGTGGCTTAAATACAGTCTGACTGCAGTCTCTGTGTCTAGTGCTAAAGTTACTATTGACATAGTAAAACTATTTGGAAACACAGGGAGCATCATATGAAATAAGGCTAGATGTCCACGTGGTCCACCAGGTATACCTGAGTGCCTGTGCCCACAGTGAGGTGGAGCACAGCACAGAGTTGGTGTGGAGAGGGTGGTGGAGCAGTGATGAGTGGTTTTCAGTGCTTGCAACCGGATTCAGCGTAGCCATGTGAAACTGGAATTGGCACTCTTTGATTTAGGTAAAGCATTGCACTGGTGTGGCGGGGCCATCAGAGAAGTCTGATGTGAAGTCCTTCTGATGGTGAAGTCCAGGGAGTGCTGCACTGTGCTGCAGAAGCACAAGTTTCTGCTCATTCAGTTGTGTCTCCACCACATGCTGTTTTGTTGCGCTTATTCCTAGTGGCCTCCGAAAGTGTAAAAATCTTACAGTAGTCAAGCTAATGTCTAGCTTGGAAAGATATATAGAAATTTATATCTGTAACTGTTTTATTCTACATAATGTTGGTGTGTGGTACTAGCTCTAGAAATGCTCTTGTTAACTTTGTAAGGATCTTGGTTACTTGTTACCTTGAAATAACAACTTCCATGGGTTATTTAGCCATTCTGACAAAGAGAACATTTCCATGTCTCAGATTTAGATAAATGTTGCATTCCAAATACTTGAAATGTTACTTTGCTTTTGGCTTCCGGCAGGACAGAGAACAGGAAGACCCTTATAAAATATTTTTTAATATATCCTGTTTTGTTCACTTGCTGTCTAAACAGTCACAGGCTTTTCGGTTTTAATGCAGTAATTATTATGTATATTATTAACATTTATTATGCTACGGCCATTAGTATTTGCACTGCCCCTTTCTGAATTCTATTTAAACTCTATTCTTTTGAGATATGAGGCTCAGAACGGACATGGTGTTAAAGGCAAGGGTGTGCATATTGTTTACCTTGGGATCTTACCAGTTAAGAATTGTCTGTCCTGCTCCTTGCACAGCCCAACTTTTTGAGTGTTTCTGTAAGCCAGAGTTTGTACTGATCACACACAGAGGTCTTTTTTCTTTGTGGCTACCTTACATTTCCAAGCTCATAATGCAGAGGAGTCGTTCAGACCATTTCTTTTGCATTTGTCTGTATCCTAGCTGTCACACCA
Organism: Tringa solitaria; assembly: GCA_026413425.1. NCBI lineage: Eukaryota > Metazoa > Chordata > Aves > Charadriiformes > Scolopacidae > Tringa > Tringa solitaria. Next base: position 14,551,455 of record JAOXJM010000001.1, read on the forward strand.
CTTCATCAGGACTGTCTTGAGGAATCCCTCCTGGTTTTTTCTAGTTTTGATTAATCTAAAGAATTTTTTTTCTATTTGTCTGTTCTCTGGTTCTCTCAGGTCATATATAAATATAATTATCCCCACTAGCTTCAGTCTAGGACTTCAGTGTGCTCAAGTGTAACCTTCCATCATACTGAAAAGAGCCCCTTTATTGATGCATCTCTTCCTACTGTGTTTGCAGGCCGCATCACTGCTTATTTTTCACACCATGATTTACTGATCTTCTTGTACAGAACTCTGCCAGTGGCTTTTTGAAATTGCTGCTGAAGCACCTCAGCTGCTTCTGTTTCCATCTGCTATCTTGTAGGGTGGTGAAAAATGAAGAAATCCCTCTGAGCCCCTCTGTCTGAGCAGCAGTTTAAGGAGTGCAAGAACCACGGTTGTGACTGATCAATTTGCCTTTTGTTCCTGTTACTCAAGAAAAGGACAGATGAAAAAAATCTTGCCTGCTACAACATTTGACTTATGCCTTTCTTGTTGACTGATTCTCACTTTTACAGCCTTGTCTTTCTCTATCTTAAATTAAATCAACTTTAGATATTGTTGAAGCCAGACATCTTTTGAAACTTCATGCTGATAGGCAGAGACAGATACCAGCTAAGCAGCAGGTATTCAAATACTGGGATCAACTTTAGGAAAAGAAGATAGAGCTACTTTACAAATGCATTTTCTTTTTTTTTTTTCTTTTCTGTGCTCTTAAAAGGAAAGTAGCAGCACTCCTCAATCTTAGAAGACTGCAACACATTGATGAGTGTAACAAAACTGTTTCCTTGCTTATTATAAGAGCCAAAATGTTTTATTCTTTCCCATCATTTCAGTATTAGATTGCTCTGAAAATTGCAGAACAAAGCAGCTGATATTAAAAAGAAAGAATTCATTTCTTCTCATTACATGATTCAAAAAGGGACTTGAGAAATGCATGGCATAAAAATTCCATTATAGCCATTGAACACTGCCTCTGGCTCCAGATGTCCCTGACCTGCAACATGCTGCGGAGTGGGGAAATGTCCCTGCATATTTTCCCTGTCTTTCCTTTCTTTCCATGCTGTCTGCTACTGCCAGCTGTTCAAGAAGGGGTACTGGGCAGAATGGAGACCCTCTGTGGGGTCCTGCTCTCTGAGGGGACAGGGGAAGGACAGTTATGGAGTGGTGGCACCTGCCTGGGTGTGCATGAAAAGCCGGGTTTGTCCTGGAGGGAGGAGGGTGAGTCAGTACACCTCGTTGTAAGGCAGTTGGGTCTTCTCTCTTCCCCTACGTGGAGCATGGGAACTGGAGCTGCTGGACAATTATCTGATCATTTCCTATTGAGCAAAAGCAAAAGCTTCCCTAAGAAGGCAGTTGCTTCAATACAAAGGGAGGATATTGTTGCTTCATGAAATTCTTTAACGAAGATTATAGAGACTGTATTCAGCATCTTTGAAATATGACGTCTTTGATCAGCACATGTGCAAAGATGGGCTGAGGTAAAAGACAGGGAGAAAATGCACAGTTCCTTTTAATTAAAATGATTGATTACTACAGTGTGTGATAGTCCGAAACTGATTAATGTTCTTAATGAATTACTCTAATCTATTTGTGGGTTTCTTTTTAAGTCTCTTGTGGGTATATGTTATCAATACCTTCCTTTGCTAAAGAAAATTATTTTTCCTCTCTTTTTTTAGAATGGTTTATCCAGATAGCCACATTCAGAATTACAGACATTAGAAATCTGAGGTTGCTTATTCATAGGCAGGAGATTTAAGTAATTATTATCTAAAACATACGACCTTCTAATAACCTTCCCCAGAAAGGCAAGATGCAGAATGAGACAGTAGTAATTAGAGAAGTCGCAAATGTCAAATTACAGCTTCTGAGTAACAGTTTAATCACTGATTAGTTTATGCTGGTCAGTGTCTTGCCTTTTAGGAGGACAAGGTATAAATCCCAGTTGATGACTGACCTTACCATCCTCCTGCATGATGGGCCAGGGCTCCTTGCCACAGCCTGGTCCTGCCAGAGCATCCTCTGCTTCTCATGGTGCTGCCCAGGATGTGATGGTCCTGCATCCCCCCCAGGACTCAGCAGCCCTTCTCAGTGAGGGGATATTGAGGGACCAAGGGCTTTTCGGAGGTTGCTGTTCTCAGCTGAATCAAGAAGAGGTAGTATGTTCATGCCTAGGGTTTGGCAGAGATAATGGAAAATTGGTCGCCCGATTGATATTGGTTCTGCTTAATTAGGAAAGCACAAAAGCAACATGTCTTCACTGCAGTCTCTGGTCCCATTGCGCATCCTGTGCACATTGGCCATGTTGTGCTGTCAAGACTGAAGGTCCCAGTCTCTCTGGGATTTCTGTCTTTTCTGTTTAATGGAAGTTGCTGGAAGAAAATTTCTCTTAAACCTAAAATTTCATAGAATCATAGAAAGATTATCTAGTTCCAACCCCCTTCCCTGGGCAGGGACAGCTCCCACTAAACCAGGTTGCTCAAAGCCCCATCCAGCCTGGACTTGAACACTTCCAGGGAGACCTTATAGCAGCCTTCCAGTACTTAAGGGGGGCCTACGGGAAAGATGGGGAGGGACTCTTTTTAGAGAGTGTAGTGATAGGATGCGGGGTAATGGTTTTAAGCTGAAAGAAGGGAGATTTATATTAGATATCAGGAAGAAATATTTCGCTGAGAGTGGTGAGACACTGAGGCAGGTTGCTCAGAGAAGTTGTGGATGCCCCATCCCTGGAGCCATTTGCCAGATTCGAGTGGCCCTAACAACCCCCTTCCCTTTGACCAGAAGGATTGGTGAAAAAACTACCTGTGCTCCAGAGTCCCTGACTGCTGCTCCCAGGGCTCTAAAATCCTTCTTGATATTCCTCAGGTTGCTCCTGATAGTATCACTGGTGCCCACATGAAACAACAGATTTAGTAACTCTGAAACAAGATCTTTGCATCACCCAGCTGCTTAACACCTGCTTGAACATCACTCAACTACTTGGCAATAGTTAAATTCACCTTTATTAGGTAGAGTTGATACCAATCTCACACTTCCTAAGCTGCAGTCATCATCAGTCATTATTGGTCCCTTTAAAAGCTTTCAAGAGGTGTCTCGCTGAAGTGGCTGCCTTGGGTCAGTCATTCCGGGGAGACAGAGGATCCTCTACATTTTTGTTTATCACTCATCTTTCCTTCCTAAAGCCAAGGCATCTCCTCCCATGTGGTACAGAAGCTCATCTGCTTCCTCTAATCCTTCTTTCTCATTTCTTTTTAAACATGCCTCTGTGCTTACAGAAGCCTTTCGCAATACAAATGCGTGATGCCTGCATACCCAGTGTAACTCTAGGATGCTGTGGAGACTTGGCTTTGGAAATAAATTCTCATTCTTCCCAGCTGCTTCCTCATGCCAGCCAATTGAGCAGCAGGAGTTGTTGGACACAGTCACCACTGTTGGAGGTGCCCATAACTTTGGCTGTCACATTCTACCTGGAGTACTGTGTCCAGCTCTGGAGCCCTCAGTACAGGAAAGACTTGGACCTGTTGGAATTGGTCCAGATCACAAAAATTATCAGAGGGATGGAGCACCTCTCCTGTGAGGACAGGCTGAGAAAGTTGGGATTGTTCTGCCTGAAGAAGATAAGACCCTGGGGAGACCTTATTGCTGCCTTTCAGTACTTTAAGGGCGCTAATAAGAAAGAACGAGTCAGACTTTTTAGCAGGGCCTGTTACAATGGGACAAGGGGTAATGGTTTTAAACTAAAAGAAGGTAGATTCAGACTACATATAAGGAAGAAATTTTGTACAATTAAGGTGGTGAAACACTGGAACAGATTGCCCAGAGAGGTGCCCTGTCCCTGAAAATATTCAAGGCAGGTTGGAGCAGGCTCTGAGCAACCTGATCCAGTTGAAGATGTCCCTGGTCATTGCAGGGGGATAGGACTAGATGACCTTTAAAGGTCCCTTCCAACTCAAACTATTCTATGATTCTGTGATTGCCTTATGCCTCTGACACAGAGCCTGCAGGCAGGTATTTGGTGTTTTGTTGGCTGCAGAAGGAAATGGATCAATTCTACCCATTCAGAAGCAGCAGTAGATATGTCTTCTACTTTAAAGTCAGCCTGTGAAAGCAGTACCCCGATTCACAAGGGTATTGCCCATGGCATGGTGAGTGCTCGTGCCTGGGGCTGGCACATCCCCACTGTGCTCACCCGTGCTGTGTGGCAGTTGAGGAATATTATACGGTGAGGAAATAGGCTGCTAATTTTTTTTTACCCCTAAGTTCTCCATGCTCATCAAGTTTGAAAGCCTAGGGCAAGATTAATTAAAATCAATGGAGCAAAGCAAATTAAGGACTTAAAAGTGCTCTTTGGGGGCTATCAAAACCAGGATAATTCAAAATAAATATTCAAATATCTGAGGCTTGATATGAGACTATTTTATCATTCAGCCCATTCTGCCTCTCTCTCTCTCCCTTATTTCTTTATCTGCTTTTCGCAGGGCTCAGTGGATGCTCTTTCCTCAGCATTTCACGCCAGCATGTCTCTCTGCAATCTCAGGATTTTGCTCCCACGCACCTAAAATAAAAATCACACTCCAAACACACAGCCTAATCCAGCAACTCTTACTCACACTCGTAAGCCTTGCAGAGATATAAATAGCACTGTTCAGGTTAATGGGATGGTTTGTGAGAAAAAAGGGTAGGCTCCCAATTCTAAGTAGAAATCATGGGATGAAAATCTGCATTTTGTTTTGACTAGAAGCACCACAATTTTTTTTGGTGCATATGATTATCAGGAAAAATCCTATCATTTACGGGTATCTCCGAATGCTTTAAGCTATCTCCCCAGTTGCCTTCTGGATTGAAGCCCAGACTAAACTCAGCATCCTCCATGCAGGAGGAGTTGTAAAGTTATAGATATTTACTCCATGAATTCTCAGTTTCATTTGGCTTTTTAATTCAGTCTGTGTTTCTGTGCCACCTGAGTGGTCCTATATGACCCTGTCTGGTAGGAAAATCTGCTCATTAATATATGCCTGTTTTTCTTAAGGTCTTAATGACTCTGTTAAAATGATTCCAGCCATAGACTCTATCACTCATGGATGCACTTATTTGATACTTCCTAGTATAATTTCAGAAGTTATGGGGGGACTATGAAGGTGATCATTGAAATCTCTAGCAAAATAGTTGTTGCCTACTCAGACTGTATTCAACCTGATCACACAAGGAGATAATCCTGCAGATTACACTGTGTCTTTGGCTACATGTGGTAGGAAGAAGACTCTGAGTCCCCAAGGTCCTCGTGCTTGTCTGTAAACCATGTGCTGCGCTGGGCTGTGTATGGTCTGAGTCACCAGGCTGCTCTCAATGCTAAAGCAGTGCTATTGCATGGTGAGCAGGAAACACGGTTAACTGCAGCCCAAACTAGGCTCTTACTGTTTTTGTGGTATCAGAAAACAGAATAACACTCTTTTCAAGCTACCACATGGAGCTGTTACTTCAGATCTTACCC
>JAOXJM010000001.1:14584013-14615835 GCA_026413425.1 Tringa solitaria
AAGAGGAAATGGCCTCAAGTTGTGCCAAGGGAGGTTCAGATTGGATATTAGGAAAATTTTTTACACTGAAAGGCCTATTAAGCATTGGAACAGGCTGCCCAGGAAAGTGGTTGAGGCACCGTCCCTGGAGGTATTTAAAAGACGTTTAGACGTAGTGCTTAGAGATACAATTTAGTGATGGTTTTTGTCATTGTTAGGTTGACAGTTGGACTAGATGATCTGAAAGATCCCTTCCAACCCAGGCAATTCTATGTTTCTATGATCATTTTAAGTTTGCTACAGGCTTGGAGGCAGGAGTTCTCATTTCCAAATGCTCATGCCCATCAGCTGTCAGGGCATTGTCCTCGTGTTCTGTCTTCCTCCTCATTGAAAAATGAGGCAGAGATTTAGTTCCTGGCCCCCGGTTTTTGTTTCAATTTCTCTTGAAAGACTTAGCATGGTTTGACTTTTTCAAGCTGTCTTTTAGACCTGCATTATCTAACCTCCAAAATGTGTCTTTCTTAGCTAATTAATCCCTTTTCCTTTAAATTCTAAGGCTTGACTTCACATCTTTTCTTCTTTCCTTTTCCAAGGATTTTTTTGGGGATGGTTAATGCGGGTAGAAGAAAACAGAGTTTGCTGCTCATTTAGGTAGAGCCCCTGGAATTTTATTCATCTTCTTAAGATACTTCAGAAAATGTACATCTTTATCTGAAAGACACTCAAGGCATTTCCTACAATTAAGTATGGACCGCTTCTATCTACTGAACTTGTTAGCTAGTTTCTTTACCTTATCAAAGTCTGTCCCAGTGAAATACTCATTTTTTAAACTCAGTTTCAGGATCATTTTTATTCATATTAGCATTTTATTTAAATTTAATTCAGCCATGGTCACTGAAGGTAAAATTATTTTCAGCTCTTCCTTCTCTTTACCAAAACCATGTTTAGAGTAGCTTCACTACTTGGTTCGGTAACTTGTGACGAAACATCAGCTGTATAAATCTCAAGCAATGTCTAGCCAATGTCATCCATACTAGAAGCCATTCTCCAGTCTGTCTGCTGTAGCCTATACTGCGTTTATACTGATTTTATTCATTAATTAAGTCTAGTACATTTCAGTATGCTACATTTTGATATGGTTTGGCTAAAGACCAGGTTGTACAAAAAGAAGTTTACTTTAAATTAGAAAGCTGTAACAGTCTACTGTGACAGCATTCAGAATAAACACTTTCAATAGTAAGTTTTGTTACCAAGCAAAGCCAAATTTGCATTAGATGGCTGTGATCTGACAAAAAAACCCCAAAGATGCAATATAAACAAATAGTTCCTCCATTACTTATTCAGTTCTTTTTCAGGAGATTCTACCATGTGAGAAAAGTGACTTTTGGATATCCCCACACTGTCAAACAACCTGGTTTCATGATGGTTGACTCCCAGGTCATGGCCCTCTGAGCACATGCATTTGCAAGCACCCTTGCCATTCCTGTAATCTCTGGGCTTGGACCTTCAGCTGACACACAGAGCTCGTAACGCACCTTCTGTGATACAAAGACATGTTAGAAAAACTGTTGGGCTGTGACACCATTTTTATGCTATTTTAGACACCTTAAACAGAAAAATCAGAAGAAAAACAATATTAGATCCCAGGGCCAGTGAACATCACAGGAGGTGAAACAGCGTAAATGTAACTTTTGACACGTACCTTCCTGTGGGCTTCTAGCTATATCACCTCCCATACCTGCTTCATTGTAAAGAAGTATTTTTATCTCTTGTCGTATATAATTTCAGGTTACCCATTTTTCTTCAGTTAGTCATCTACCTCTGCTATAGCTGTTAGCAATTCGTTGTCATGACATTTCTAGGGATTTTTTGCCCACATGGTGATTAGACCTGCATCCATTAATAGTCTCCAGTTTCCATTTTTTTTTATGGACAAAGCACTATAAATACCTATGGGATATAGCTGTGATTGGCATACCAGAAGTTGTGATCTTTTGCAAGGAGTCATTGGGATGCACCTTGTGAGTCACCTGCCACACACCCATAAAAATCTACGATATCTTACATTATCTTTATGCTCAAGCTAAGATAGTTGTTGTACAAACTAAATTATTCATAGGACTGCATTAATCTCAAAGTTTAATTATCATGGCTAATGATCAAATCTTGGAAGTTAAATCCTCCCATGATGATACAACCCCTCACAGAATTTCTGTCTCTATCATATCAAAGGAATCTCTATCCATAGATAAATCCAACACTTGAGGTCTAAAACATGCTCCCTTAGTGTGGTAAAATTTCTCTTGCAGTTCTTCTCCAAGTGATCTTAACTGAAGTAGATTGCACTATCTTTGCTATTCTTTTCTACTTATTTACAGCTTAACACATTCCTCACATATAACATTTCTTCACTTTCCCAGTTGTTTCCATCTTTCTGAACAACTCATGCTCTTTAGTTTTTGTCTTTGGGAATGGCTGTTGGTCAACCATATTTTTGTTATCCAACTTCACATCCTGCAACAGCTGATCAAATACTTCAGTTCTGCTGTCTAAGCATAACTAGCAGGCATCAAAATATCTCAGTTATCTGTCAACTCTGCCAAGTTATGGTGAGTCTTCTCTCCCTGACTTTAGCACCTACCTCACCTACCTACCACAATATTATTTCTTGCTCTTTGCTGTCCGGTCACTGAATATTTGGTCTTCTTTGTTCCTTTTCTTAAAATCAGCATGGGAAATACACATCTCTTGAGATGTGTGTATATATATTCTTATCAGACTTGGCATCAAAACATCAGTGCCCTAATAACTCAAGTGGCCTTAATTATTTCATGTTTTTATTTTATCACAGGAATGCAGGTTCAGGCTTGTCTACATTACCAAGTAAGATGATGTAAAATAAGACAATACATAGATTAAAGCAAGTACTGCAGAAGCCTCTCATATCCTCAACATACGTGGTTCTAGGGTTTTATTTCAAATGAGAATGAGTGTTGTCTCCTGACTGAATGTCCCTATTATACATGTTGCTTGATGCTTTCTGGAGGAAGATTAACCCACAAACCTTTGCTCCCTCACTTGCGACAGGGGGCGGGAATGGAGGGGGGCATCTTTGGGCCTCTCAAAGAAGGTCTGCTTTTTGTCCATATCAGTTAGATGAAAGTGGCACATCAGTGCCCTGGAGTAATTCCACAGAACACCCATCTTGTTCCACATGGGACTCCAGGACACAGAAGTCCAGATATGATTTTATCATTCCAGCTCTCCAAGAACACTGCCCTTGAATCATGAATTTCGTCCCACTTTTCTCATGGGCTGTCTCATATCCAACAGCAATCCTGTGGCTAGAAACTCTATACAAGCACCACCAAGATATCCTGCTGGCGGAGGAACTTTCAGTCTGCTTATGATACAAATTAAGAGGCTGTGTCATCTCCTTGGGGAGCCAGTTGGCACCTCTCTAAAGAACCTCTCCAAAGCTAAAGACTGGAGCTGTCAGTCTTCAAACAAAGCAGCAAATAAAAAGTCTCATATGGCATTTGCCTCTTTGCATTGCACAAGAACCATTTCAGGAGTTAAGGAAGCTTTGCATGGTTCAAGAGCCTTCTCCTAGGCACAGATTTTGTGATGATGAAGACCATATATTGGGTCAGAATTTTAAGCATCCAGCATTGAAGAACTTTTGGAAAGGAACTTCTCAACTCCTCCAAAAGTAGTCTGGTTTACATGCACCAGAACTACTTCTGTAAATGGATTAAGTAAATGGAGAGAATCAGGGGATTTGCTTCAAAATTGCTCATTTGCTCCAAGCCAGAATGGAAATGTAAACACAGAACCATTATCCCACTCATTAGTACAGTCCATATCACTCAAGGCAATCTCAGCTGCGTGGATGTGGAGCCTCTGTGTTCACTCAGGACTGTATTTGACCCTGTGTCTTCAGCCACCTCCCCTTACCCTCTATTTCTTTCTCAAGTACAAGCTCCTGAAAGACTGTAGTCCTAATGAACGTCCCCTGCCAGAGTCCTCACCTTTCATTTTGCTCTGTCCTAGAAATTCACTCCACCAACATGGCTGGCAAAAATGCTATTCAATTTATTGGAAAAAATAAAAAAAAAGCCTGAAAACAAAGAACCTCTCAGGTTTTGGATCCGTGGAGGCTTGGAGGCTCTTGCATGTGTGAGTATGGAAGGAAAAGAGCTGGTCAGTGTAATTCCCATTCCATTTTTTTGACTTAGGAAACTTGCCATCATCATACTCTACATGCAAGCAAATTGGGTATGTTGTCAGGAAAAGAATGAGGATGAGAGAGGAGTCCTGCCAGCAGGAATTTCTCAGCACTGGTTTCCTGTATAACAGTCAGCCTTTTTATAAATAGAACCTCATTCCATGCAATGATATAACATTAATCTGTCACCATATTTGGCACAACCATAGGATCATGAACTACTTGCTTGCTAATTACCATTTGAGCTCATGCACAGAGCACAGGCTGTGATAATATTAGCTTGGTCAGAGTCACAAGTCTTTCAGTGCCAGCAACAATTCAGTGTCTGTTTCCAAGCTCTGAAAGTGCCATATCTGCATCCTTTTGTCCCAGGAGGTAAAATCCTGGACTCCCTATCTTAGTGTGAATAATTTGTCTTGTCACTCAGAGCCCAAAAGGAAAACCATGTGACAGTTTTTGTTAGCTGTTCATATGAGGAAAAAAGCTTTTAAGAAGAGAAGTAAATGTATATCAGGCATGTTTAACTGCTATTTATTAATTATTTTTTAAAAGCTTGAAAAGCTTTGCCAGACTCCAATATGTAGGAGAAACAATTTGTTACCCCAAATCTTGTAAGAAAATTAGAAGAAGGACTGGAGGAAGCCCAGGGCCATCATTACAAAGGTATTATTCCTGCTAGGAGCTTTCCCGAGCAACCAAAGGGAAAATGATGTGGGTATGATCCTTGTAAGTTTTACAGTTGCCCAAATAGTTCTGAATGGTGTCAATGGCACTAATCAGTCATTTATCAATTTCCCCCTGCTGCTTCTCGTGAAAGCTCTTGATTAGCTACTGAGGTCGTAGGCTGGGCTGTCTGCAGGCTCAGGAAGATGGTGCCAATCCGATGTATTCAGCTCACACACACAAGGCTGCCTTCAACCAATATAGATTTAACTTTTTTCTTAGTTGAATCAAAAAATCTGTAGGAACTGATAATTTAAGCCTTTTCATTCAATAGGTGATCTTTCCGAATCCAAAAGTTTCTGAATTTATTAGAACTGTATAGTAGTAAAACAGTAGTAGCCTTTGTTTCATTTCCATTTCAGTCACATTGCCATTAGAGACAGTGGAAGTTTAGACAAAGATGTGAGACCCATGTCTGTGTTATAAAATCATCTCCTAGCAGTTTCACTGAAATGGCATAAAATAGTTTCCGTTTTTCAAATTTGTATGAAACTGAAAGTAATTTCCTTCTAGAGAAAAATCTTCTAATCCTCTTTAGAAGGATTAAAATGTAAAAATTTCTAGCAATACAAAGTAGATCTGTAGGTGGATTTTATACCTGCCTTTTCAGTCTTGAAGTTGACAAATGAATCATTACCTGTTTCATATTATTGACCAAGTCTGTATTCTTTAAGGCATTCAGTGCAAAATATTCCCTCAGCAAGTGAAGACTCAAGGCTGACTAATCTTACTTATGTTAACCTGTACAAGTAAGGTATAATTCCTGCATCTGAAGATGCTGGCCTAGCAGTCACCTAGAAAAAACATCTAAACTGAATAGGCAAAGGAAATAATAATAATATCCCCTTTTTGATATCTGCCTTTGTGCAAAGGGATCTAGTTCAGCCACCATTTACCTGTGTGTCTTATTACCAAGAGAAGTTTAACTGCAATCAACACAATGACTCCAGAAAGTTAAGCAAGTATATCAAAGCGTGCAGGAACAGAATTCAGGAAAGATGTGTTAAATGGAAATCTGAGGAACACAGCTGGGAAGCTGTGCACTGAATTCCTGAGATAAGGACCCATATTTTTAATTATCTAGGTGGGAAAGAACAAAGTTAAATTATTTTTAGGAAGTACTAAGAACATATGTCTGATGTGCTATGTAATAAAAAATACAGAGATGTCAGTATTTGCTAATTATTCTTGCACAATTAGCAGAAAAAAATCCCACAATCATTAGCTGAGCATTAAGCTTCCTCTCATTTTGAGGACGATTAATAAAAGTAAAAAGTAAACTGGATTTGGTAGTTGCTGTTATATAGTAAATCAAACTTTTGTCAACAGTTACGTGGGTGAATATGAACATTTTCATGAACACCAGAAGTATGCAGATTTGCCGCATCATTTCAACGAGTCCCTCGCAAGCAACTTACAATTTGTCCAACCTGCATGTTCTGAGTAAATCAGTCCTTATCTAATTGTCCTTGTTTCTAAGCCTAATTGTCCTTGAAAGTATTATAAGCTGTTATATTTTCATACAAATGATCTGCTCAGGAAGAATCTGTGAAATGCCTTAGGCACAGGTTTTATTCTACGTCAGATGCTTTCCACAGACATGCTTTCAAGGCTTTGTCTACAGCAATTGTGTAGCTGTCAAAAGGAAAATACCATTCCTGAGCTGTTTTCACTTCTCTCCTCCAGTATTTCATGTTTTTGTTTTGTGGGCATTAGAAGTATGTAAAATGACAGTGCTTATGTTTGTCCAGAAAAGACAATTCCCAAAGCAACAGCAGCTGTTGGTTGCAGAAGCTACTCTGAGTATAAACTGTTTTCCAGAAAGAGGGCTGGTTTAGCAACCATTTAATAGGTCAAAAGCCACACAATGTATTCTCTTCAAATAGTACATATACCTGCAATTTAGAGAACAGTGCACCAATATAATATTAAGACTTACATGGTTTAGGATCCATTGTATCTATCTCATCATCCATACTAAGAAAGAGGGGCTAATGCTGAAAATATGCTTGTTTCCAAGTTAGAAAAGACAGTATTTCAGTACAATTCCTGAAAGCATATAGATTTTCTGATTCTCCTAAAAGGAATAAAGACTGAGGCAGGAACGCATTCAACATAACTTTATGTTTTTATTTGTCTTGTTTTACTTAATTTTTATATCCTATTCTCCTCTACTGAAGATGCCCCTATGCCATTGCCCTCGCTAATGTTGCACTCATATTATTTGCTTCAGTGAAGCCAATGAGTCCATCAGCATTGCCAAGGGCTGCAGTTAAGCATGTCTGTGGGCTGTTCCTGTTGCTGTAATAGGAAATGTGCCATGAGTACCCAGCTGCTCTGTCCCCTGTTATGAACGTACTGCCTCCCTGCCACCGATCCAAAAGTCAGTTCAGGTGGGACAGGACTGGGACCACTGGGTCCATCCCAACCCACTCATAGCAGGGACAACCTGCATGGGGCTTCCCAGGGAAAACCATTCTCAAAAGCAACCTGCAGGGTACCAGTCATGCCTTCCCTGCACTCCTTCAGCTGTGCCTGGTGACAGTCCCCATGGGCAGTGGGAAGCCATGTCCCATGCAAGTTTTATGTTTAGAAGTACATTCAGTCTGCTCCTATGAGACTGGCATATTGGCGTGTTTTCCCAGCCCATGGCTTTTCTCAGCTAGTGACTCAGGGGAGAGAACACATTAATGATGATTCAGCATGTCAGTTTTGGGTTTTTGTGTGTGTTTCTGCAATGATGTATCACCACCTCAGGGACAATGTATCCTCTTGGGGCAAAAGCCCTGCTGCTACATCCCTGTCATGGTACCCACCACCACAAGGCACACGGTCCAGTAAGAAGAGGAGCAAATAACCTCCAAGGAGGCTGCTCCCCAGTGACCACGGGACACATGTCTGTGGTGGTAAGTCCTGTGCCAGTCCAAGGCTGTGGCCAAACCCAAACATACTCCATAGTCAGGCTGGCAAGATGCTGGAACAAGGGCTGTGACTGTGCTCCAGAACCCAGTGGGGGCCATCCTTGACCTCTCCTTGCCCAAGAGCGCACATGTCCCACCCAAGATGTGGGTGGCTGGGCACAGACAGCTGTGCACGCTCAGCCCTCACTCCAGCACCATCCAGGCAGGGGACATCACAGCAGCTGCTAGCCATTGGGCAAGATTGACTGTGCTTCAGGTGATGGAGCACATAGCAAGTTGACAGCAATGTTGACAACTTATTTTTCCTTGCAGAACAATGGCATTACTTGTGTTTTTGAGGACTAGAAATCGTACGCATACAACATATTTCAGTTAAAGGGATACTGCCAACTGACAAAAAAAAAAACAACATCTTGATATTACCTATGTGTGTTACAAGCTTACTTGTAACCAGAAATAATAGTCTTAGATTACCAGAAATAATAGTCTTTTTCCTCTGTTTTTCTCTGGTTTGTTTTCTTGACCATTTGACACTAATGCGGTGTTTCCTTTGAATATCCAGGTTATTCAATAATTTTGCCCTTCTGTTTTGTGTGAGCCTTTCATATTACAATGAAGAAATTAGTCTCACCTGGAAAATGTGAATGTGCTGGTGAAAAAACTGGCCAGGGATTTAGGATGTAGCTTATTTTTACACAAGGTGCGCGATTGAAGTTGTGTCTTTAGTTTTTATATTAAATACTTAATCACAGCATAAAATTCTGTGACTTGTTTTTAAGTAACCTAGCTTTGAAGCTCAGGATGAAAAAGTGTGTTGCTTTAATGATAATTTTGTAGGTTCTCATCAAAACAAAAGTTTGGTCTCATTATCCCATTGTTCTCCTTTTCTTTTTTCTCCAAGCTGCCTGTCTCGTCCTGGGTTGTATGATTTTTCCTGATGGCTGGGATTCAGATGAGGTAAAACGGATGTGTGGTGAAAAGACAGACAAGTACACGCTGGGGGCTTGTTCAGTCCGCTGGGCATATATCCTGGCGATTATTGGAATCTTGGATGCCCTGATCCTCTCATTTCTGGCATTTGTGCTTGGCAACAGACAAGACAGCTTGCTAGCAGAGGAGCTCAAGTTGGAAAACAAAGGTAGGACTGCTTTAGAAACACTATTATTGGGTGGCCTTGAGGGCAATTGCTTAAAAACAATGTTCTGTTTCATTTTATTTTATATTTAAAAGTTGGCATGCTGGCTTACTTCCTAAATTGCTGGGAAAGAAGAAATGCAAGGGGAAGAGGAATGCTTTTCAGCTTCCAAAATCGAAGAAAGCTCAAAATTGCCATAATTGCTGTGTTATGCATGACTTAACAGTTTCTAGAGTTGTAGATGGGTTGGGTTTGTGTTACTCACTTGTACATTATTTCATTAGTATTTAAGTTTCACTATCTCCATCTTTTTCTGTACTCCATGGAAGATTTGCTCATTTGGTTCCTTTGAAGCTTTGCATTGTAATATGAATGGCTGTAATATGGCATTCCACTTTATGTGTTAGCACAGTACACAGTAAGGAGGGAGTGTTGGCTTGGGAGACTGGTGAGGAGCTGTGTAACAGGACCGCCTGTACAGCGAGGCACTGGTGGACTAAGGATCAGAGCCAGGAATGAAGAAGAATCCTAGTTCTTGTTTGATTGTGTTGCTTTGAGCTCATTAGTCAGCTCACAGGAATCTAGGATGCTGTAGTAACTGAATATTCATGCAGTGGGTTGGGTATAAAACACATTTCTGGATTAAGAATGTGAAACTGGTTCAGTGCAGTAGTTTGTCACGTAGTTGCAAGAGGAGAGATGTGTCCAAGCCTGGCTGATGTCTGCAGCCCCTTCCCCTCATACTCCCCCAGCATCCACAGCTGTGTATCTGATGTGAAAGATACCACAGAGGGCACGTCCCTGCCTTGTCTTTTTAATGGGCCTGTTGTCCCTAGATCTGTCTAATCCCTTCTGAACCTGCTGTTACTGTCAACCTCTACAGCACCACATGGCAGGGAGTTCCTGTTGCTCGCTATTGACTGCTAAAAAGTACTTTCTTTTATCTGTTTCACATTAATCCCCTACTATTTCCACTGAGTGTCCCTTAGTGCAGGATTCTGCATTCAGTTTATCCACCACCTTTGTAATTTTGTAGGTTGCTTCTAATAATAGCAAAGATATTAGGAGCCCTTCATCACTGGATTGGAAATCAAAAGCTGCTTGGCAGCCTGTGTTGTACAAAATAGCTGGTCTCAGTCCTACTCCAGAAGGGCCATTATCCATATATCTGAAAGCACCAGCCCACTGGCCCCAGCTTGCTGAATTGCAGACAGTCAGCACATTCAGCCCAAAGATAAATGGACTTGAAGACTGAACTTCTCATGCGATTCCAGACCTGGTTAGAGCCTACTAATGTTGTACGTTAAGGAAAGTGTATGTTCCTTGCAAATGCCTGTGTACTTCTGTTCTGCAGGGAAACTGAGGGCATCAGTTTCAAGGACTGTCTCTGTGGCCCTTTTCTGTAAGGATAATATTCATCTGCATTTGAAAATTATAATACTTATCAAAATAGCATTCACAGCTATGCCATAAGTGCTTTTGGCACCAGCACTGTGTCTGATTTCTCTATACCACACGGGGCCCATGAACCCTGCAACTACTTCTATGAAAGAACCTCATCTGTCTTGGCACCTTAGAAGTAAAAAACAGCTTCTGGAGGCTCATCACCTCTCACATTGCTGGCACAAGCTCCTGCCAGAACATTTGGTCCTCAGCATGTCAGACAAAATCATTTGCTCATTTTCCTTGGATTAGGCACAGAAATGTACCACACTACCGGCTTCAAAGCAAATCAGAACCCAACAGAAAGGGACCTACCTCACTTTGTCCTTCACAGTCAAGCCTAATGTCCACCACTTCTTAATCTGTCTTTCAAGTGAAAAGAAAAAAGGCAACTTGTCTTCTAAAAGGACATCCTTTCACCCCTCATCACAAAAAGCTTCTGCTAAGCAGCAACAGGGCAAGCCTAAATCACCCTGCAGCCCCCTGGCATTTCCCTACCTACATGTGTTGCCTCTGGGCACAGCCCCAGACCCAGATCAGTCCCAAGAGAGCAAGGTGGGGACATGGGTAGGTACCACCACCCCCCATCAGTGGTGGGGATGTGGAGACCAGTGGAGACCAGTACCAGCAGAGTATCAGCTCCCTGGTTTGCTGACCAGAGATCAGTCCTTCTTCTGGCCTTTTGGATGCCAAGAAAGCTTGCCTGCATCCTAGTGAGCAAATGTCCTACTGAACCAACGAGGCACAAACACTTAATTCCCTCCAGTGGTCTCTGATCTCTCAAGACGGGCTGCAGCTTGCTGTCCCCCATGCTGTGTTCAGGGAGCAGGGCTTTGGGCCAAAAAGACTGCACTCTGAATCTGGCACTGGGATGTGTAGGTAGTACTTAAACATTTTTGCAGCTAGAAGTCATTTGACTCTGGATGCTGCTCACAGTGTTTAGGAGGCAGATTTTGGGTTCGTATGGAAAAATTTGTGATTTTGTAATCCTGGCAGTCACTGTCTGCATGCTCAGGTGACCAGTTTGGGGCGCTGATCTGTGGTTAGAGGGGGTATTGATTACTTGCAACATAATGATGAAGAGGCTGGTAGAAAATTAGGACCAACACTTGTCCTTGAGTTGGCTCCAAACAACCTCCTCTCTGTACCACTGGCACTACCCCTTGGCCAATTTTGGGTTAGGATATATGGAGAAAAGCTCACCAGCATTAGTCCATATCCAAAGTATCCATGCATCTCTTAGAAATGGTCAGGATGCCAAAATATTGAAATATGCAAATATCACCATTAATCAGAGGCTGCAGTGGCTGTACAAGTACCTGGCACCACAATTGTTTATGAGCATTGGTGACAAGGAAACAGCTAAAAGTATATGGAACACAACAAGATGGTAAAAAGGTGAGAAGATGACAGAAAAAGAGCAAGCTGTACTTCTCTGTAGACTTAACATGATGAATTACCCTCCTACTCTATGCTTTTGATTACTTCAGTCCCGTATATTTACATAGGTTAATGAATGCTCATAAGTAAGGAATTTGACTGTTAAAATTATTCATGGGAGAAGACGGCTGTATTTTTGCCATACAAGAAAGTTTTCTTTTTCATTACGTGATAAAAATAGTGCTTATTCATTTCATATTTTCTTAGGTATAAGAGCAACCTACCATGCAGGTATCGTGTCTGAGAAATACGACTCAAGTTTAGCAGACTTTCTTCAGGTTATACTCTATTTAACGCAGTTTCCTAATCATGCAAATTTTAGACAACAATCCATACCTTTTTCATTTAAAAACTGCCTTTTGAAGAAAAAAAGGTATTTCTAAAAAGATTTTCACATTATGTTTATGCCATTAGTAAAAGGAGGGGAGAGAACAGTATTACATGGTTTTCTTTAATTCATAGGAACTAACAGTAAAGACTTAAAGGCCTGTATGTTATTAAACTAATGGCATGCAGGGTGATAACAAAAATGGTCAGAATTCATGTTAGCTTTAAGCTTCGTCAACACCATTTTGAGTGAGCCATCAACAGCAGACATAAACCTTGATGTGTTGTGTAATGACATAATTTAACATTTTGGACTGTAATGTCTTAATGACATAAAATTAAAGTTCTAGCCAAAGGGATGAGAGACCAAATGAGAAGTTTCCAATAGAAATATAGAGTGCAAGGCAATTACTTTTATGGTAGAAAGTGGTACTTTGGTCTGCATTATGAGTGATAAATACAAGAGCATTCAGAAGAACCTATCCTGTTAAGTAATATCAGTCAGAGCAGGTGGATGATGCTCTGTGTGGACAGCTGTGGCTTTTCTGATGGATAGAACAGCTTCACAAGGTGTTTATATTTAAGGCTTGACTCATCTTTGAGGCCCATATGGTCTCAGATAAGCAATTTGCACTGTAGATTTCCTGGAGTTACAAGCCTAGGGCTGAAATAGATAAAAGGAGATTTGAAGGATTCATCTACCTTGCAGTGATTGCAACTCACGTGGACTCAAACTACACCACATCGCTGCCAGCAGCCATATTGCAGAGAGCTCAGAGCTCAGTGCAGGATGCCCAACCCAGGCCTTGCCAGTTGGTTGACACTTACATCCTTATTATAATCCATGCCAGTGCTGTCAGGGCCTGATGCAGGTTATTGAAGGCTGGCTCCATGCATCTGCTGGGGCTGCAGTCACTGCAGAATAAACACTCCTAAAGACAGAAGCTAAGGGGAAGTTGTTTCCTGGTGACAAAACAGTTTTCTGTAAAAGACCAAAAAATAGTCTTGCACGGATATTTGCACACCTTTGGCTAGAAAATCACCTTCTGTAAACAGGAACAGTCTACCCACATGATTGCTGCTGCAACATAGAACCATCTGCAAAGGCCCTAATACCTGAAACTGAGTGACAAGAGGCTAGCAATGCACTTGTCCCATCGAGGGACTACATGACAGAGTGCACATCAGCTGTCATTCTCCAAAAGGAAAACAGCTCAGGTCACAATGCATGTGCACACTGCTGTGAAATTACAAAGCCCTGCTTATCAGCATGTAGTTTTCATGGCATACACTCACAAACATCCAGGCTAACTTGTTCAAAATTGTATTAATAAACATATGAATGTCAATAACCTGATTTAATTTTTCATATATAGCTGAAATCCATAAAAGAATTGCCAACAGCTCCAGTAATAATAAAGAGTACAGATCCAGTTAGAACACCACGTATACCCCCTGTATACCCATGTTCTTTATCCAATAAAATTACATAGTCCTTTTTTTATAACGTTGTGTAGCCCCTGACTCCTCCTGATACAGAAAAAGTCAGTGCACAGATCATTTTTTTTCCATTAGCCTGTACTTTACAAAAATAAAAATACTTTAAAAAATAAAATGCAGGATTTCTGTTACTCTCTTCCCTTTTTCACACTGGTATTTCTGTTCACGTCTGATAGTCTCTTCCTTTCGGAAGAGTTCAAGAGTGATCCAGTTCAGCCTCTTGCTGCTTTGGTGTGTGGCTCCATGTTCAAAGCACTTAAGGTGACTTTGAACTCAGAACCAACTTGGCCACTTTAATTTCCATTTGAGAAGGCAAACTCATCGGGGAGTGGTCTGTGATGGATTGCTATAGACAGCCCACCACATGCACTTGCCAGGCTGCAGCGGGCCAGAGGAAGCTGGAATTACGTTAAAAGGTTTATGCTCTTGCTTCAAAGGAGAAGTATTTAGGTACCCTGCTTTTGAATGGCAAAATCAGGCTCTTCTTTGAAGCCCACAGCCATAGGTTCCAGGTTGGGAATTCTTGGCCCTCATTTCTAGCTTCAAAACATGATTCTCTGGCATGTCAGCCAAGAACAAAGCCTTGTCACAGCTGTGAAGAGCTCACATGTTCTCTTTCGGCCACTGACAAGTGGCTCATCTATCATAGCATCACTGCAATTAGCTCCATTTGTTAATTTCATAGTTTAATTAAAACCTATTTTCCTTCAGGTATCACGTCTACAATGAGCTATGAGGAGCTCTGAGTATAAGAACAGTAAGCAAGTAGTACAAGGCATATTTTGTCTAGAAACCTGCAACTAGAAGCCAATCTAACAGATTTATTTTAAGTAAAGTTTTTTTTCCACAAAATTTCCTGCTTTAGATAATGGTGACTACTTGCCTGTGATTTCAACTATATAAACAGCATTTTTACAAGAGGAACTATAAAGATAAACATGAAGATTTCATTGTGGTGGCATCAGAGGAAACTTCATCTCTCCAGGATAAAGATTCTCATAGCACTGCTACAGGATCTGTGCCCAAGGTGTGGACTTCCATTCAAGGATTGTATGAACATCATTGGATCCAAATCCACGTCTTTCCTTAGCAGTGCCTTTGTGTCATTCAGTCTTGCCTGTTGTGTATTGAATACTGTCACACAAAGCAGAACAGCTCCAGCCTGAGGATTTTTGGGCCCCCTCCTCCACAGCAGTCTACAGTATTTTGTGTAGGACACTGTTGTTGGAGGTTGGAGATAAAAGTCTGAAAGTCCCAAACTAAGGCAAGCAGAAAATCAAAGAATTTTTGAGGTTGTAGTAGAAACTGAGGGGAAGAAACTGGGAGTGAGAGCATAAGTTAGGGTTCTTCAGTGCAGACTTAGAAGACTCTTCCAAGTCATCCTTTTGAAAATGTCTACTTTTGTGTTTATGGGCATGTGAGAAGCACATGCATATACATGTGAGAAGCTACTTAGATTTTTCTACTGGTATTGAGTGGCAGAAAGGCAAAAGCCCAGGAGTGATGTTCAGAATAGCTGAGTTTATTCCTGACTTCGTTGATAAGGTATGCTGCTGCTCTAGCAATGGAAGGTGAATTAGAAAAGCTAAATAGTGGTGGAATTATTAAAGTTTGTATTTAAGAGACTAAGCCTTGATAAAAGTATTTTATCAGGGAACTACTTTACCAGTGTGCTAAATGATGATACTCTTAAGGGGAGACAAATGAGGCATTAAAACTAAAAGTTGAAAGCTGATTAAAATATCTTATTAAATAAAGGTCAATCCTACCATAGTGCTGATTGATTTATCAGCTGATCCAACGGTTCCTTTCCAGCTCCACTTTCTATAATGAGAAAGTAAAATTAGTCCTAAACATATGCATTAATTACTTAACTAAAGAAGTTGGAGACCATGAATAGAGTGCTAGTTCCCCACTGATTAAGGAAGGAAAAACATAGAATCGTAGAATGTTTAGAGTTGGAAGGGACCTTGAAGACCATATAGTTCCAACCCACCTGCCGTGGACAGGGACAGAACATGGTGAACTGCTTTCTATCTCAAAGATGCATCCACTTGCTGTTACACTTTGTAAGGAGGATCATAGAATAGCTCAGTTTACAGAAATTGTAATTCCATTTAATGAGCTCATGATATGAGGCACCAAGTATGGGCACTTAAAGGCATGCTGGTAGGAAAAAGCCAGGCATCCTCAAAAAAAAAAAAAAAAGGCTTCTTAAACAGTATAGGGGACTCAGTGCATTGTATGGGCTCTGTGCTCAGCTGGAAAATTCTGTAGGGCAGCAAGGCACAGAAGTGTTGAGCTTTACAAAGAGGGGTGACATGATGCATGGGGATGGAGGATGAAGCCATTAGAAAGTGCTGTCACAAGCTAAAACAAATCTCCAGGTTGGCCAAGACAAGTCCATACAAAGCCTGGACAGATCTGGAGATATGTGTTGTTAACTTAAAATGAAGCCTATGACCTGTTACAAGCAATGCCATATTTACTGAGCTAAAAAGTGACAAGTCTGACTGTGCCATCACTAGTAGTTACATTAGAACGGATATTTTGAAGCTTTGACAAAAATTCAGAAATATTTCACACTACATAGATATATAACAGGGAAGTAGCTGGCACGTATTTAATTCTGGATAGGGCTAGTCGCACACAAAGATTCACACCACCATTCACACATTCTTCCCTACTGAGAGAAACCACATTTTTAGGAGGAACAGCAGAGAACAGGAGGGCTCATGACTCAGCTGTTCTTGCATTAATGTTTTGGGGCAAAGTGTAGACTAAAAAATCAAGGCAGGTTTGTGCCAAGAATCTGGACTGTGACTGAGAACAGCTGATCTATGAGGACTTTGCTGCTGCTCAGTCCAGTCTGCCATTTCAGGGACATGCCCGGGCTGTCCATATGTTCACACCAGCCCTAATGCCTTGTCCTCTCCCACAGAGGAAGCCTACAGAACTGAGCTGTGATCGTTCCTTCTTGAAGCAAGTTCCAGAAATTTTCTTGGACATCTTTCTCATGATTGATAAAGTCATTAGTTTCATTATTTCATTTCTACTGGGAATTTGTTCGGACTCTTTTTCATCAGTTTCATAAAGCCAGGCTCATTTTCTGTCTGCAAACAAAACATTTTTGTCGTTCTCCTGAATGACAAACTTGGTGCTCTCCAGTTTGTTATTCCTACTGACCTCTGTCTGGATGCCTGAGAAGCCTGGTCCTGGGACAGGCCCAGATGAGGGCACCCATGTATATTAGTTTCTTCGCTCTGAGATGACCCTACCAGGGCCAAGTTTGCTACAGCTGAAAGTTCTGCTTTTGGCTGCTAAGATCTTTGTTGAGTGTGTTATGTTTGTACAGTTCTACTTGACACAATACCAGAAAACAGCAGTGGAAGAGGAAATAGAAACATGATCTTCATGAGTAATATTGCACTCAAGATTGCTGTAGATGTGGACTAACTTCATTTGCTAGAAAGGAACACAATACGTAAGTGAAATTATAATCCAAAGACATTCTATCAAGATTTTGCTTATCTCTGTATCTATCTGGAGTATTTTTTTTCTTAATTTATATTTTTAAATAAAATAAGTGAGTTGGCTTGTAGCCCATGGTCCATGTTATTAGGTTGTCTTTCAGGCATTCATCATGCAAGCTCTCCAGCTGTCAGAAATATTTTTATGCACCTACTTCAAGTGCATTTAGCATGAAATGTACTCTAAAGACATGGCAAAATTGAAAACAGAGGTTTAGTTTTAATCCCATTTGACTAAATGTATTTACAACACCGCAGCACATTTGATTTTATGAGCTGCCTTCCCTTAGTTTCATAAATCTAAAACTTTTCAGGATCATAATGAGCTGGCATGAGGATGTCATTCATCTCAAAATGCTCTTTCATCTCAAAGCGCTTGCACCCTTCTAGGTGGCAGCGTTTGACACAAGACAGACCATTGCTCAGGTTCGTAGTAGGCTATTTCCCTCAGCTCCTACCTTCTGATGTTCTCGGCTGATTCTCTCCTAATCACTAAGTATATTGTTCCTGTCTAGTACGTGCCAAAAAACTCACTGCTCTTTGTATAACTCCGTGTCTGTTAAGAGGCTGAAAAGATCAGCATGATCATTTTAACTACTCTCCAAGATCAGACAGGCTGAAGAATGGTCTGAATCCCCTCCAGTTTATCAGCACCACGTAAACTGTGGAACCAGAGCTGGACACTGTTCTGGGAGTAGTTCTAACTCTGCGGTACCCAGAGATGTTAAAGCCCCTCAACTTCTGATCGGTGTTTCCTTATCTGCAGCTGAGGTGGCCATAGCCCTTCTGGATGCCAGCACCTGTCCAGCTCATGTTCAGCTGACTTTTCACATGCTCTCTGTCAGTGCATGGCTGTGTTTCTTGCTCCTTGATGTATCATTTTGCATCAGGCTATGCTTAAAGAATCAGCCATTTGCTAGCACACACAAAGACTTCTTTGGCCCTCTTCATCACAGCAGTTGAGAGAAGGAGAAAATGGACATTGCCACTGGCTCCCAGCAGTCTGGAGAAAATCTGGATGTTTTAGGTCTATCTCCTCCTTCTTCTTCACTGGAAGGAGATAAAAGATGTGAAGAAGGAAACCAGAAGCCACCTTCTTTCTTTTCTACATGTGCGCTGAATTCAGACACAAAATCATCCCAACATACGCTCTATTGTTTGAACTAACAGTGTCGGGGCACTTTATGCCTCCCTATGGCTGTCTTTGCTTCCATAACTTCTCACTGCACATGGACAGTTCAGTCAATCAAGATAAATCTTTACAATATTAATGCTTCCCATTGTCTGGTACGGCTGGAGACCCTGAATGCCCACTGTAGGGTCTAATAGGTGGGCAGAAATTTGAAAATACTGAGAAAATCCACCAGCTTTGCTATCAGCAATAAGTGTAAAGGTAGACAATTTCTTGCTTCCTGAACACAGAAGCAATAGTTTAGCTGTACTTTTTACATTTCTACCATAATAATACATGTTAATGATAAGTGCATATTGGATAAGAATTGAGAAAAATAGCAGTGTTAGGTAAATGCCTGCCAAAATGAATGCATCTGGAATATGTGCAATAGTTCAGTTATTTAATGGTTACTTTTAAAAAAGCACATTCAAAAAACCAAATTAGATTGGCATAGCTGAAATGGGCTCATTTTATACAAAATGTTTGCTAGTACTCTTTTTCTTCCTAAGTAGATTATTGAACCAAAATCTTCAAAGCTTTTCCACTGGGCATGTTGGACGTGATTATGCAGTGGGTTGTTTTTTTCATCCTGTGAAATCAGTAAGAATTTTAGAGGGTGGGTGTAAATTTAATCCATTAGAGCAACTCATACACTTTTTAAATGGTCATGAATAATCCTTGAGCACAGAGCTTCAAACAGTATTTTTCAGGTAGTTTAATGTTTGATATGTATAAAATACTTTCACGTTTCCTTTGAAAAACACTGGCACTAACACTCTGACAATAACAACTGGCTGACCCCTTGCAAATAAAACTCTGATAAAACAATAAAGATCAGACATCGTATATCCCACAGAGACAAATACTGGTCTGCTAGAGAAAGTGGAAGTGTACTAGAAATCATTCAGTGTGTTTCAAATATTAAGGAGAAGAAAACATTGACAGAGGGTCGATTGGAAATTCAGTACAGAAGCCATACTGGCAAAATATAAAAGTGCCATACATAGGAGAACAGCCACAAAACACAGCACTTGCACCCTTAATGGAAATGCTGGATTTGGCAACATGGAAAGAAGTAATGCCAAATGGTTAAGGAGCAACTTCGCTTGGGAAAATAAAAATTTGTATTGCCATTAAGGCTGCATTTCTGTGCCCTTTCAGAACTAGCCTGCAGCATCTAATTGTTGAATTTAAAAGGATGGCTGAAAGCATTCACTGGCACATGGCTTCAGCATTTCCAAGAAGAGGAGGCAGCTTTCTAAAGAGCAAAACTGCCCTCCATTGTTCTGCTTCAGTTTTATAAGTATTCTCCCTGCTGCTCTGTAGATGTTAATTCTTATCCCATACAGGCAAAGATGACATGTTATTAAGTAAAATAAATCTTCCCATATAACCACCAGCCCAACTATTTTCCTGAAGAGGACTGACAAGCTTATCTTAAATAAATCCCTAAGAGGGCTCTGTGAAATGATTAGAAGTTGTATGTTTAAAATGATGCCAGAAGATCAGCAGGTTTATACACTGATCAATCATTTATACACTAGTAAGCATCTGGCATCTGAGGCTGTGTCTGCTCATCTATCAAGCAGTTCTCACAAAGGTTAGAGAAAGTAAGGTTGTACTCAAGCACAAATATAGGTATAAAAATGTTCTCAAAATGTTAAGTAACGAGGATTACAGCATGAACTGATAGGATGTCGTATTTCAGAATAATTTCTATATCCTGATCACAAACAATTTGCCAAGGTGTCACCTTATTCCATAAGTCCAGCTGAAGCCCATCCATTGCTTTTCAGTGCAGTTAATGTCCTTGCAGACAGATATAGAGTATGTGCTCACCCAACATCAGTCTCAAAAAACTTTTGTGGATAGGGTAATATTGGCCTTTGCCCTCTGTGCTATGGAAAGTGGTTTTGAAAGAGCAACCTGACAACCTCTGGAAAAGCAGTGAAAATAAAAAGTCCAAAGGCCACTGCTTAGATCTCTGGCTTTTACAGGGTATCCACTTTGGAAGGGACCAATTCTCCCTGTTTCTAGGCAAAGATTACATCTGAATTAATGAAGAAATATGAAGAGAAGTCCAGGAAGATAAGTTCATGGTGCTGTGATGTCCAGCAGGAAAACAGAACAACCAACAGTCTGGATTCTGATGGCTCACCTGAAAGTTTGTGGCATAGAATCATCATATCATAGAATGGTTTGAGTTGGAAGGGACCTTAAAGATCATCTAGTTCCAACCTCCCTGCCATGGGCAGGGAGACCTTTCACTAGACTCAAAGCCCCATCCAACCTGGCCTTGAATACCTCCAGAGATGAGGCATCTTCATATTCTTTCCCTTTCCACCCAAATCCCTACTTCATGCCTATGGATGTGAGCACACATGCTTTCAACAGTGCTATCCTCTTGGACTCTGTGCTTATCAGTTCACAGAGGGCTTTCTTTTGTGTAGACTTACAAGCCTTGAAGCATATATAGTTGTACATATGTGAGTAATGTACAGGATCCTTCAGAGCACAGGGAGCAAAGGGAAAGTTATTGTGGCAAAGAAACAGGGTAAGCACTGCAAGAGGTCCTGGTGGCCAGTGATGTTGATTCCCACCATGGCAGAGTATATGCTACTTAGATTCTTTTTTAATACTCCAGAGCTACACCTAAAACCCATGAGTTTAGTTCAGCACCCGCTAAACCTGCATTACATTTTGTCCCATTATTCTTCAGAATATTCTCGAAAGCTCTGCATAGCATTGAAATCACAGTTATCACCTTATGTTTGTCTAGACCTATAGTTAGTCTGGCATAAATTAAGACCCTCATTGACAAAGTTGCAGAGAGGAAATGTATAATCTCTTTTGAACTTGGCATTTTAACAAATATTTTTAGTTGTTCCATTTTCTTTTTTGGTCAGATTTCCTGGGCTGTGCCTCAGTTCCACCTTGGTTCTCCTTTAATCTTTTCCCTGCCTTTTTTGCCTCTCTTTTCATAGAGTATGTATTTGTATCCCATTTGTTTAGCAAATCTGTTTATTTCACTTTTATTTCAGAACTTCAACTTTCATAATCCTAGGAGTAGGTGTTTTCTCAATTTATAATTTCATAATTATAAAAAATATATACTATATCATTGTTTAAGCAGGCAAAAAAAAAAGCAAAAGGGAATTTTTCTATTTTTTTTTATGTATATCTGGTATTACTTTCTAAACTCTAAAAGTAAAAGCACCATAAATGGTATTTTCATTCTTACCCTGCTTGGGAACAAGAGGTGAACGTTATCATATAATAAGTATACATGGGCTGTAATAGCTATCACTCAGATCAAAACCTGCTGCATTGACCAATTCCATTTTTTTAACAGGAAAAGAATGCAGCAATTCATCACTTGTCCAATCTAGTTAATGTTTTTTTGCCTTTTTTCTAAGAGTGGAATTTGTGAAATGGTTTGCTTTGACAGTTTGAGGTACTCGGTACTTTTCATTTCTAGCTCATTGACTCAAGTATAGCACATATTGGATGAAAATTGACCGAAAATTGAATCTGGAGAATGACTGATGGCTGAAGTATGTAAAAAAGGGTTGGTTTCTGCTCAGCTGATAGTAGACAGATGCCAATAACAAAAAAAATACATATATCTTAACCCTGAACTAACAAACGTTCCAATTAGGGAGACTCAGAAATGAATGGAGAACATATCTACCTTTGGGTGCCATCATCATTGGATTCCTAACTTTAGCTATCTAATACCTATTTCCAGAACATTTCCAGAACATATTTCCTAGACATGCCTCTCAAATCTCTGAAAATCAGAATGTCAGTATGGAATATCATGCACCCAAAAGGTGAGGTCTCTTCTGAAGAAAGGTAACTGCTTGCTCCTGACAGGACAGTCCTTGCAGATTGGGCATGTGATGGAGATGGGTATGTGTGAATGTGTGAAAACATTAGGTGAGAGCTGATGCATTTTGGTAGAGCCAAAGGTCAATTTTGCCTGGCTTGTGTGCCTTGAAAAGTACAGCGGTATCTTTTCATTCTGACTCCTCCTCAGCATTTGAATCCTATTGAATTAGTAAGGTGAATTAACCTAGTATTTGTCACTTCCTTCTCTAAGTTTCCAAGAAATTTAGTCTTCAGGGATTACAGTTTTGCTTTGTCTGCCATTTCTAGTGACAGATTATCCCCCAATTCCCAATGAACATAATGAGATATTTAAGATAAAAATAGTCCTCCTTCTATGCTCTGCTCTCCCATTTGGATAATCTGATTTTTAACTTGCATTCTTATCTAAAGGAAGAATTTGTGCCTTATAGCAATGAATGGCTGGCCCTCCTATCCTTCCAGGACTGCATTAATATTGTTGCTTTTAAAAAGATGATAA
The DNA here is from genome assembly GCA_026413425.1 of Tringa solitaria. NCBI lineage: Eukaryota > Metazoa > Chordata > Aves > Charadriiformes > Scolopacidae > Tringa > Tringa solitaria. The sequence continues at coordinate 14,606,783 of JAOXJM010000001.1, forward strand.
TAGGTAAACCAACCTTGGCACTACAGTGGCAGGTCATACGCTTGCATGCTGCACTACATATATGGATAACACAAAGAACAGTAGCTCCCTATTTAGATTTGCAACACGTCTATGTTCTGGAGTTCAATTCACATATTTCCAGAGCTGATAGCAAGAATCACATTTCTGATAGTTATATTTCCCTGTTCTCTGAGAAACAGAAAGACTTTTTCAACGACAATCAATATATTCAGAAATTAAACTTTAGTTTCAACAATGTCACCATGATTCCTTGTGGCATGATGTGTACCAGCTAGATCTCAAACCAACATAAACCCAATTATGAAGCCTTTTTTGACAAACCGCAATTTCAGTGAGCAATAGTATTTCACGAAACAAAGCTTTTTAATGGATGGCTGTTGAATTTAATGCTTTGCTTTAGTTGGATTTTTTTTATGCTAATACATTTCATTTTGATATCTGAAAGCAAAAATTCCTTATTTTCTCATCAAAATAATTTCCTTATGAAATTACACTGTTTATCTGCCCACCTGTTTATCAGTCCCCCTCCCAAATAACTTTGAAACCCATTGTCCAATTTCAACAAAAGCCTAACATCTTTTTAAAAAAATCAAACTCCCAGAAGTGTCCTGAAGATCAATGACTGGATAAAAAAAGAGAGCATTATCTAGTGATCCCACTAAGGGAAAGCCAGGAGATTCAGCACTTAACAGCACTTGGCTGACCAAGTCAGCACAAATCTCATTTCAGATATGCTGCACTGCCTGCCGTCCCTTGATCATCTGTCATGCTAAATAAAGTTAGGTAGAGTACATGGGAAACATTGTGAGTATTTCTGTATGCGTGTACAGATATATATACATTAAAAAAAGTAAGGAAAGTGGAATGAAGCCGAAAGTCCTGTAGAAGAGAGGCTGTAAGAGACATCTGGGACATGTGGGAAGCATGGGAGTTTGGAAAGGTCTGGGGAGTGGAGGGAGCTGGAAGTACTGGTGAAGGATCTGAGGGCATGAGAAAGATGGGTATCATAGACATCTTTCTGTAAGAGGAAACAGAGTATTGCTATGGAGGTGTCATGGGACAGTGGCAAAGGAGCTGGACCATTGTACTCTTGCCGTGTAGGAGAAGGAGGACACGTAGTTTTCATTGAAAGCCAGGCTTCACGGATTCCTTGTACTGCTCGTGCAACATTTGGCTTATTTAAAACTGACCAATAAAAATGTTATTCAAGTATCTAAATACTCCCAAAGTATTTGATGGAATATTTTGGTTTAACTTTAAAGAAAACTATACAATAGGAAATAGTGGAAACCCCATTTTTCAAAAGAAACTGTAAAAATTCTTTTCTATTCAGCCCCAAACTACTTTTCCACTGCTTGCTTCAACCACTGAACTGAAAAATTGTTTATTTACCTAACAGTTATACTTAAAAATATTTGCAACATAGGCATGGCCAATACCTTTCACTCAGAGCTTTGCTGTGGGGGCAGCTCACAAAACGTGCTGGGGAACTGGCAATACCTATTAAGTTCTGGCCGACAAGATCTCAGGCTGTGCTTCAGAGAATTTGTTCCCTTGTTCAGTCAAAGATAAACAAGGTATAACCAACCAACCTGCCTCTGCCGATGATAATCTTCCTAGGAGATACTATCATTTCAGCAGCTGCTGTAAGAAACTTTTCTGGAGGTCGGCACATACAAAATAATCAATTCTCATCTACAGATTACAATTCAAATGTGCCAAATTCTACCAGGGTTTATGCTACTGGGTTAGTGAGATGAAGTCCACAATACTGATTGAAGACATGAGGTTTGCCGCAGCTGACAAACTGAATGGGCCATGGGCCGTGCCTGGGGAACTTCTTTTAGCTTCCAGAAAATAGATACTAACTATTTCTAATGAGCAATAAGCAAGCACTGCCCGCAGTATAAGTGGTTTGTAGATAAGCAAAAAGCTATATTCACAAATACTGTCAATCGACACTTTGCAACATTTTCCTTTAAAGAGAAAAAGATAGAGAAGAGCTGGTCTAGGAAATGCAGCATTTTGAAGATGCAGCATTTCTCTTATTATGGTTGGGGATAACACATGGGATAAAAGCAAGTGCTGTTAGCATCCAGCCTCACCAGCACTGCACCGGGGTGTGCTGTGTCCAGCGGCTCTGTCCAGGCTTCAGTCACCTTTTAGGCTGAACCCGCACCCAGAACCTCCAACAGGCAGTGTGGGGCATGAGTGTTTTTTGACAGCAAAGTGGGCACCCAGGATAAACCTCCATCACCCAATTTCTGCTGCAGCTGCAATAAATTCTTTCAGCCCTCACAGTGGTGTGAGCAAGATCTGAATCGAGCCTGTAATCTTTGTTCTAACAAAACTGTGAAGACAGTTTTCTTCCGCTGAAACAAAAGCCTCATTATCCTCTGTCCAGCTGACTGAACCTAGAGATTGACCTGGAGTCAGATTGTAACTCCTGGTTCAAAGCATCTTAAAAAAAGGCTGGCAGAATGCACAGTTGTTGGTACCCAATGGAAAAATATTCTTAATTCAATTACTTTGCATGCTGAGACAGTTTTAGGCGAGCATTAGGTACAGCATGACAGCCTGTGGCAGCATATTCTTCAATACACGTGCTTCCCTGAGCTTGGAAGGGAAGGAGGTTGCGGTAGCGCTGAGGTAACGTGGTGGGGTTTGGAGATGCTGGCCCTTGAGGGACACTGCTTGCTCCTGACCTGGAGACAGCTGCAGCAGCATGGCTTGTACCAGCACCAAGCCCAGAGGCCATGTGCCTCAGCACAGCATTGAGCCGACACAGCCGTATTGGGTTTAGGACTCAGCTAATATCCACATAGCACCTTGTGCCAAGTGAATGAGCTGGTTTGGTCTCTGCATTTAAATTTCTGTGTGTTGTTTCCTTCCTCTGGATGCTGCTGAGGTGCTGTTTCCATCTGGAAAGAAGCATTTTGGGTGTTTTTGTCTTTGGACATGTGTATATCACCTAATGGAGCACAGCGCACAGGTCTCCTAAGCTCACAGCAGCCCATGCAGACACCAGGTGGAGCATGGCTCAGGTCTTCACAGCCTTGTAGCTTTGTTCAAATTTCTTCAAATACTGCTTGAGCAAAGAAACTCCATTGACACGCAGGATTTATGAGCTTGGTCTGTGTTCCCCCTTTCAGATGCAGGCAGCTGCGCAGGGTCCTCTGAGTTGTTTGTGTGATGAACAAACACCAAATGTCCCCCGGCATAACTGCCCAGTCTGCCTCATCAAAAACTTGTCTAGCCCTCTGCAATCAAAAGAAATAGAGTTAGGTGTAGGAAAGGGAGAAGTAATTCAGGGCTGGAATAACTACAGTTGCCTGGATTCAAAATGAACACTATTTTTGCTCAAAAGCACCCAAAAATCAGAAGAGGAGGATGCTGGATTCTGTCCTTGCCTTAAGACCAGAGCAGAATAGTGGACAGGCAAAAGACTATTTCTAATTCTGTATGTGTTTGGGCAAAGCACATAACTGCTCTATGCCTCAGTTTACCCAGAGGTTCCAATACATTTGCTTCCCTCCAGCATCTTCTGCAAGGAATTTTTCAATTAATACTTCTGAAACGGTTCGGGTTCCTCATGAGAAAGGTATGATAATAGTGCATATTACTGAAAAAAAAATTGCTTAAAATAACTCTCGTGAAACATTTGTCAAACAGAGAAAGTTGAAAGGAGGTGCTGTTTTGTTCAAATAGCATAAGGGAAAGCCAAAGAGGGACGAGCACAGATCCCATCCTGCGCAGAGGGACGAGGCCAAGCAGCATTGCAGGTGTTATGTCGACACACCGCAGGTATGTCCCAAACCAACCTGTGTTTCTCCAGCAAACGCAGGAGCTGATGTGTGTCTATATATAGCGAGCAGGGCAGGATGTGATGGGAGGATGGCAGCGCCGAGGGACACAAGGTGACACCTGCTCCTCGCAATGCTGGACGGCTTGGCAGGTGGCTGCCGCTCTCCCGGCTGCCAGAAGGGATCCAGCCAGGACCGAGCACTGCTCTCATTAATGCCATGCTCTCATTAATGCTGCACCAGACTCCTCTGCGCTCCGGTCGGCTCAGGGCTTTCACTTTTTCACTTATGCAAGCAGCAACCCCCGAATCTGTACTGTACAGAGAAAAAACTGTGTATCATTGATCAGCGGGTTCAGCAGAACCCGTGCGTGTTGAGGGATTGCCATGAGAAACTTCAGCTGCTGTAGCAACTGCTCTGGCCGAGCTGCTGGAGATCAGCAGTAAGAAGCATTCACCAAGATACATACAAATAAAACTCGTGAGGTTGCTTTGATATCTCAGTCTTTGTTTGCTGGAAGCATTCGTACCAGCGATCAGTTAACTCTTCAGCAAACTCCAAGGAAGAGAAAGTCCAACCAAGAATGTTGCACGCCATGCAGAGGTTTTCTCTGTGTGGCTTCACCCCATTAGTCAGAAATCTTTGATTTTTTTCTCCTTTGTCCAAAAGTTTCAGATATTTGTTCAGGAAGAAGAAAAACAAGCCACATGAAGTTAGGAACCATCCTCCCAGAACAGATAAAAGTAGCGAGCAGAAGACGGAGCGGCTCAGAATAGAACAAGCAGAACAAGCAGGTTGAGCTGCAAACATGCAGAAATCAAACCCTGTTACCACAGAAATCACCAGGAGAAATCATGGAGCTAAATTCAATGAATAAAACATTTGCTTGGAGAAGTTTTCCCCACTCTCCCAGTTGAATATAGAGTGGTTTCCATGCAGTTTTCCAGCAAGTGTTTGGTCCAAGACAGCAAGAGGTCAGTTTATCAGGCAAAGAAATGAGTGGATTTCTTCATGAGCAGCGTTTCTCCCCCTGGATCACTTAGGGATGGAGTTCCAATGTCCTGTTGTGCATCAGCATCTACCATTGTCCTGGTCCTGCCCAGAGCCCTTTGGCCAAAGCCAGAAAAGCCAGCTCTGTCTTCAGCTATCTTTCCATGATTATGAGGCTGTCATGATAAAAGAAGTGAATTGACCATTTTAAGGCATGTTCTAAAGAAAATGCTGCCGCATCCATTGGGAGGTGCCTCCAGCCCTGGGGGCTCTCATGCTCCATTGGCAGACAGACACACATCTTTTGCTAATAGAGGCACTTACCTGGGTTTCACTGCAGGCTGTCTGCATGGCTAACATTTTAGTAGCACTGGAAAACTCAGTTTTTAAGAGCCTGAAAGAGACTTATAATATGTATCATTCAGTCCACATCTTAAGTAACAAAAAAGTATGAATTGGTTAGAAACCAATCATTTTCAATGCATGGCAGTGTGGCTTTTCATGTGAACCATTATTATACTCACTCCCCAGAGTGAATCAGCTTTTTCCTAACACAGTAGCAACACAAAAGTAAGATTTTAATTCTAGCAAGTGAACTAAAATAAGGATATCAGATTGTAAGTCTATTTATCTTTCATATACACACTTTTAGTCTCCATTAGAATATATAGTCTCCATTACCGATGAATGTGTTGTGGCACAGTAGGGTGCTTTGGATGCTCTCCTGGATGCCTATACTAATGATGTGCAGCTGATCCAACAGCTCATCACCACCAAATGAAGGAGGTCTAGTTGCCTTCCCCACCTCGAGTCTCTTCCCCCAGGCACAGGCTCCATCGTCCTGCCTCATGGCTGCTGGACTGCATGTTGGAGCTCACAGAGGGAAAAAAAAAAAAAAAAGTGAAAACATTCCTGCTTTGTTTTAGTGATCAGATCAGATCACAAAAAATGTTCTGCAAGCTCCAGCAGCAGCACCCAGGCTGTTGTTGACCAGCATACGGTCTGTGGATTCAGAAGGGAGAGAAGAGAGGGAGAGTGAAACCTCCTCTTGGTGGCAACAAGCTGATAGATTGACGTGGCTTCTTGCAGACCCTTTGAAAAGACTGGTGAATCCTGAAGTGATCAGTACATATTGCAAAGGAGGTATTAGCCAGCTGTGCAGTTTCATCTGAGGCACCATTACAAGGAGTTTTCCACTCAGGTAACTGCACAGAAGCCTTCCAGCACTGGCATCTGTTTGCATTAAATGCTGTATTCACTGTAGTTAACTGCAATGCCAATGTGTGAATGAAACTGGGTCATGTTTCTGCGAAATCTAAATAAGGCATTATTAATGTGTCCATCAGCTGTCAAGGATGTGATATATTTTGCAAACTGTTCATTAATTCTGTACAAAACCAGTGACAGGTATGGTATTGTTTCCACAGCTGGGGGTAAAGGATGTCACATATGCAAACCTGCAACATCTGTCTGGTTTGGGGATTTACCATCCTTTTCTTAAAATGAGTAAAATGTAGATGAACGTTGGAGACATTCACCTGAACTCCTCAAAGCGAGTCAGTAATTACTATTAATCCCATTGTAGTTTAATTATGTGAATTTTGAAACACTTTTCAGCGGTGTGGAACAGATCGTCTGATCCACTTGGGAGCTGATGAAACTTAACAGCCACGAACTCTTTCTTTTCGAGACATGTTGCCCTGGCTCAGAAAAGTAGGTGAATCCGAGTGCCTCACCCCCCTGAAATTAAGGCTGACTACCAGTGCAGGGATAGGGGGTGCAGATTAAGGCATCGATTTCCCACAGGTACAAGGAACCTTAAAGCCTTTCATGGAGTGAGATCAGTCTGGCAGGGAGTGTGAGCCTACCCTGCCAAAGACTCTGGGAGCTTTTTCTCTGACCTTAAGGAGAGCTGGCTCAGGCCACGGTAAAAAAAGGAGAGTTAAGCCACATGATAAAAGCACCGTTATCCTTTGCAGTTAGGTCATCCATGCAGGAATTAAGTGGGCTTTATAATCACGTCTGCAGCTAAATTCCCTCATCTTTCCTCAACATCTGTCTTTAGACATGCCCCACCTGAACATCAGCATTTCATGTTGGCACCACACAATTTCATGGAGCTGCTTTCCAAAAGTATTCAGTGTGTCCCCAGCAGCCTCACAATGGGATATATATTCCTGTATTCAAACTTCCATGATCACACAAGAAAAACTGTAATATATATAAGTAAATATTTACAGACACTCTGGGACTCACAGTTACAGTTTTGAAGTAATATGCATGGGTTTTTTTGGTCTGTGTTTAAAACAGATGTGTACAACAGCACTACAATATTATTACACATTGTAATTACACAGCCTAATTACATGATTATATGTATTTACACTAATTACACAATTAAAAACCATTACAGAAATGATGTGAATGTATTTGAATCAATTAAAGTATTTTTAAACCAACTGACTAACAAAAAACCATCAAGGGGTAGCAGGTAAACCTGCCAAACACACGGTACAATACCCCATTGGGTCCTATGAGAAGCTCCTTGGTGCTGTTTTACTCTTGGATAAATAGGAATATGAAACATCACAGGTCAATGTTAAAAAGAACCATTTTTTGTTCCACATGCTTGGAACAGAATTTTGTAACACCTTCTAGGATGGTTTCTCTATATAGGAAAAGATTTCTAGCCAAGATGTGGTGCTGGTGCCTTGAGAACCTGGAAAAAGCATGTTGTTAATGATGAATCAAGCTGCCGATTCACTGGGTTGAATCCAGCCCTCTCTGTCATGGGCTTGAACAAAATAGGATGGCTGCGAACATGTACAGAGAGCAGGGAAATTAGAGAGCAGGGGTGTATCAAGAGATCTGGACAGATTCTGTGAAAACAGCCAGCCTCTGGGGTTCAGTGCCACCAGGGAAGATGTGGAAGACAGAGACAAGGCTGGGCTATGGTGTCGGTGGCAGCTCCGGTGCCATCAGGTTTACCAGGGTGATGCTGGAGGCCATCACCCAGGCAGCAGAGCATGAGCACAAGTAGGCAGGTACATCCTCTCTGTCATGCTGTCACCTTGCTCCATTGAGGGTCTGCAGAAGACACAGGGATGTCTCTTCTGCTGTTAACAAGAGGCACAGGAGCTGCATCACTTGTATGGAAAATCCCATTTTCTAGAGACAATCTGGCAGTCTATTGATGGGAAATTGTGGATGAATCTATTTCTACTGGGCATGCTTCTGCTCTTTGGAAACAATGACTTAATTTTTCAAGGCTGTCAGTATAATATTTTCTCTAAGCACTAAATTCACCTGAGAACATTCAAAGCCCTGGGACATTTCCAGAGTGAAAGGGAGTGTGACCAGCTCATTTATCCCAAACTTTGCCAAGGAACAGTCTCATTATGATCACTAGCATAGACAATGCATAGAAAACAATAATTTATTGGGTTTGTATATATCTTGCTTTATTTCTGTCTAAGCACTAAGGGATATTAATGCACCTACAGGATTTGTGTATAGATTAACAGCAGATCAGTAGCCTAATTGATGCAGAATTAGTCGTAGTCTTCCAGCCCTGCCAGCAGTGAATGAGTAGGTATTTTTCTAGCATGAGTCTGCTTTGGGGAATCCCGCTTCCAGACTTTACGGTTCCTCTTTATATGTGAAAGCGAGAACATTATTTAGGCTTTGATAAGCAATGTTTTCTACCTGCAGCATAACCATTAGAAGCTCAGCAGATGTGTTTCATGAGATATATAACCCTTTCAAGCTCCTTTTTATCCTGAAGGCACAATAAAACCTTCACACAGGATAAAGATAGTGAGTCTAACTTCCCTGGTTTTGTTCATCTTCATGTAAATTTGTTCTGTTTACAGTTCATTTTGCAGTTTCATTCTCTATTCACTCCATATGGTTATTTTAGAATATCTGTATCAGTGTATCCCTGTATATATCTCTCACTCCATTTTGGGCTTTACTTTTACTTTCCTGAAGAGCAGAGCTGCTCTGTTCAAGAAGCTGTTCTGTTTTCCCCTCTTCATTTCTCACAGTTCAATCACATTTTAATAAACTTCAGAAGACACTCCTGTGTTCTTCTCACAGTGACTAAGGTACGTCCCCCCTAAGTTCAGGCATGGCTCAGACAGCAGTACCTGACATAGTATAGATATGGACCCCATATGCTGGTTTCAGAATCACAGAATCACAGAATCTTCTAGGTTGGAAGGGACCTTCAAGATCATC
>JAOXJM010000001.1:14615935-14648979 GCA_026413425.1 Tringa solitaria
CGGCCCATCGATCCAGCCTGTCCAGATCTCTCTGCAAAGCCTCTCTACCCTCCAGGAGGTCAACACTGCCACCCAACTTAGTGTCGTCTGCGAACTTACTGAGGGCGCACTCAATCCCTTCGTCCAGATCCCACTCGTGACCGGACGCCAACTGGATTTGACTCCATTCACCACCATGTTTCAAGCACATCACACTAGTGAACTGATTACAGCTCTATCTCTCAGCCAATGCTTCACACATCCAGCAGGACCAGCTCTGCTTCTCTCCCAGTTTGACTTGAGCAGAAATACTGAGTTACATCATCACAAGATCTGCATTATGGTTGGAGCACAGTTCTTCAGCCCAGTCTGGGGACTTCATTACCACTGCAATTCAGAAATGCAAGCAAACTCCACACAGAAGGGCCAGGGCTAGCATCAGGTTAGCTTGTGCTCACACAGCAATGGAGAAGTAGCAGCACAGGCTTGATGTATCCATAAATGAATGCATCTGGATGCTGCATAATACTGATGAATGACACATCATTGCAGCTGCACTGCTGTAAGTTTTCCAAGGCAGAGATAGGCCACAGCTATCCTCATTTATCCTTGATTACAAGCTGCAATCACATTACCAGGTAGCTGCAATATAGACACATCCTCATTTGGTTTTGCCAGCATGTCTCCTCTGCAATACCACAGTCAGTGACAACACAGCCCCTAGCACATTCAGGTGGGATTCAAATCCAGAAGAAGACACCTGTCTGTAGATGTCTACATGCATGAAGTACCTAAGCTCTTGTATCAAGGGAGATCTAGTCAGTAGCCATTAACAGAGAGCTGACCCCAGAGCCAGCGCATCCTACATGGGGTGCACATCAGGTGCCTACTTTTAAGTGGCTGCTGCCATTTGAGATTTCCTAGCAGATATGAGATATCTATAGCGATCTGGGGATGAACTACCATCTGGTTATACCTATTTTCATCCACTGGCGTTTAAAGGGACCTGGAGGGTTGGTTTGATTAGATTACTGTTTTTTAAACAGTTGATGTACACTGCAACCTTCCTCCCAGTGTAAAGAAAACTGAAATATAAAAGCACAGCATCCAACTCGACCATCAGAAGGGGGAAAACACATCTTTCACAGCTAGTTAGGGGTACCTCGCTACAACTGTTTTAATAAACCGTACATGAACAAGGGCTGAAGCACTGCCCCCGGTTGTCCAGGCTGTTAGCCTACCGTTGGTGCATTGCCTGGCCCAGCTTTGACTCGCTCTGGATAGTAATGTCTGGGACATGGTGTGGGAGATAACATGACCCAGAGCCATTAGACATTAGGGAGGATGTCATTTCGGGTGGAGGGGACTGGAGGGAGACAGGGCTGGGGTTGCACACTGTGCTGCGCTGCTTGCCCTCAGGACTAGAGAGCAGCACTTGGCCTGTTTTCATCTACTGGTGTAGATGTAACCCCAAGCCCAAGCATGAAGATATGCTTTGGCAAGTTGTTTGAATGCTCTGTATGCTGCAGCAGTCGCTGCTACCGGGGCTTTCCCCGCTCCCTCTGCTCTTCCTTTACTCACCCCAGCACCCGCTGGTAAATTTTCCTCCACATCCTCTCACATCGCTCCTGCTCAGTCCCTCCTGGCATTGGGAAGAGAAGATTTCCATTCCAGCTCTAACTCACCAGTAAATACACACTGCATGTGGTCTAAATACTTCCCTCCTGCTGGAATATACCTTTGTTTACTTAAATAACAGCACAGCATAAACCCTAATCTGAAATTCCTCTTGACCTTGGCAGTTTTCAGAGTCTTTTCCTCTACAGGGCTCCCAATGAGCTGAAGAAAATAGTTCACTTTTCGGGCAAGGGCAATAGGCATTGAAAACTGTAAGTTATTATGTATGTTTAGCAGGCTGGCCTGGATCTAGAAAAACAAATGTGACAAGTGGTTGGAAATTAAGCCAAAGAGCAAGATTTTGTGGTTGCATCTGCCTCACTGAAAGAGAAAGACATGTCATAAACATAATGACACATGGAAACCAGGTGAAATAGGCATCAAATATATCTGATGATATATTGTTACAAAGAAAATTGAAAAATGGTAGATTTCCAAAGGCAGTTCTTCAAATGAGAAATGCAGTACTTCCTTTGGGGATCCCTGTTTGCCATGGGGTTTTTCTTGGGGATGGTAGAAGGAGCAGAGGAGCTCATAACACCTTGCAGCCATAACTGGGGGTTGATCCTGCATCCCTCATGCAAACTAAATTACCAGAGACAGTTTATTAAGTAAACAGAGCAGGACCTTTCCTTAAATATCTGCCCTCTGCTGAGTCATCAGTGCTGGAGGATGAGGTCCTCTCTCAGCTCAGATGGTGCAATAGGATTAACACCCTGCTCTCAGCCCCTCCTGAAGCCTGTTCATCCATCAGTGTCAGTTCTGCTTTTCCCCCAAAATTAGATTAATGTGTTACTCTGGAAGTGATAGCTCAAACTATTTTCATACAGTATTGCTGCAAAGAAAATGTCTGAAGAACTTCTTTTTCCACTGACTTATTGTACTCCTTCGCTCTGCGTAGGTGGCAGTGACTGCACCGGGCTGAGACCAGACCAGATCTGTCTGTGTGATTGCACTGATTTCATTAAAACCAGAATCTTGCCCTTTTTAGTTCCTGAGCACCCCGATACAGGTTCTTCAAGGGTTAGATTGTGTCATTTGCTAAATATTTCGTATCTATAACTAGATCAACTGAACAGCTAAGCCTCCTGTAACTTTACAAGGCAAACTTTCTCCCTGGCATCATGTAAATCAAATTCCAGAGAAATTGCCCCCATGAAATAGTTGACCTACTAACTAAGGTGATTTAATACAGTCCTAATTGATTTAACCAATAATTTGAAAAGGTCTAGCACCTGAATAACTTGTGGATAAATTTTTTACATCTCAGTTATGTAACTAAATTTGGAAAATAAGTTCCTCAGACCTGAAACTTGGGTTCCTGACTGGTTTCAACAGGTTACCTCAAGCAAGGTTCCCAGTCGCTCCACTGCGTGTGATATGCTTCCTCACATTCTACAAGCAACTCTTGTAGAAAGCTCCAAAGGAGCAGCTGAGGAGCCGATCATTAAATCACACAGCAGGCATCGGCGAGGCTGGCTGGCATTGGAGACAGTCCACTGCTGACCCTTCTGCTATTAACTGGTTTTCAGGGTTCAACAAGTGTGTCGCATGCACAGATCATAGATTGCTTCTGAATAAAGTAAAAATGCAGAAAAAATGAAAAAATGGTAGGTGGAGACATTTTTCCCTGCTGGGACTCCTGCCAACCTTGATGTAAGCATTGTTGATTTTCTCTTTTCCCCAAATATATTTTTTTTCAAGAAGAAACAAAAGAAAAACTTTCATTTCTCTTTCTAAATAAACATAATATCAAGGGGATGATGCTATATGGGCACAGCAAAATAAAATCAAGCTCTACTTTCTCTCAGAAAAACAAATAATTTATGACTTGAGGAAGAAAGAGAGTTTTGCTAAGCTCTAACTAATTTGGATAGTATCAGCTATTTAAGGTTAGAAACACATTTCTTGCAGATAGAAAGATTACTTTTGATAGTAGAAAACAAAGACTGTTTACAAATCATGATTGACTTATTGATACAAACGATTTTTCCTTTTTAGACAAAAAGATTTACTTTTAAATTTAGTTCACTATATTTTGCTTGGTTTTAATCTACTCACATACAAAAGCAAACAGCAATCTAAAGGAATATGCATAAAGTTTAGACACCTCAAAGTTATCTTTATGTGTGTATTCTATTATTAATGTACATAATCATTTCAATTTTCTTCTAATCTGTCAGCATTTGGGAGAAAATGTGCTGGAAGATAAAAATTCGCCACAATTTGCAGGCAACAAACAAGATTTTCTTGACATTAATTTTTGGAAAGAGGAGACATCTCTAAATACATTTTTAACAGCCAAGGGGCCAATGCTTAGTTTGATCGCCTGTCATTCCTCAGACTGAAGAGAAGCACAGGTAGCCCCAAGTGTTCATAAGCCCGATCCAGCACTTTGTATTCTAGAAAAAGAAAAAAAAAACAAACCACTTTGTGCTTTCTCCGAAAAGCAGAAAAACATTTTTCTCATTGAGGTCAAATTGGGTAGATGCCAATCCATAGCAGTAAACTTAGGGCATTTGGGAGCTGAGGATTTAGAGGCACTGATGGGCTGTCCCCTGCAGCAGGATTGGACTAGATGATCTCTGAAGTCCCTTCCAACCCAAACCATTATGACTCAGGGTTCATGAGTCCTTTGCTGATGATGAGCTAGGACATTTCTTCACACAAAGAATTGTAGTGTTATGGTTTTGTCCCATTTGTACTGCCCAGGCTCCATGTCGTGAGAGTAGGGTGATGGAGCCACCAGCACTGGTGACCCAGAGCAGACCACCACCATGGTCGACGGCTCCAGCTGCTCCAGGATAGGTGCTGCATCATGGCTGGTCATGGGTGTGCACATATCCAGCAAACCCTGGGCCAAAGCTGCAAGAGTCCCCGTCCCCCCGTCCCGTCCCCCAAGTTCTCCCTCAATGGAAATCCTTTCACTGCTCCATAAATGAACTTGTGGTGTTGCAGCGAACGGAAAACACCCGACAGCAGTAACTTCACCAGGGCGCCATCACCCCGCCTGTTTGCAAATCTAGATTTTATGAAGCCTGATCACTTCAGTGAACGACCTCTTGACCCTCATGTCCATCTATCACACAGAGCAATGTGTTTGCCAACAGGAATATCCGCTTGGACAGTCGATCATTTAATAAGATTTTCTTCCTACACAGAATTTATTGATTTTCTCTTTTAGCGAGAGCAAAAGACTATATTGTCAGAGTAGGTGTTCTGCAGCCCTCACATCCTTTCCTCATGTATCCTTTGTTTTATTTCCCTCTGTATGATTTCCATCATCCCTTATTGCCACAGATATGGTTCCTGTCATCTCTGTGCCCTGAAGCATCTAATCTTCTTTTCGCTTGTACCTTGATTAATGTCTTCATAGGTTTTGCTTTCCTCTACTTTACTGTGGAGTAGTTGCCCTAGAAGGCTCTTTTCTGTGAAAATCATTGTTTTTAGGGTTTGGGGTTGTGGGTTTTTTTTTGTAATTGTCATTAATTTCCACTTCTCCATTTCTCTTTGGCAATTCCAAGTATTTTATCCTGATCTCTCTATTGATTTCTTTGTTGTACAAGTTAGCAAGGTTTTGTTTAATTGTTGTTACATCAGCTGATTTGAATGTTCCTCTCTACCAGCCAGAATGCTATGCTTTTAATTGCCTGAAAATGTGGAGTTTGGGTCTAATACGCCCCTTACTTCTCATTGTTTAATTAGGACAATTATAGAAAAGTCAATGGATTATACCGCAGCCAAGCTGGTAGAGGCTCGCAACAAATACTGCAATCAAGCCTTCCAGTTTTCCGTCAAATAACTCATTCTCCATCCTTTTGAAAACACGTGACTGACATATTGGCCGTCTCTACCAACTTAAAAAAAAAAAAAAAACAAAACAAAAAAAACCCGAAAAAACCTCAACCTATCTGTGAAATATTTCTGTGCTTAACTACACATTAGTGAGTGATATTGCTCCCTTGCAACTCAGCTACCTGCACTCTTGCATCCCAGGATAGCAGCTGCTTTCCCCAGAAAGTCATGGGAAGAAAATATGTGAGGGGTCCTGGAGGAAGGAGTGTGGGTTAGGAAGAGAGCAGGATCTTAAATTCCTTACTATATCATGAAGAGACCAGGCAATTGCCTGCTGAGCATCCATGAGTGATCTAGACCTTGTCAGTGGAGATTACTGTTTGGGAACCATTCATGGTCTGGAGGACAGTTACTCCCTCCAGGGTTGAATTCTCAAGGATTCAATCCTCCCAGACTGCATGGCTGGGATAACAACCGCAAATTCAACCACAGTCCACACATCTTTCTTCTCCAAGGTCTGCTCCACCATTGCTATCACTGTTCAAGTTTTTGCTCTTCTGTATGAAGTGTATGAAGATTTTTATAATTTCTTTAAACATTGAGTAAAGGAGTCTCCATCCTGAAAAAGTCTAGAAGCACCATGATCATAGAATCATAGAATGGTTTGGGTTGGAAGGGACCTTTAAAGGTGATCTAGTCCAGCCTCCCCTGCAATCATCAGGGGCGTCTTCAACTAGATCAGGTTGCTCAGAGCCCTGTCCAGCCTGATCTTGAATGGTCACGAATGAGGCGTCTACCACCTCTCTGGGAAATCTGTTCCAGTATTTCACCACTCATAAAAATTTTCTTCCTTAAATCTAGTCTGATAAGGTGTTAGCATTCCCTGCTTATTTCCAGCCTAGCTCTCCTCTTGCTAAGGCATTGAGTTTTGTCAAAGATAAATTTATGAAAGCCTGAAACATCATTCCATGATGCACTTACCTTTCTGTTGCAAAGCCAAGTGTGGGAGTTAATTTTTGCCAGCATCTTGCCATGAGACTGACAACTTAAAGGAATAAAAAAAGAGCTACAGTCAGCTTCAAAGAAGGTGGGGATTATTATTTTGCTGCAGGTGACATCATAGTCATCTTATTTTGAGCCTTTTAGCCCTGTTGAGTTCAATCCTGCCATAGATTGAAAATATTATAATTTTATTAGAAGCCATTAGCTAGATGCAAAGGCACAGCCACAGCACAGCTTGGCTGGTCCGGGCTACAGGACTGACCCACAGACAGACCGTGTACAGCTGAGCTCACCAACTAAGTGAGGGTAAAGCTCTCTAATAGGCATTTGAAGGATGTTGTTGCTCCACTGGGGAAAAAATAATTTTTTATCTCTGTGGAAGATGGGGACACGGAGAGAGAGGGGAAGGAGGAAATGTATTTCAGTTACAAAAAAGTATCGAGTTTCAGATAGAAAACTCTCTCAGAATGAGGGGAGAGGTTTTGTTCCCAAATAATCCCACCAAGGGAGGCATCTCCTGCTAGAGTGATGTCAGCCTGACTCAGCACCTCAAGTTGTCTGCCCTACCAGGGACAGGTGTCAGCTGGCATGATCGCACCTCAATGCCCCACCGTCCCCTCTGCTTGGCAGGAAGACTTTCAGTGAGGACACACAAGGAGTTCATTCTGCTGCAAGGGGTTCATTGAGCTGGAAGGCATTTCAGAAACACAGCCAGCCAGGCTTTTAGGAGTAAATCTCAGCACTGGTTCCCAGCATGACTGTCCTGCTGGAAGGGGAGAGAAAGAAAACAAGGGTCTCTTCTCTCTGTACCGACCCCTAGCTGGAGTGCACACCCCTGTGCACCTCCAGACTGCTCATACAAGGTCCCAGAGCTTGAAGCTGGAGGAGAAAACTAGATTTTATCGCATCTCTTAAAATCTAACTCAGTTGTGCCCATATTGGGATGGACTGAAACGTAGCACGTGTACAAGAAAATTGTTTCACTCAGAAAAGCATTGTGACAACTTCGTCAAGCACTGCAGACTCCTTCCCTTCCCTCAGCAGCTTGTTTCCAACCCTCACTATTAACATGTTTTGCCTAATTTCCTCTTCAGATCTATCTGGTCTCAGCTTTCAACCATTCATCCTTTTCCACCAGATTAGAGCTCTTTTCTCCCTGTGAAGGTAGTTATTCATTGTAATCAAGACCTTTCAATCTTCTTTTTTATAAGATAGACAAATAGCGCTTTTTAAATATCTCTCTTGCCATTAGGTGCCTTCTCTAGTCCTTGGCCCACTTCTGCAGTTCTCTGCATCTTGCCCAGTTTGTTTTTCAGCATCCTCAGTGATACGTGGATACTAAGACTGCAGATAGCACACACATGTCAGCCTCGGTTCTTGCCTCCATCTCAGCATCCTGTTTAGCCATCCAAGGTCTCATTAGCCTTCTCAGCTATTAGAGAACTTGAGGTTTCATCTTCTTGTTTGGCCTCTAAATCCTTTAGAGGAAAAATAGCACTTAACTAGAACAGCCGTTATTTCTTCTTCTGTGGAGTTTAACTCTGTATTTGGCTGTACTTAAAAACAGCAGATTCGGCTGACCAAGCAAGAGGTCTCGTATGACTGCCTTCTCTTCATCATTTAAACATAACATCGATTCTTGTGCAAGCTACAGATTTTATCAGCCATGATATAATGTAGCATCTGCACTGCTGATGTACAGTTTTAGGTCTAGGAACACTCTCTATACATCCCTACTAGGAGCACTCCTGTGGCTCATTGGCAAATAGCGCTCAGAGAAAGCAGTTCTTCATCTTTGTTTCCTGTGTGTTTTATTAAACCTACATAGTGCTAATATTATATCCTGCAATATAAGGTCAAACACCTTAGAAAGTCTTTTATATTGCATAAGTCCACATTTTTTTATAAGCTAACTTGACATCTAGGGCAGTAACAAAATGTTTGTCTATGCTGCTGTGTTAGTTCGGCAGCTGGAGGCAATCTCCAGCCATAATAGAGAGCGCATCGCGTGTGCTTATTTACCCTGGCACCCTACCTACCTCGTTAGCAGCGCAATTAAAGAGCCAGTTCAAGAGAAAAACTCCTTCACATCAATTCGCTGTGAAAGTTATGGCAGTGTTGGGAAGAAACAAATGTAATTTGTTAATAAGCATTTTCTGGGCAAGCATAGGCATTTACTCAATGATGACTCCCTTACCCACACAGAAGAAGGACCTACCTTTAGGAGATTTTTATTTAGGCATGGAAGGGAGACTTGGCAATCCCCAAGAGAACGTTCCCTCCTGCCTGAAATCCCAGACAGCACACTACAAATGTGAAGATCTGCATTGCCAAAGGAGGCAGCCTTGGCTAGGAATGAGTACCACAACCAGGGACCAAGGCTGGTCCCCTCCTGGCCCTGAGGAGGTCTCTAGGGGAGCTGTGAGATGTCCCAGCAGACTTTTCATTGTGATAGCCACCTGGGAAGATTTAATACAGTAGAAGGGAGGATGAACAATAACTGCTTTCCTGGAACACAAGGGTAGAAAACAGCAGGGGTCCATAGAAATGCTCTTGAGTAGAAGCAGCTCTCCAGCAGCCAGGAAGAGCTGAGCATTTCTTCTGCTTTTTGTGCAGAGCTCAGCAGGCTTGCATTTCAAACACATCCTGGCCTTTACTTTTTCTATCATCTAGCATAGACAGTCCTTCTGCATTGTATTGGCTTTCCTGGATCCCAGGCTTAGGAACCCATCTCTCCCCTCATGCTGCAAGCTGCCTGCCTTTACATTACATCCTGCTTTGTGAATGCTTGAGGAGGGTTAGAGCTCTGAAAGATGGGTGCTACAGCATCATGGCATGACATTATGACCACTTTTTTGAATCAAACCTACAGGGCACAAACAGCCCCAGAGCACTCTGCGTAAGCACAGTAATGGTGGGAAAGCTCTGCACTGACATTTAGTTGTCAAGGTCTTTATGACTGATTTTCACAATCAAAATTAACATCATCCAAATACCATTTATTTAATATTTGAATACTAGTGTGACTGCCACAGGAAAGCTGATGAATTTCATCTCCTCTCTGAGTCAGGAACTCCTTAAGCAATGATACAGGTTCTCAAAAACTGCTGAACTGCTCTGCTGAAACTTTAAAGAAAAAAAAACGCTACCTGAGGCAGAAAGAAGTCACAGAAGATTTCAACCCAAATTATTAACATTTATTTATTAGCAACTGCATACAGAAATGTGCAAAACACTCATCAGGCAGCCCAGCACTTGGTACAGCTCTGCAGCAGGGCAGTGGTTGCAATGGGGCTGTGCCAGGGCAGGGGGGGAGCGCCTCCAGCACCCCACTGCTTCCTGCCCTTCCTGCCTGCTGGCAGTCATCTTCTGGTGATAAAGCAAATTCTGTGAGTCCCTTTGTTTAAAGCAGTTGTTAAGCTTGCAGCACTAACTTGCTTTCTGCAAAGAAATAGGTGAAGTCTAGACCTAAGGCATTCCTACTGAGCTGGATGCAAGTTTTCTTTGGGTTCCTTTGAAATCTTCGTCTTTCATTGCAGAATTTCAGACTAATAGTTCTTCCTTTTTCAGCCTTTCCTGCTGGAATAAGGACTTTTCTCCCTTCACGTGTCAGCAATGCGGCTGCTGTAGGGCTGCGAGGAAGAAAGTGCTGCAGGAGGCTGGCAGTAGTTAACCTTTTCAAAAGGACTTTTGAGGGACCTAGTTTGAACTAACTTTCAGAAAGAGAATGTCCAACAAAATCAATTCCTGTGCTGAGAAGCTTAACGTGTCCAGTATCTATAGCTACTTTTGAGAAACCAGGTCCCAGCATTCAGCAGAAGAGACAGGCAAGGGGCAGCTCTTCCATTCGGCATGAGCATCCTCCCACCCCTGGGGTGACCTCCTGGCCTGTGTGTCTGTGTGAAGGACGATCCCATCGCCCCACAGCCAGGGTTTGTCCCTGGGTCGCTGTGGCTGTGGCTGTGCCAAGATGACTGGTTACCTGCCCAGCTGTGCTGGGGTGACCTTTATCACCCTGCGCTGTGGAAGCTGTTCCACTTTCTATAAATACCTCAAAATTCACTGCATGGGGGAACTGAAACTAGGGCTTCCTCCCTCTGATGTGAGGAGTAGGAACGGCTGCTTTGAGTTAGACCCATTGCTCTTGCAGACACTGGCTATTATGAAGAATGGTATTTTCCTTCCCCCTTTTGCACACAGGTGGTACTCGGGTTATAGTTTTTCCGAATGTTTTATGTTGCAATTTTGCCTTTGAAATACCCACCTTTTAGGAGTCACTCTAAATTCTGATTATGTGTCTGTTTCTCCTGTGGTGATGAGGGACCATATTACCTGTGTCCAAATTACAGAGTTAGCTGCCCAAATGCCATACACAAGCCAAGTGGGATGAATAGTGGGAAGAGGGGCACGGCAGCAGTTTGCAGCCATTGCTGTGTATTTTACTCCTTGTACTGTTAGTATATTAAATTGCTGCTTGCAGAGAGAGCAGGAATGCCCCTGAAAAAATGCAGACACAAGGATGCCAGGATGGAGCTGGAGTAGCTGTGACAGGCCAGCTGGCTGTCAGCTCATTAGACTCAGCAGTCGTTCCTGTACACACCAGCCTGCAATTTCAGGGGAGATGTAGCTGCTCATTCCAGGGTTGAATTTGGCTCACCACTTCTCTTTGAACATTTTTGATGATTGCCCAGCACATTTGCTAATCATAAGTGCTCAATGTGGGGGAATTTACAGGCATGATGCTACTGCAAGTGGAGGAGAAGCTTAGCTGTGAACAAAGAGAGGTGGTCCATATGGTTTCTGGGTACCCTGGCCCCCTGTAGCGAGAGGACGCTGCTGAGCAGTGCTGGCAGTTCCCAGCTCCTGCTGAAGAAAGCAGAAGAAAGCTTATGGCCCTTCAAAATATGAGGTGCTGGATGGGCCTCCAAGGAACCCTGTGCTTGGGTAGTTCAGGTACTCACCCTGTGCAGAGGTGCCCCCCCACTGGTGGTGCCATCTGGAGGAGAAGGTCCACAGCAGTACTATCAGACAGAAGACATCTACTCTCATGGATCACGGGGTGGAAACTCTCTTGAAGTTAATTACAATGGCCCTAGTATTACAGTTACACACTGCATTTACCCTGTATTGATCTAAATGAGTTTATTTTGGTCCTGCATAACTGTGATTCCTGATTTATAATAGTTTGAGATCCAAATCTAACCCCTTATCTAGCGTGCTGCATACTGATGGTTAGAAAACTTAATTTGTCCTAGAATAACCTGGTTTTGCAAGACGACATTGCACTGAGAGCCTTTCCTTGTATAATAATTTTGCTTTAGAAACTGATTACTCACAATTCCTATCAGATCTGAATTGCAGATATCTGGGGAAGAGTAGCACTGGGATATTTTAGATTGAAATCACTCTGCTATCTGCTCTACTGCAGCTCTCTTCTAAAGCAGACTTTATGTTAAAAATTACTTTATAGATTTGTAAAGCATGACATAGAAACATTACATACTCTGTAAGTGCTTTAAAATTAATTTGTTCTTGAATGTGTCCATGTATGAATGAATTTGACATAAGCCCTTCAATTTTATGCTTCACTACAGAAAGTGTACAAAGTACAGACTGTAAATCAACCACCACACTTGCTGAAATGACTGCTCAGCTATGAAAAGAGTCTGCCCAATATTTAAAGAAGATTTAGATATAAAAATAATAATGTGTACAAGAGAGCTGACATACAGCCTTGGGACTTCCTAACCTCAAACAGTGAGATTAGTGAAGTAACATCAATAGGCAGATGCTTCAAGTTGGGGCTGGCTTGCAGAGTGGTGAGGAGATTGCAGGGAGGCAGTTGACATTGTGATATTGTTTTGACCACCATGTTGGTGGAGCTGAATGATTCACCAGCAGCTCTCCTGCATGTGCAGGTAATGCTCACAGGCATGGGATGCCACAGAAAGTTGTAGTTTCAATGTGCATGAAGTTCAGAGGTGGTGAGCAGCATTTAGGAGCAACATTTTTAGTTATTTTATTAATTAAAAATGCAGTTTGGGTCATCACAATTCATTATGAATTTTATCCAAATTCAGCAATAGTTTTATCTGAGAAATAGTTTGTACCTTGGTGGTAGTTTCCCTCTTTTCTCCCAGATGTACTCATGATGGTGCAGGACATGTGGCTGCAGCCCACCCTTCCCTGGGAGTGAGGAGCCACCACTGCCCTCCTTCAGGACAGCCACTGCTCATCCTTCACTCTGCCAGGAATTTTTGGGGAATGTGTCTGTAATGTCTTCTTTCAATATGGTTCAATTTAGTGTAAATGGCTTCAGTGGCCATTGCGACCAAAGGCTGTACCAGGCTGCAGGGTCAGTCAAACACGTGCTCTTTCCCTCTTGACTGCTGAGCATTTGCACAATTGCAATGAAAAGTAAAAGAGCCACACCAGGACAGCTGGAGAACATCTTATTTCAGGTGACCTCTGGTAGGAGCTAGGGAACATGTGTAGTAAAAGAAGGACTTTGCCTCAAAGCCCTGCATGTAGCAGAGTGTGGTTTGGACCTCAGTGAGTTTCTTCTCCTTTGAGTACTGGATCAGGGAAGAATAACTGCTATTCCTCACTCTTCCACTTTCTGACGCTTTTTTCCCTTTACTTTTGTAACATGTCCCTCAAATTGTGTATTTTGCTGATCTGAAATTTAATTTTTCAGGATTGCATTTCAGAAGGTTGTTAGAAATCTTTTTTCTTTTTTTTTTTTCTGGGTTCTGCTGCTGAACCAAAAAAATCAATGATTGCTACAACTGCCTTGGTGAGAGCCCTCTGCTCACATTGCCATGAGTGATGCTGGGAGGCTAGGGGAACCCGAAACAGAAGCAGCACTTAAAAGGGAAAGAAATGTAAAGGGACCACACCCAACTGCCACAGAGATAAATACTGAAATTCCTGTTGACTGTAGTGAGTCAGCAGAGGTCTTTGTCCTTAATACCACAGGTAAGTTTACTATATTAGACATACAGCTCAGAAGCAAAACCAAACCTTTTGATGGGGGAAATAACCTTGATAACAGATCTTTTAAAAATCTTGCATTGACAATAATAACAAAAAGGGATGAAAACTCAAGGTGTGATTAAACAGATTAAATCCAAACTTTGTTGCTTCTCTGAGAAGACAGTGGAACCAAGCTTCAGTCAGGAAAAGATGTAAGAAGTACAATTTTTCTTTTCGATAGGGTGTTAAATGCTGTGTTCTTATAATAACACCACATTGTGCTTTTATTCCATGATTTAAAGGATGTTTAATAGCTTAGGTAATGGAGGTTCCAGCACCCCTGTGTTGAACAACTTAGATACCATCCCTAACACATTTTGCACACAAAAGAGCTACTTAAATGAAAGCGTTATTATTACTAATACCTAATTCCTACCAAAAATCCAACAATGCTTTTTAGGCAGGCAGTTATTATTATGACTAGTCATCCTAGTATAAAACTAGTATTACCACTACTATTAATAACTGCCTGCATACAGAATATTGGTTTAGGTGTTTCTTTTTTCCAAAGCCAATAGGGAAACATTTTCTGCAAATGGTTTTATTAAAAAATATGGCAGAACTGCTAAGATGTGGTAGATTTCTCAGCTCAGCCTTGCTATTAGGGTGCTCCAGGATCTGGGCAGTTGCTCACAGCCTCACGCTGTGGTTCCTGCTTTCTTGACACCAGTGCACTGCCTGCTCTGGTGCAGAAACCAAGTCAGAGCTCTCTCTGCTTCTTTTGTATGTCCCTTTCTCAGCCAGCATAGGAGAAGGAGAAAAATGCCTTCTCCTTCTCCCTGCAGGCTCCAGCAGTGAAGGTAGGTCTGGCTCTAGAGTGCAGGTCTCCATCCAGCAAAGCTTTTAAGCATGTGATTAATCCATCCCCATTTAAGAAAGTGCAGACACAGCTACATTTTCCCAAGCGAGACCTGGGAACGTACACCAATTAAGTCACTTTGGTAAGTGCTTTGGTGAGCAAGGATGGGCAGATGATATGGGACCACAGAAGGACAGCAGGGAATGAGAGAGGGAGGGCAGCTCCGGTGGCATCAGGGCCGGGGGAACGAGGAGGGCTGAGAGTCAGAGCATGACTCAGAAAAGCCCACTTCTATTTCAGTGCCTTTGTTGGCTCTGGTGTCACCTTTTCTAAGTCACTTCACTGTGCCATTAGAGTTAATAACAGTGACCTCCTTGACAAAATCTTTCTGAGATTTACTCACAGGAAGAGCACATTGTGAAAGCCAAGTGCTAATGATGACATCTTTGGTGAAATTACCTGGCTTCAGTGGTAATTTCCATTATGTCTCTAGAATTTGCTTGAAGTCCTTGATTCTGACCTTGGGGACACAGCTGGGATCTCACAAGTGTCTTCCACTGCTTCACACATTCACAGTCAGGATCTGCCCCAGGCTGTGCTTGTCACATTCATATGATCCAACATCAGTGCCCACAGGGAAAACAGCGACTTTAGGGCAAGTTATTTTCAAGAACAAAAACAACTGAGTGGATGGGAAGGAGGGCGAGAGGAAAAATGAACACAATAAATAAAAACCAGATCAGCTGAAGAGCACGGCCTCTTTCAGGAGACACTCAGCGCTGCCCTGAGATGAACCCAGAAAAAAGCAGGGCACGAATCCCCATGTTCATCTTGTCCCGAATTATGTGCTCAGAGTACTCCCTGATACCCAGGCCGCCTGTTGCCGTGACTGCTTCTTACCTTTGCTACGTGGGCTGTTAATTCACTGGTACGTTTGAAGCGTCTGATGATCTCAATTTGGAAGCCCTTCTTCTACAAAGTGCTTCACAGGAAAGTTTCATTTTAGGAGACGTACATACCCAAAAAAGTGCTAAGGACTCTATTGTTCAAGAAAAATGTATGAATTGCTGTCATCTAAAATAAGCAGCCAGAGCAGTTTGATGTACAGGAGAATCTTTCTGGATGTTATAAAAATAGCCCCTTATTAATCTGACAGGTCTAGCTCCCACAGAGGTGTATAAAGCCTTAGCACTAGCAAATGCCTTCTGATGATGCCTTGCTGAGTCACTACATCACCAGCTCCTGACAGAAAGCCTTCATCCAAATATATACTATATATATGCTTCACTAATTGCTGTGATGTGTAGAATAGGGCTTGTGGGTATGATACAGGTTACAGGGGCTGGATTGTGATGTTTAATTATAAACTGCAAAATCTCAGCACCATAAAGATTGTTTCCATTAGTGATCTGACAAGCCTTCTTGCATCTCACTGCAAGGTGTCTGTGGCTTTAACTCAGTGAGTGCTTTCCTTTTTCCTCAAGAATAGGAGAATTTCATCTTAAGAAACAAATTAAACAAATACTTCTTATACTAAATATGCTTAACCTAAAGCTTTCTCCCTATTATTTCATAAATGCCTTAAGATTATAGAGGCTCAGCTAGCTTAGTAAAGATGAATTGCATGTGATCCTGGGAATACAACCATTGCATTAGTTATTCTTCCTTTCCATTGCGTTAGGCTTTTTGTAAATAATCTGCATGTTTAATCAATGGAGACTAATTAAGAAAACAGGACATGCTTTATTGTTGTATTAAAACCTGTTCATTGCCACAGGCAAGATGTCATCAACATTTCTAGATGAAAATTACTTCTTGTGATATACATCATGGAGAATTTTACTGTAACCATTAAAAAAGCTAAATGAATATTTTGTCTCTGGGTACAAACAGCGATATGCAGATTTACAAGTGTGTAACCAAATGCATAAGCCAGGCATGTATATGGTATTGTGGAAGAAAGGGATCATAACGAACTCGATTACTTCTTCCTATTGTCCTAAATTCAAGGATCCCAAAAGACAGAAGAATCTTTTTAAACTACCTCTGGAGCAAGGCTGCTCTACACATCTAAATAAAACCAGTCAAGTGCTAACATCAGTTATTCCACTGTAAACCTGGACCTTCTTCACTGACTTTAACAGATTTTTTCCTAAATTCACTGTGCTAACAAAACAGTTACCACTACCCCAAACAGTTGATTTATATGCCAAATAATACGGTGGAGTAAATGCCACTTAGGGCCAGATCTATCAACTTTGCTTGAACAAACAATCACATTGATTTAAACAGGATCAATCAAGTCAGCAGGACTCACTGGGGCAACTTCAACGTTAGCAGTAGGAGCGGAACCGTGGGGTGAAACGGATGGCACCAATGTCCGTGCCAGCAGCGTGGTGGAGAGAAGACGCTATTCCAGCTGAGCTACCACTTGGCCCCACAGTTGCCCATTACCAGCTGGAAGAAGCACAGTAAATGGGAAATTCACCTCAGAAATGTTCTCCTGAGCCCAAGTGAAACATGGATGTGGGCACATCCACAGATGGCCCCAAGCCTGCCTGTATCTCATGTCCATTGTCATGGTTTACCTAAGAAAAGGGGTAGAGGCTCTGTCTCCCCAGTTCACCACCACCGAGTGCTGAGTCATTCCCATGACTGGACTTATTCAGGAGACATCCACCAGCTACATACACTTATCCTGCTTAAAAACGTGTATTGTGTGACAGACTGATGCAGAAAGTACGACTCAGTGAAAGGTACATCCCTCAATGAAAGATGCCAAGGAGGAATTCAAGGAAGTTCAAGAGTTTTACCTCTGACCAAATGAAAACATTTTTCATTAACTATTTAAGGGCCAGAAATTATTCCTACTATGGCTGCATGATACTTATGTACATACAGAGAGGAAAGAGTCCTTGACCTAACTAAGAGGGTGGCAGGAGAGTCTTCTGTGGAGAGTTGTTGCCCAGGACAATAAACCTGTGCAGATCCCCCAGGAGATTTGAGCTGTGAAATTGGCTCTACGTACAGAGGTTTTACACTTCTAACTAAGCCTAGTGGTAACTAAGGCTTCATGTCCATGGGGATGGCGAGCCTAAACCAAGACCCATGGGACAGGCAATAGGTGCCTGAGCTCTCCTGGGTGTTCTCCATGGCATCCCAGGGGTGGGACTGTACATCCCACATCCCTCAGCTCCTGTACAGCCATCTTGTCCAGGGGGGCAGGACAGGCAGGGACATCCTTGGATAATCCTGGGAAAAGCTCACATGTCTGCGGAAAGGCGGAGCATGAGGAGGGTAGGAGCCTTCATCAGTGCTTAAACAGGGTCTCGGTTTTCCTAGGATATTTCTCAAGTGTATCCAATTGATGTAATGCTGTTGACTTGTAAAGACTGCCTCCTAATCTGCACAAAACAGAATCAGTTCCACTTAACCAGGATGTGCCAGGGGAGGCAGGGAGCCAAGCACAATTATGTTGCTACGAATTCCTGTTTGTTGCCTCTCACAATGCAGACGGTGCACAATAAAATTGGGAAAAAAAGTGAAACACTGTCAATATCACTTGTTTGATAAAATATTTTACCTCTTTTTTTTTTCAGCATTATAAATGAAACAGCTGCTTTGCTTTGTATCTCAGCACTCAACCAGTGTGTATATGGAACACCTCTGTCTGTTCCATGTTTTGCTGCCGAAATAATGGTAGGAGGCAAGCCAATGGAGACACTCCAGTACCAGTATGCAAACAGTCACAGCTTCCAAGAAAGACAGAAATCCAGGAAATTCTTAAAATATATATGTATCTACACACACACATATACAGACTTTTTTTTTTTCTTACTGCCTACTGTGAATCTTTACAAAAGTTAATATATCAATTATTTTCACCAGGAATATGCCAGTCATTTAATCAATGCATTTAGACATTTCCAACTACTGTGTATAATTTCTCTGCTGTATTTTACATCTGTTCTGCCTTAGCCAGCTAGAAAATATAATTCTGATATTATTTTGGTTATTTGTAATTTAGATGTCAAATGCACTTTAAGGTTCTCAAATTCTTTTCAAAACAGTTTTCAAGTAACAGTGAAATCATTGGTCTATGTTCTTAGTAAAGTAATTATTGCTTTAGGATAGTTTCTCAAATTCTATCTATTTTAGCATCTCCTTGGAGGCTGCTCTCAAATAACAGAAGTTTAGACCAATTGATTACTCTGCCAGTCCCTCAGGAGAGACTCTTGTTTCTTCCGTGCTTGTTACAGACATTTAACTGTTCAGCAGTATAATATATAGATGTGCAAGTACGCGTTTTTTCTTGATAGAAATCCTTCAGCTGTAGGTGACTTTTGGTATCTGTCCTCATCAGACTCAACAGGTTTATAATCTTAACAAAAGTACTGTAAATTCACAATAAATTATATGAGTAGGTGACTGAAGATACAGTCCTTTGAGGTCCAAAATATCTTCAGGTTTCCCTGGGCTGTCTTAGGGCATCGCAGGCACAGGATCTCACCGGAACAGGCTTCTGTGGGTGCATAATTAAAGGCACAATGCACGGGTGCCCTTAAAATCTAAGCCATTAGGAGAGTTTGTGCATACAAGGATTCAGTAGGCTGGGTCTTTCAAATGGTACCTATGATTTTGGAAGTATATTCAAAAAGTAGGAGCAATGTATCAGCAAGATCTGGATGCATTTTTTTTATTCTATTACTGTAATTTCTCATCTAGTAGAAAGACTTCTGTAGGTCTGTACATACTGAGATGATAACTCATGTAGTTTTATCTTTGATCTAATTCATTGCTCTGAATTGTTTTTGTTTGATTTTAATTTTGCATCTTTAGTCAAATATTTTTGAAGTGACCAGATTGACAGTGTTTAAAATTGCCCACTGATCAAAAGATGTTACTGGGAGTTTTGATTCTGTCATAACAGCAAAAAAATGCAGTAAGACACAAAAATTCTTCGCTTTTTTATGTGTTTATTTATGTTTTGACACTATTTCTCCTCTGTTAATGCTAGTTTTTTCATCTACCTCCTTAATAACCCATTGAATCACACCTGCCTTTCAGAAAGTTGCCTCTTTGGATAAATTGATAGAGAAGCCTGAACCATTCACACTCTCCACACTACAGCCAATAATGAGATTGTTTACAAATTATACTACAATGTGCAAGATCCCATTTGATTATACCTTAACTATTCTATTTTTCCCTCCTTACCTCACAGATGATGGAAATGCTTAAAACAAGTTAAGGTAGTATGACACAGACTAATGTAAGTGTGAGCATGGCATCCAGGGGACAAGCTATGAAATGTTTGCGCGCTTCTGCCAAAATACGTTGCATGGCTTTCTGCTGTTGTCTCGTGTTTCTGATCTTAGGCAGCATGTTCAGCAACATGTAAGCATTTTGTTTGATTTTTATATTCCCGGCTTTGGTTTTGTATAGTCTCAATAATCCGCCTTTTTCAGTAGCTTGTGGCAGCTGCTAGTGGCAAATCTGCGAGCTGTGTATGTTATTCTTAAGTAACATTCTGAAGTACCTACAAGGATCAGGGCCCCATTGGATATGGCTGTTTAGAAACCCGCTGTAGAA
Source organism: Tringa solitaria (assembly GCA_026413425.1). Taxonomy (NCBI): domain Eukaryota; kingdom Metazoa; phylum Chordata; class Aves; order Charadriiformes; family Scolopacidae; genus Tringa; species Tringa solitaria. The sequence continues at coordinate 14,635,815 of JAOXJM010000001.1, forward strand.
ATGTTGGTGTGCACAATTCAAATGGGTCTGAAACAGTATCGACACTTTTTCTGTGCTTGCCAGTGGAAAGCAGCAGCTCCAGGTTTGTCTTTTCTAGAAGTCAAGCCTGGTACTAGTGCAGCTGGCTGCTGCGTGTGGCTCTGCTACCCACATCTGTGCCTTTGCAACGTGAATGCTTTGTGACGGCTCTTCTGTTGTCAAACATCTTACTTTGTGTGACAGTTGCCGCGTTGGAATCAAAAATGTTATGTTTTCACAGTACTCTGTTAAAAAAAAGGCTATTATGGGAGAATATGATGTTCTCCTGTGTTTATATACTTCTTTTGATCTTAGTGTATGTAATGCTTATGAAGGGGAGCTATCATGGTATCCTGAAACATACTTACCCGCACAGGTCTTCTGGCCCTGCCTGGTATGGAGAGGCAAAACTCAGTTATTCCCTGCCTCGGTTTCTGTTCATCTGGGATTGCCACACATATTTTAAGCACATTGTGTTTTTTTGTCATGAGAATGGTCAAATATCAACCAGGTTGCCCAGCAAGGTGGCATCCTTGGAGATACTCAGAACTTGGCTGGACATGACCCTGAGCAACCCGATCTAGTTGGTCCTGCTTGGAGCAGGGGACTGGACTATGTGACATCCAGAAGTCCCTTCCTACTTACAGTTGTCAATGATTCTACAATTTCATGACTGCATATGTGGGAATTTGAGTGAAGGCACCAAAATAACTTTTGCTATGGTGTAAACTGTGATTTGAAACCAGATCACCAGAGGTCAGGGGACTGGTCACTGTTCCACTTTTCTGGATAATAAAAGAGACATTATCAAATGCTGGTTGTTACTCTCAGTATACCCAGTTCAGCCACTTGCAACTGAGCTACATGTTTAGGTATTTGTTGTATTTTCTTATCATGCAAAAAAAATATCACTTCACTGCATTGCACCCAATATGTGTAATACGTGTGGAGTTACAGCATGTGTTATATGAGAACAGGATGACTTACCAGAAACGTATCTGCTTTTGAATTATTGGAGATATGCCAGCTGACATTGACAGCTGTCTATGTGATGTTTTTATAGCTCTTCTCAAGTTTCCCGTGTAAGATCCCTACCTCTGTTCCTAAGACTTTAATGATTAGACTGTGAGAGCTGAGAAAATCCACCTGGTGAGCAAGGTCACCTTCACTGTTCTTAGTAACAAAGAAAAACACCAGGCTAACAAGGCTAAGGAAGTCCTAATTAACATCAATGGTGAACTCTAAGGCAGGGAAAAACAGGGCTGGCAAACTAAGACTCTACAGAGGTAGGATTGTTTTTTGAATCCATTGCAAAAGAACCCTGGAAACTGTATTTTCAAGTATGGTTAGTGCTGGGGATGGGTCGCAGAAAAGAAAAGGAATCAATAACAGGTTTGTGATTTCCCTGCCTCCTTCTCCTTGGTGAGCTCCTGCCTTTGAGACTCAACCAAGGCCCCAAGGCAGAAGCACCGTAGATCTCTGTTCCCACCTGCCAAAAAGTCACCATCCTCCTTCTTCAGCTCAGCCCCTTGGGTCCCCAACAAATGTGCCTCCTCTGGGAAGCTGGAGCCATGACACACACGCAGAGCTGCACCACTCCACAACCTCCTACTTCGTCCCCTCACTGGCAGGAGACCCACCTTCCCCGATCCTGCACAGCCAAACAAAACGATGGCCAACATCTACCCACAGTTGTCATGTGTGCTAAATAGATGTCCCACAGATCATTTTTGATAGGACCCAACTCACGCACCTGTCTCTAGTAGCACTTAAGTATCCTGAGTTTGCCTTTGAGTCTTGCTGCACTGTGCCACTGTGCCAAGAAATATCCATCCTCCCAAAGCACCCAATTAAGCATTTTTGCTCCCATTTTCTTCCCCAAAACTACTCATGGTCCAAAGTTCAGATTCCCTAAATTGGACTAATTCCCTTGGTTGTCGTGTCCCTCCTCTCCACTCTCTGACCCCCATTACAGGATTGCTGCAACCTGCTGTCTCTCAGACGCCCGGATCTGGCAGAGAACTGCTGAGCCATGCAACGTTTCAGCCTATTCATTTGTATAATCTGGGTGTTTCACGCTGATCTCCTTACTCAGCCATCTCCAGCTTCTGTGACAGCCCGGCACGGCTGGAAAAAGCCCAGTTTCCCCACTGATTTTGCTTGCATGGCAGGGGTATCTACAACTCAGTTCTCTTATTTTACATGTGTGAGGGAGTAGTCTATAAATGAGAGTGAGTATTTTTTGGTTTTCAGTGCCCGTATGTGAATAATAGCACCTGCAACTGTATTTTATATTCTAGAAAGAAATATTCAAGTTAGATACAATGAACAAAAATCCCATAGCCTTTTCAGCAGTGGGGAGAGTGAAGCAAAGGAAACAATTCCCTAAGGGTACTGTGAGCTTCCAGTGCTGGAGAGCCTTAGGGACAAATTATTCAAACACATCAGAAGCAACATTGGTGCAATTAGCCTGCCTTGGGGCAAAGACCGGTCTGTGTGACCTCCTGAAGTTCTCTCCTGCTGTGTTTTTATATGATTCTGTTATTTTAAATGATGTTAACAGCCTCAGCCACAAAATTTAATCACCATTCTAAATTGTACACACACATAAGTAGCTGACACCAGGACACAAATTCATCAGTAGGAGAGGACAGACCTGAAGAAGCACTGCAGAATGTTGAATGCCACCATGTCACACATACACACAAGGGTGTAAGTCCTCTGCACATTGCTTGCCTGCCTTGCAGAGTCAGAACAGCCTGATATTACATGCTCGCCCAACTCCAGCAGTGTCCACAGAGCCAGCCATCATGGCCCACTGGATCATGCTGTCACATGTTCCTCTGCAAACCCTGTTGTCTTGGCTGACTTCCTCTTGGATCTTCAGAGCATCTATCCTTCACCAAATCCTGCAACACAGTTACCTTCTCCAGTTACATTATTCTGAGCAAATTACAGTAATAATTTTTCTAATGACCTACAGTGCAGTTTTATCCCTCACATGAAGGTTAAATCCTCAGAAAATTGTTCACAGACTGTCATCATTGATCAAAATGGTCTCCTACAATGTCATTCAGCCTTGTCACACACATTTCTTACCATGTCTGATTAGGAGACTGGTTTCCAGCATCTCTCCCAGGTGGCTTCTCTTCACAGTCTTTCAGTAACAGGGACATAGGCCTTGGAATTTACCACAACACCCTCTGGACTTCCCAGGCAGGGACACAGCTACTTGCAGTGACCCTGGGTGGCCATGAATCTGTCAGCAATGCTACTGCTTGCCCTTTCATCTGCCCAACAGCAGCATGAAGCAAAAGCCAATGCTTTCTGAAATGATCACTGTCCAGCTCACTTGCCTACTGCTTGGTTTCATCTGTTCCCAGTGCTTAGATATTCTCTGCACCACAGAGCTAGGCATGCCCTGAGCAGGACATTTCTTGTCTCATGCCCTAATCCCTGGCAGTGCTTTGCTGCTAGATACTTACTTATGCTGGCCTCTGTCATCTCCACAAGGTTTTCTATCCCAACATTTCCATTTGACCCAACCTGTCATGCTTGCTCAAGCTGCTGTTGGGGCTCTGGGATCCATCCATAACAAAAAAGAGTAACACACCATATCCTCCTCTGCTCCCATCTGTTGTTTTCAGCCATATGCTGATCCCCTCCAGCACTTCCAACCTTGAGCTCAAAGTCTTATTATTCAGGGAGTAAACAAGAGCACATGTGTTTATCACTGGAACAGTGTGTAGGCACAGCTCTCCTTTTTCTGATGCTCATATTGCTTGTAGCCCAAAAGAACAGTACTTTTTAACTTTTAGAAAAAGCACGCTCTACTCATTCATTTGTGAAAGTATAGTTATGACTCAAGCAAGCAGTGCAATTCCAGGCAGTGTCCATAGCCCATCCAGCATATTAATACAGCTTTAAGGGATGTGAAAGAGCTTTACGCAAATGGGGACATGAGAGAGACACTGGACCCAGCCCAGCAAGGCACACTGTTTCCTGGAAGTGCGTAAGGAGCTCTAATGAACTCAGCAGGATGATCCATGGACTGAGAGGTGTGCTCCTGTCTAAGTGGTTTGCTGGCTGAGGGCCACAAACCAACTTTCTCCCAAAAACTCACGGAACAGCTGGGAAAGCAAAATCTGCCCAGTGGAATATCAATGCCTCCCTTGCCCAAAGATCATCCAACTTCCTGACGTGAAAATTGCAGGGTCTTTATCAATGACAGTGAAAAGCTCAGCTGACCTCAGGCCTTCCATCCTTCACCAGAGCATAGTTACAAGATTTCAATGAGGCTGAGCAAACTTTTTGCATCATCAGTCCCCAAAATGCCAACCTTCTCCTATGGCCAACAGCCACCAGACAGATCATGAAGATCTAAAGCAGGGCAAAGATCTTGGGGTTGTTCATGGATTAGAGCAGGGTCCTCTCCCATGCTTGCTGTGGAAGACAGCTTGGCTGGGCTTGTGCCTGAACCACATGTGGTCTGACTGTGCTGATGTCTGCAACCCCAAAGCCTGCCTTACCACAGGGACTCCTGTGTCAGGTGGATTCTGTCAAACCCATGGGAACCACAGTGCTTGGGAACCAAGGGCTGAAACACTCACCACACATAGCCAAAGGATCAAAAGTTATCCGCTGTCATAAGGGCTGCATTTGTGTTGTTGGCTTAAAAACCCTTCCTTTATAATGGCAGAAAGTGATATCCCTTGTCTGCATTTGGACTACCCAAAGAATTTAACAGGCAACAGGGGCAGAAACCGAGACAGGCCAGTGGCATCTTATCAACCTGGCAATGTATGAACCTGGCAAGTTATCATACATGAGTTGAGCTAGAACTCACTGATGCTGTTGCACACACTGCTTTACCTGTCTTTCTGATGAACGGCTATTTTGGATTTTTCAGTTGTTGAACACGCTCATCTTTAAGAGCATTTTCTTATTTCTTAAGATATATTTCCCTTTCATAGTGCTATTGACAAACCTGCTAGCACCATAAGATCTCAAGTGCTCATCTTCTTAATCACAGCATTTTCAGCAAAAAACATTCCTCTGAAAGACAAGGGAGAAAAAAGACTACACCGGTGCCTGTGGAAAAAGTTCTTTTCCCATTCCAGATTTCAGTTTCATATCAAAATGTGTGCTGGAAGCCATACCTCCTGCTGTAGAGAACCATCTTCAACAGACTTGGAGTGCTCTAAAGGGTAATTAATAGGTTATTGCCATCTCTAACCTCTGTGACACAATTACAAAAATTGCAAACTGCAAGAATCTTTCCCTGCTGGCAAATGAGATCTGTCATTAATTTTGGTCCTCACAAGAGAGGCAAGCATAGTTAAAGGCAAGGAGAGCATGTATCTCTGTAGCTCCCTTTGTCAACCAGCAAGAACAGGCAGCAGGTTTTTTTCATTTTGGTGTTGACTCAGGACACATGGAGCACCACCATCTGGATGCTAAGGAAATGCAGAAAAAAATGCAATTTCGCTGAAAAGAAGACATACAGCTATCTTCAGCCTGTAATATATTAAGGGGAGGGCAGTCATTCTCCAGAATGCCTGAAGCCAGCTCTGAAGGCAGAGCTCATATATTCTCAGAGGTGCTTGAGTTCAGATCAAGTATGAGGGGGAGAAAATATTGCTTCCACCCTGTTCGTGCCAGAGGAGATCTCAAGAAGTAAATCAAAGAACACTAGGGACGAATCTTTGGTAAAAGCATATCAAAACTTTGTTTAATTTGTTTGCACTGCTATTGTAAAGCAGACTCACTGGAGACAATAAGACCTACAAATGGAATATGTTACTAAATCAGAACATGACTTACTGGAAGGATAAGTAATGATTTCATCTAAGTCATTATGTCTTCCTATCAATAGCATATCTCTGTGGGGAGCATGCTCAGCTCTGGTGAATGTCATATAATCCCAGTAGGACAGACTTTGGATGCCTGACTCAAGGACATGACAAACTCAACCAGCCAAAAATCAGTGGGTCAGTCAGTCCCTGGTTGAGATCAAATGTGCATAGATACGTACAACCAATGGTACATGCAATATCCAACACATAATCCCTTCGGTCTATAAAATTTGCTTCTGCCCAGATATGTGGGAAAGGGACACTTGTTAAGACAACAGAGAAAGGAGGTGTTTCTTCTGGATACAGGCATGCCTCCGAGTCTGACACATCCAAGGCATGTATTCATGGGATTGGTATGTGATACACATTGAGTGACCGTGAGCGTGCCAAGTGAGTGTGCATCACACAGTGGGTGGATCTGCGTATATGCACCTCCAATCTGCTAATCTTTTGGGAAAAATATCCAAAATCCTCAAATGCTGCCCAGACAACATTTCTGAACAGAGCAAGTGTGCATGTACATGGAGGGGGCTGCACCAGGTTAAAAATCAGTATGTTGGATAGCTTTTCAGACAGCCTTGCTTTCTCCCTGCATCTCTCATCTCTGTCCTTCGTACTACCAAAGTCTGTTTTGTGCTCTTCTTCCCTTGCCTGTTTTGATGCAGTTGTTCTTCACACTCTTCCTAAATCCTTGTTCTTCACTATGCCAGCTTCTGGAAAAGTCCTTCATTCCCCTGGAGTCTCCATCTTTGTCTGTTTTGTTATTTAAAATACCTCCCTCTCTCTTCTGTAGGAAGCTCTTCACTCCAGGACAGTAATGCCAGATAGTTTCATTTAACTATACAGCTATAGCCAAAACTGACCCCCTTATCTTACCTCACATGCCTACCCTGTTTGATTATAGTTGGGAAACCTATTATCTTCTGCATCCAGGCACCCCTGGCTATAACACCTTCAATGCTATTTTCAACATTATCACCATATTTCCTCTTCTCTCCAGACTGATAATGCCATTTAATCCTGCTGACATTCCCTCAAAAGTGTCCTACAAAAATATCCGTTATGATTTGTTTCCGCACTAAGGCCCTGATAGCTTCATCCTCAGTCTCTGCGACCTTCTCTGTTCTGGCCCTCTTGATGCTCACCTTGTCTTCCCTCAAAATGTCACAGCTAAAATCAATTTTTTGCTTCAATTCCCTAGCAAACCACACTAAATCTTTCACTGCTTCACCTTCTTCCTCTTTGTCAAGTTTGTGGTCCAACCTTTCAAAAGTTTCCATAAAACCACGCCTATGGATTTTCCTGCTTCCTTTCCTCCAGTCTACCTTTTTCTCTTTCCTCTTCATGGTGCCTTCTTCTCCCATCTCAGGTCTCCTGCAACACAGAACCTCCTCACACAGTGCCACCACAGAGACTTTCAAACCATACCAATCTTCAAGTTTTCCATAGGCTTGAGCCATTTACAGGAAATCAGGGTTGTTTGTGCTGTTTTCAAGTCATCTTTTGGTCGCTCATCTACTCCTGCCTCTGGTGTTGAGGTAGCGCCTTCAATGAGACATATGCAATAGCTCTCTTGCTCTATAGTCCTCCATGGAGACAAAGTATGTGCTGTGCAGCTGAAGAAGAAATCAATGCCATACTCCTACCCAAATTAGCCTTGCTTGAGTTTACCTCAAAGCAAACCAGAGTCACATCTTGATCTGCCATTTGTTTTTGTAGGACGTGACCTACAGTTCATCCAGAGTCGAGAACATTCTTTTCTGGGGGGGGGAGACAAAGCTGCTGCATGTTTCCTGCCTCTGTTCTAAATTATTAGGAATAGGGAGTATTTTTACAGACATTTTAAATGTCTGTAAAAGACCTAGCATTACATTAAAATTATGTTGAGGAAAAAATCCCTCTGGAAAGTGAAAAGGCATTTATGAATCAGATTTTGATATGGAAAGTGTCTCAAGTTGTATATATCTAGAATTATTTTTTTTTCCAAGGGGAAAAAGTAAAGGAAAGTGACGGTGTGACCACAAAATACTGTCTGAGTAGACTATTGAACAGTTTAGCCTAGTACTCACCATCCAGAGAACATTCATTCACCTCTACATTGTATATGTTGCTTGAGTTGGTTATGAGGCTTACAGTTATTTACTGTAACCTCCCTGAGCAGGTTATTTCAGCTCTGTGATTAACAAAACATTATTTGCCTGACAGCAGCTGCCTCCAAAGTAGTTTGTAATTAATAAGTGAATTTTCAAACTCCTGAAAGACAACATTCATAACAGATTAGAAAGAGCAGGGATGGCACAAAGATTTCTAAATAACAGGAATTAGTTGTGATTAAATAGATCACTGTAGAGTGGAGAATAAACTTCTCAATTACATATCAAAGTTAATAAACAAAAAAAGAGTACAGGTGTTTAAGTACTGATGTTTAAGAAAGCATGTGCAAGAGTAATTCATTCAAGCTTATGACCCAAAGTACTTGTAAATGGCTGGTGATTTTGGGTGCCCTCCTTAGACTTAATGGACTACGTTTTTAGAGGCTGGATAGTCAGGCTTTTTTTTTTTTCTTTTTAAAGCTGAAGATGTTACAAAAATTACACCCAAAATTAGAAATTTGAAAGAGCTAATCCCATTTTTCCAGTGTCAGCTATGATGGACATCATGTCCTGCAGCAAAGATTGTCAAGTCACTTGTAATAGGTTTTCAATAATGTTGCAGTGTACATGCAAGTCATAATTTAACTGCATTGCTTGTACATTTTCTGTCTTGTTAATTATAGCTTGTATAAAATATTATGATGCTCCTTTCACATGCTTAGAATTAATTAATTTGTAGTTTACATGCCCCTGGTAATAAATCTCTCTCTGTGATCCTGGTCCAGAGACTTATAAAAGTGCAGAGCTTTTCATCAGCTTTAAAGGCAATTCTATCACTGGCAGTGGTAAAGTTTAGTGAGTCCTGCAAAAACTGCCTCTTTCACATAACCTTTGATGAGCATGTTGTATGAAAGGCAACAGACAGTATTTATAGACTATCCTCGTGAACAAAAACACCTGTTGCACTCAGACTGCCTTGAAAAGCCTATGAACCAGGTAGTAACTTGCAGGTGCTGGCCTGGGGATTCATATCAGTGCAGTAAATAGACAATGTCACTTCCCAGGTAGAAAATTTAATGCAAAAAATCATCCAAGTTGGCTGAATACACTTCATCTTAGTGATGTGCAGAATATGAAAGTCTCCACTTACTACCTGTTGGGATAGGAGCTGTGTTTCTAATTAGAGCACCCTGAAGACTTATTCCAGCCTCTTTTCAGGAGCAGTAAACTCCGTCAGTCAAATATGTTTTTAAACATTGTCTGATAGAAACATCTTGGAAAAAACATGAATATTTTTCTCAGAGGAGTGAAAAAGCCAAGGGACATATATTCCTTTGGCAGAATTTGCTAAACACTGAGCCTTTATAGAGTAATACAGTCATGTTTCTTGCTAAGGATAGCAGCTGTCTGGAGGAACCCAATTAGGTAACTTGGACATATACCCAGCTAATCAGAAATTCAAGTTTTTCCTCCCCACAAACAATACTAACAGAAGGTGCAGGAAACTGTTTCCATGATCCGCAGAAAGTCTCCCTCTCTGCTTTAGCGTGGGGCACACACAAGATCACTGTAAGCCATGCTGCTGGGCTTCAGGGACCAGCCTTTTTTTCCTTTTAAATCTGAAACCACACACACCACTTGAAAAATTTAAGACTGACTGGGTGAATGGTGCCTGCTGGGGAGTTTGAAGTGAGGTCAACACTGATTCACCCTCAGGAGGAGGTGGTGGATTAGGGTTTGACATGGGGCTTGGTGCTGCAGGTTCAGGCCAGGCAGCAGTGTCCTGTGTGACCTGGACTTCATTTGTCCATGGTTCCCTCTCTGAGACTGTATGTGCTAAAAGGGTTCACAAAACAGCTAGATATATTCGTGGAAGACTTGCAAGGTCCTCACATGCAATGATGCCTGTTGGAGTCACAAAGTCACCATGCTGCAAGTTATTAGATGATGGTACAATATTCTGGGGGGACATGCCTATGGCTTTCCCTGTTGTTCTGCTCTGCCCTAAGCATCCACTACTGGCAACTACCAGAAAAACAAGGTACAGACTGAGCAGACCTCTCCCTTCTCATAAAAGGGGAGAACTGTGTTTTCCCACCTGCCTGGGAAAGGCCTGTTCCCTGGGGAGCACTGCCACCCTGGCTCCTCTGACTGCCGTGGACCTGGCCCTCCACGTGCCCTCATGCTCCCACCAACCCTATAAAATGTATTTATCTCGTTACAGTATTTATACCATTACCATAACACCTCATCAGGCCACCCCATAACAGAGCAGAAGCTCTGAGGAGCACTGACTCAGTAGAACATCCTTAGTTCAAAAGCTCAGCCCAGGTCACTCCGGCTCCCAGCACTGTGTCACTTCTTCCCTGTGCAGTATAGATCTCAGTTTTAGTAACCATACACAACACCCAGATTTATTTGCTAGAGTTACAAAATATATGAGCAGATACAACAACCAGTTTCTACCAGCGCTGCAGGAAAAAAAAGGTTGTAACTTTCTTTCAGAGCTGCAGCTCCATCAGAAAACAAGAGGTTTCACATGAGGGAAGCACAACACGTAACCACTTAATAAAAACAACCTGAGCCCACCAGGGAACTGGCAGAATTTACAGGTGTTGTGCTGGGAATGGCAATCCAGCCTCACGGTCAGCACAGTACCATTAGCAAACACTGGAGTAGTTAATATTTTGAGGTTGTTTTAGCTTCATTTGTGTATCTTGACAGATGACATTTCCAAGACACTACAAGTCTCTGCTGAGTTGGACCTATTATTAATTGTGTACATGCAGCTGAACTTTGAAAAATCCTTACATGACAAAGAAATAAAGAAACAAAGTTACCAGAGTCGTTTATGCAGGGAAGGTTATTCCCCAAGGCTTTTTATCAGTCTTCCAGTCCCATTCAACCAGAGGCAACTGCTTTGTGCTGCTACTACAAAAGCGGATCTTGAAACCTACCTCTGCCTTGACCGGGGACCATCTCCCTGCCCTTTGCCCAAGTCCATTTTCTCATTCATTTATTTTATTGCAGCTAAATGTTGGTGGGAGTTTTCTCCCGGCTGATGTTCCCAGCAGATATAACCTCCTGTGGGATTTTGTTCCTCTCTGGCTCCTTGGCTGTCTGGATCTCAGCCATAGGGATGCCCATATGGTCTCTTCCCTGATGGCATTCCAGCAAGGAGAGCCAAAATCCTGCAGGGCAATCGGCACTGTCCCTGCTCCCAGACACCCTGCAGATGGCTGTGGGCGAGATGCTAGCCAGAGCCAGGCCTGCAAAGGGATAAATGGAGGACTGTCATTTGAAACACTGATGTAAGGCAGGAGCTGGACAACAGGTTTCACCAGTCACTTCTGGAGCTGCTGGCGACTCGGGTGGATGTTGTCACAGTGGCTGGAAGGGGCAGCTGGAAGAGCTCTTGAATAACACCTCTGAATAAGTGTCTCTGAGACTCCTGCAGGCAGTTTAAGGCAGGGAACTTGCAGACGGCCACATATGGAAACAACCTGTGCAATTGGAGCCCTCCTGGAAAAGCTACTGAGGACCAACTCTCATCCCCAGCATAGCTCTTCGCCACAAGGAGCACAGGGAAAGCCCTGCGAGGCTTAAAGCTGTTGTTACCCAGAATGAGACAAGGGGAGGAAAAAATGTACTAAACAGTTGTTTCGGCAGCTGAGATGACTGTTTTGGTTTCTTAGCAACTGTGGGAAAAGCAGCTTCTTGAGATCTGAGCTGTCTGGTCAAATCCAGCAGGCATCCCTCCATGGAGGACCACCCTCCTCCTCTCTGCTCATCAGCCCAGGGAAACCGCATGGCTGGTGGGAAGCCATCCCTGCGCAAGGGAGGATGGCAGACAAGCCCACCTCTCTCTGCTGAGAAATGAGGGGTCAAGCTGCCCATCAGAATCTTCATGCGTGGTTCCTCCCGACATGGAAAGGTTGCTTGGGATTAGACTGCTTTTCATTTTAATGAGCAAGGAAAGGACAAGGAAAGCTTGCACTAACAGCTGCAATCAATGGCATTCCCAAGTTGCACCCGAAATAGGAATCACAGCAGAGGAGAAGTCAGGTTGTGGCTCTTCTGTGCCTCGGTGGCAGGGCCGGGCCGGAGGGGGGCAGGTGGGCTTTCCCATGGCTCTGGCCATCAGCCACACAAACTCTGAAAACTAAAACCGAGTGAGCCTGAGGGTTCAGTGTGGTGGGAGCCCGGCATCCTCCTGCGTGAGGCACTCGCCTCCTCTCCTGGCAATGCAGGTGGCTCAGTTACAGCATCCTTCAAAGATTGCTGGTTTGTGATCACTGCTTTTGAGTGCATGAAAAGCTGTTTACGGCTGTTTTCTCAGTGATCAGCAGTGTCAGTCTCTCACAAGTCCCTTGAGCAAATCCATGTAGAGAAAGGGCTGATTTTTGCTAAACAGTTTCAGATCTCAGTGAGCGTCTGCGCTGGTGGAGGTTTCAGCACTGGTGCACGATTTGTGCAGGTCTCTGTACTGGAGCAGCCATTTCATTGTTTTGGTTTCTCAGGGACAGTGTTTAAATCGTTTAAATTTATGCCTGTTACTGACACACTGGCCGTGCTTATTGCTAATAGCTTATTTCCATCCATACTAACACTATCTCATTCATTCAGATATAAGTATGAGGATGCTGACCTGTAGTTAATCCTACACATCCCTGACTTTTAATTTAATGACTATTAAATATTAATGGGAGCAGAGAGTGGAAGTCAGATCACCTTTTCAACAGCTTAGTGCTCCCATCACCAGGCTGCAATGTCATCCTTGATCTTGCTTTTTTATTCCCTTTCTCCCAGTTTCACTTACAGGACAAAGAAAGCTGCATTTTAGAAAAGACTTCACAGTCAAGCAGCTATTGCAAGGATTAGAGCTGAATCAGGATATCCCAGCTCCTGGGTGGACATTCAAAGCACCACACTGTTGGATAAAAAATGGGGGTTTTTTTTGTCCAGATCCCAGGAGAGGGCCCTACACCCAAGCCCGGAGGCTGTTCTTACATCTCCCTTACGAGGAGAGGCTGAAGGACTTGGGTCTTTTTAGGCTGAGGGGGGATCTGATCAATGTCTATAAACACTTAAAGGGTAGGTGTCAAGAGGATAGGGCCAGTCTTTTTTCAGTGGTGCCCAGGGATACAAGAGGAAATGGGCACAAACTTGAATATAAGAAGTTCCACCTAAACATGAGGA
>JAOXJM010000001.1:14649079-14686175 GCA_026413425.1 Tringa solitaria
AGGAGGAACTTCTTTACTTTGAGGGTGGCAGAGCACTGGAACAGGCTGCCCAGGAAGGTGGTGGAGTCTCCTCCTCTGGAGACATTCAAAACCCACCTGGACAAGTTCCTCTGCAACCTGCTCTCAGTGGACCTGCTTTGGTAGGGTGGGTGGACTAGATGATCTCCAGAGGTCCCTTCCAACACCATGTGATTCTGTGCTTCTGTGCTGGAGAAGAGGTGAATGCACACAAACACAGACACCCACGACCTAAATCCCCCAGCTGATGCTGTGCAGAATGCAATTTGGTATTCAAGGAGAGATGTGGAGGATGTCTACTGGTTACAGCCCTCCCCACATCATGGATCTACCAGGCTCTACCAGAAGGTCTACCAGAGGCTCTGTTGCAAACCACCACTGCAGTGCACGTGCCCTGTTGCATTCCCAGACTGGTGGTGGGAAAACTCTCCCAGCTGGTCTGGGGTACAGGAATGAATCCTCCCTTCTAAAGGAGAGAGGTGAACATCACCCTTTCAGTTCCTGATGAGTACTATAATGCCTCAATTCTCACAGGAAGCACCATTGCTACTTCTGGTCATGCTTCAACAAAAGAAAGCCATGTCCCCCACATGACCACCCAGAGAAAATTTCATTTTCAAGCCTCTAGGTCTCAGGACAGCAGTGGTAGTGGTGGTAGTGGTCTAGGTATCTCTTTCTCTACATCTTCCTATGCCTCTTTTTCTCATGATCTTTTCTTTTGCATCAGGAAGTTGTGACTGCATCCTTACAACAGCCATATCTAACTGCTGGAGGTATTTGTCTGTGCTTAAATCTATGTATCTTCAGATGATGGTATTTTTCTGATTATAAAGCTAATGAGATAAAGCAGAACTCAATCAAAGAAGCAGGGTCTGAAGTGCATTAATACTTAATGCTACCTTTTACTATTGTAATTATGACTTATTTACTTTTTTAATTGCTATTTGGTTTACTTATCTCTATGAGAAACATTTCTCAAAAGTATCTTTCTGACTATAGTGTTTTATTTTTGCAGAAAAATGCAGGCATTTAGTGAGATGGAAATTACTTCCTTATTATTTAAAATTAATTCAGCCTGTCAAAATGAGCTCATTGCCATGCACAGTGCTTCCTTTTTAATTCAGTCTCAGCCTTTCTAGCAATTGAAATTCTGTGCTGAGATGATGTACATAGCAGGCTTTTTATACATATTAAACCCTACATATTAGGAGGATTAAGGCCGCATATACATTTTAGAATAGGGCACATAATTACGAAACAAGTTTTGCAGCAGGGATAAAAGAATGTCAGTTTTCCATTGGTCTTGTAAACTGCTTTGCTAGCCAGGAATGAAGCTGCAAGGATGCCTAATGGGAATAGAAGGGACTCTGTTGCCTGCTCCTGCAGGACTCCAAATTTTGCTAAATCAGGACAAAAGTAGAGAAAATATTTACATATAAATAATTGGGATGCCAGTGCTCCCTCCTTTTCTCTTCTTGGAATGGAAAAAAAAAAGAGAGAGAATGAAAATCAAAGAGGACAGAGGAGATTTAAACTTGTAATGGGTATAGGAAGAAAAAAATCTTAATCATGGGAGAAAAGTGCCTGTCACCTGTGGAGGGAGCAAAGAAAATAAAGGGGGAGAGGGAGGAAGGAGAGGCTTCTGACAGCAGCACCCTGCCATTCAGTTGGGCCCATAAGAGATTATTCAGGACTGAGAATCAATTAGGAGAGGGGGAAGTGAAGAAATGGCATCTTTAGAAGATCTTCATACTTCCCACTCCGTCCTCTGAGCCATTCTCGGCTCCCGCTGCATTCCCTCCCTGTAGCAGCTGAACACGCTTGTGGCAGAGGTTCAGCCCTCTGCAGTCAGCCCAGCATGTGAGGAAACACCCCAGTGGTTCACCTGCCCTGGGCTGGGGTCCTGGTCCTGGGGTCCTCCCTGAAAAGAGGACAGCAGGAAAAGAAGAGCTGGGACAGAGGGAGTGGTCAAGGAAAACCCCTGCTTGGGAAGGCACCTGAAAAGATTGCCATTCCAATAATAAGATGAAGACCATGGAAATTATTTTTCTATTCAGTGACTGAATCAAAAAAGTCATTAAAAAAATTCAATCAGTTTGGGACCGTAGACAAGATATTCCATGTCACTCCTATCTCCAAAAGGGAGAATGTGGGAGTAATAGACACGGCAGTGTTACCTCAGTCCCTGGGGAGGTGATGGAGCAAATAATACTGGAAACCATTTCCAAACACAAAGGATGAGAAGGTGATTGGAATTAGTCAGCATGGATTTACAAAGGGGAAATCATGCCTGACAAACCTGAAAACCTTATGCAGCAACTGCCTCAGCAGTGAACAGGAAAGCGGAGGACATTGTTTATCTTGACTTTAGCAGGGCTTTTGACAGTGTTTGCCATAACAACTTCGCAGACAAGCATAAAGTGTGGGCTGGGTAAGTAGACAGTGAGGTGGATTGAAAACTGGCTGAACTGACAGGCATAAAGGTCTGTGATCAATGGCATGAAGTCCAGCTTGATGATGGGGCAGATAAAAAAATGAGAGAAGCTGTTGATGCACCAGAATGTTGTGCTGCTATCCAGAGGGACCTTGACAGGCTGGCAAAATGGGTGGACAGGAACCTCATGAAGTTCAATCCAGAGAAACTCCAAGTCCTGCACCTGGGGAGGAACAACCCCCACGCTGGGGACCAGCCAGCTGGAAAGCAGCTTGGTAGGAAAGGACCTAGGGTCCTAGTGAACATCAAGCTGACCATGAGCCAGCAACATGTCCTTGTGGCAAAGCAGATTCACAGGATCCTCTTCTCAGCACTGGTGAGGTCACACACGGAGTGCTGTCCCCTGTGTTGGACTCCTTGGTGCAGAAGAGATATGGACATACTGGAGAGAGTCCAATGAAGGCTTACTAAGATGATGAAGGGGCTGGAGCATCTCTCCTATGAGGAATGGCTGAGAGAATTGGGATTGTTCAACCTGGAATAGAGAACACTCAAGGGGAACTTTATCAGTGTGTATAAAGACCTGCTGTAAAGGAGTGAAGAAGACAGAATGAGACTATTCTTGGTGATGTCCAGGGACAGCATATGAGACACCAGATACAAACTGACATGTAGAAAATTCCATTTAAACATAAGAAAAAAATTTTTTACAGGGAGCATGGTCAAGCACTGGAGCAGGCTGCCCAGGGGGGTGATGGAGTCTTCATCCTTGGAGATACTGAAAACCTGACTGGACATGGCCCTGAGTAGCCTGCTGTAGCTGACCCTCCTCTGAACAGTGGGGTAGGACTAGGTACCCCAGAGGTACCTGCCAACCTCCACAGTTTTCTGAGTCTGTGAAAATGAGACAATGAAACAGCAGGGAACTGGCAGATGGAAAACAAGAATTTTGGGTTAAGGATTTGCAGTAAAAAGTCAGTGAGAAAACAAGGGGTTGGAGTTGCAGAGAGATGCAGTGGTGAGCAGAGGTACAAACAGGTCCCCTCCGGGGATCACCACTGCAGCAGGGGAGGTGTTGCAGCACAATCCACCTACAGCTGCATCACAGGGGAAGAAGGCATTTCCCACTAATGCTGTCTTAGTTGGTCAGTAAGAGCTGATACAATAAAACTCTGTAAAATAAAGCCCAATGGCAGAAACAGCAAGCTTCAAACCCAAGTCTTGGACCACTGGTCCCAAAAACAGCTCCCTTGCCAGTGGGCACCAGGGTTAACACATTCCCCATCCCTGGAATTTGAAACCTCAATAACTGCAGACGTGCTTTAACTCATGCTACTTTGGTGGATGTTTCTGGTGAAACATGCACCTAGGAACTGCTGAAGTGCCAGAACTGTAGAGTTAAGAGGCTGTGAGAAGAAATCAGAGATCTTTCCTCCCATGTTCAGAGCCTTTTTTGTCCCACCAGCTGTGGCATTCCCCTAGCAGTACGTCCAAGGTGGGAAGCACACCTGGGCTCATACCTCTCTATTCACATGTTGTTTCAGGTGTTTGCAATTAACTAAGATCCTGCCACCAAACTATTTTGGGACAGCGAGGTGTTGGCTTTTGCATATTTAACACAAATGACTGTGAATCATCAGGAGCATTTTATAGACACAATTTCTGAGGTTATGCAAATTATTTTAATTTAAAGTATATCATCTGTGCATTTCAAAACAATATAGAAAAAAACCCCATGTTTTTCAGACAAACTAGTAGATTTTAATGTTTTTTTAAAGTCTGCTAAATCCAAAATATTTTTTACTGAGGGATCCTAAACCCAAGAAGTTATTATTTTTGGATTTTGAACATTTAATAACAGTTTCTGGGACATATCAATTTTACATTGCTTTGAATTAAATTACAAGTAACATTAATTAATTTCCTTAGTAATGCCACTTGCTTGGAAATCACCAGTATTGCTGTGAGCGAGCTGGTAACTGTAGGTACCGCACTTCCCCCTAGTGGGGAAAATCAGACCATCCCGATTTTGCAGGACCTGCTGCATCCTGCTCACTAGCACTGGCTGGAAATTAAAGCTTTGCTTTTCCCCTAGATATCCTGAAGAGTCTGAGTCGATTTTATCTTTTTATGGTTTTTTTTTTTATTTATAGTACATTAGTTTTGTTCTGAATTATAACGGGAAGGAGAGAGGGTACTCATGAGGGGTACCTGGGGCTCAATTCTTATTTGTGACTAATTCCATAAACATCCTAGAAATCCTCCTGCTAAAAGTGCCGTCAAAACTAGGAAGTTTTGCTTGAAATACTTTATTTCCACAAAACATTTTGCAAGCTAAAATTATATTTTAAAAAATCAAAAGGAGACTAGGCAATTCATGAAGGACAGGTTCACCAGAGATCACCATCCAGCTCCTGACTCAGCAGCTCATCTAAACCCCATTCAAAATCCTTATGCATTGGCGTTTTCTGATTCAAAATTGTGCCCTTGTACTATTCCTCTGTTCTATGAGCAAGAAGCAGGGACGTTTAGATTTTAGGAAGCCATTATGGTCAATATAACAAAGAATACACCCTCTCCAAAAACCACATCAGCCTGTTTGTTACAATTCTGCTATGCTGCAGCTATAAGGGAGAACTGTTTCTAACACCCCCCATCTCTTTTTAATTTTACTCTTATATAATTGTGGTCATGTTTTTAATTAAGTTAAAATAGGAAGTTGCACTGAGCTCCTCAACAGCTTCCTGAATTTTGTGATCTCATGAGACCCCACCCAGAGTACTGTGTCCAGCTCTGGGGCCCCCAACATAAGAAAGACACGGACCTGTTTGAACAGGTTCAGTGAAGGGCCATGAAGATAGTAAGAGAGCTGGAGCACCTCTCCTATGAGGGCAGGCTGATAGAGTTGGGGTTGTTCTGCCTGGAGAAGAGAAGGCTTTGGGCAGACCTTATAGTGGCCTTCCAGTATGTGAAGGAGGCCTACAGGAGAGATGGGGAGGGACTCTTTATCAGGGATTGTAGTGATAGGATGAGGGATAACTGTTTTAAACTGAAAGAGGGGGAATTTAGATAAGATATGAGGAAGAAATTCTTTCCTGTGAGGGTGGTGAGACACTGGAACAGGTTGCCCAGAAAAATTGTGGATGCCCAATCCCTAGGGGTGTTCAAAGACCAGGCTGGATGGGACTTTGAGTAACCTGAACTAGTGGGAGGTGTTCTTGCCCAAGGCAGGGGGGTCAGAACTAGGTCTCTGCCAACCCAAATCAATCTATGATTCTGTGATTCTATGATTTATCCCAATCGACTGAAATCAGAGCACCATCTCTGCTGGTACCACGTGCACTGAGTGCAAGCCATGGATATTTGCATGAACCAATTTATCCCTTAAAAGTATTTCTTCTTGACTGAAGCATAAATTGCCTTTACCCTAATGCGCTATGTAATGAATTGCATTTGAAATATGTTTATTTTTAGCAAACAAATGCTAATGCCAGTTTGCTGTTAAAAATAGACAGTACAGTTGGCACAGAAATAAGGGCTGGGGAATCTTTCATTCCCTGTTCAGTGGAAATGCCCTCTGTGTAAGTCATCTGGGGAAAAAGCATTATTTCCCTATGGAAGTTAGTCCCTCCAGCTGGGAAAACTGCAAACCACATGTCATGATTTGTCACCTGAGCCCTGGCTTACAAATAGCCTCTGCGGTCCAGCATCCCCAAGGGGCTGTCATACCTCCTACTGGGCAAGGGGTGTAAGATGGAGACAGTACATTTCTTCTCTCCTTGTCGGATGTCTGTGGGTACAATATGGGGTTTTTGTGTGCCTCCAGCCATGCTGGGCTGCGGGGAGCAAGGACATTTCGGTGGGGAGACCACCACGGGGACCCTGGCATCTCTGGCTCCAACTCTTCCTCTCTCAGCAGCTGCTCTGCTGGCCAACAGGCTTTATCCTAGACAGGCTTCTCCTAAAGTCTAAGTGAAATTTCCCTGGCTGTGCTTCAAGTCCATTACTTGTCACATCCCCAGAGAGAATGATTTATTCTCTTCCCTTTTGCAGCAGCTTTTTTCATAGTTAAGAGTGCTATGTTCGGTAAGTCTCCTTTCCTCTAGACTAAACAGCTCAATTGCCCATGTTTTCTCTTACATTAAGATTTCCAAGGCTTCTGACCGCTCTTGTTGCTCTGCTCTTGTCTGTACCCAGTAGGTGCACTTATCTCTTATAGCCTAGTGCCAAAAAGCCATCCATGCAGCCAAGGCCTTGCTGAGTAGCCTGGTAGAGTCACTTTGCACATCTTGCAAATAAATTTTCCTGCTTGCACATTCTGGTAGGGCATTTGCTTTTTTGCACAACAGAAAGAACCCATGGACTCATGGATCCTCTATTCCACTAACCAAGTGGTTTAAAGGAAATATTTTAACGATATCAGGCCTAAGAGATTCCCATGAAAGTCTAATAAATGCAGTCCTCCAGATGGACACTGAACCACTGGTCACCACTAAGACTGTTTTTCCAACACATTTTACATATATTTTCATAGCAGTTTATCTCAATAGTGTTTCCTAAATGCTGTGAGAATCCTTTTCAGACTGTAGCCCCAATGGTGAATACCAGAGACAAGACTTGCAGGGATGGTTCAAGTCTTTTAGTACACTGGCTTATATAATTGGAAAATGGATAACCTTCCAAGCACATGGGTGATACATCAGCCAATGTTCATCAAATACTTGTTCTATACTTTCAGCAGACATTTTTTCATTTCATCCCTCACTGATGGGGACGCTGTTGATACAAGGGCTGGTCTTCTTACCCTGTTTTAATTCCTGGGTGAAGTATTGGGAAAGTGCCTGTTCTCGTGGTAATTTGGTTATACAAGGATGCCCTAAAACTGGAGAGACGTACTCACAAGAAGATGCTGCAGCATCAAAATCTCTTAGGTGTGGGAAGTGATGCCTGGGAGCACCCCAGCTGCAAAGCTGTGCTTGACTCCTGCTGTCAGCCCTGGCCATGATGGTACTGCCCTCCCTCAGAAAAGGAGCAGTACTTTTGCTTGCTGGTGTTATCCTACGATTCTCAGCACTCCTGGGGCTGGATCTACCCTGGGAATAGTTTCATGGTACATCATGGAAGAGCATGCCCATCCCTCCCAAGGCACACAGAGGATATGTCCTTCAGCTTCCAATAAAATAGCCTAAAGCACATCTGCTCCTCTGTACCACTCATCCCACCTGGACCAGGGACCCAGTTTGGCACCTGTGGGTCAGTGAGTTTCCCAGGCATGGGAGTTATAGAGAGCAGGGATCTCCCACTCAACAGCAGCAGAGACCATGGCAGACTCCAAGACCTCCTACTCTCAAGACTGATGTCTGCCAGTCAATGGGTCATTGCTCTTCTGTTCCTGGATAATTTTGCACTGAAAGCACACCGTTACACAGTTAGAAAGGGTGCTCACCACACTAGAGGGAGCTTCTTTTAGGAAGGATGGTGTTAACTTTCCTGTGAGAAGTTTTCACAGAGAGAGAAGTGCTTTAGAAGTGAAGATGTGACACAAGTCTACTCATACAGACCCAAGTCAGGAGGCAAGCAGCTGCCACCATTTCACTGCAGAAGCACTGCAGTTTTTTCTGACCCCTAAACTTGTATGAGACACGACCCCTGCTCAACAGAGATTATAAATCTAATTTTGAACATTATTTTCCAGCATTTTGCTTGAAAGGTAGATTCAAGTAGGGCAGCATTTCCTTCTTGCTGCCAAAAGATCTTACACACTGAGCTCTAGCCAACAAATGCTGCCTTCATTCGGGAAAAAGGAGCCAGTTTTCATAGAGGACAAGAAAGAAAGCCCAATCTGAGCCTTTGCTAGCTGAAAATGACCTAAAAAGGCTGAAAATTATAAGATTAACTAGGGAAATTCCAAAATCCTGAAAAATAACCTGGTAGCTGTGATTTATTTATTTCATACATGATCGAAAGAAGGTTCTTATCTTGGAAAAAAAATAAAAAGCCCAGTGGGAAATTCTTGATAGATCCATGATGCTTCTCATTATCATATGAATTTAGGAGTTGAGTTGGCCCTACTCAGTCAAAAAGGAAACAAACATCCAAAAGGATATCCAGCAGATGTAGATTGTAACAGAAAACATGGCTGGGAGTCTAGATAAAAACCACTAGTTTAAGAAAAGCAAAAGTGATTTCTTATTCACTTTAGCATTTCCTAAACCCAAGCCCATTACTTCATAATTTTAAGCTGCAACCTAAACTGGGGTTATAGCAGTCAGAAGTCAGGAATCCCAATTAAAGATTTACCTACAGTGGGGTGTGTTTTGTTGGCAGGTAACATGAAGAATCAATATTTTATAACCTGTCACATATTTGAGTCATCTGTCATGTTTTATCCTTAGATGTTGAAGCTATTTGACAGCTCTAAAGTAGGAGGAAGCAAAACAAAAAAGTGTGCTGATGTCACACTTTCAGACAAATTTAACAGGTAATAGTCTACAACAAGCAATTAAAATACATTGGTTTCTTATTGCTGAACAAATTCTATTCCGTGGGTCCTGAGGGAAATTCATCTCATAAAATTTGCTGTTTTTATATGACAGCACAAACTATACTTTCTCTGCATTAAAAAAAAAGAAAAAAAAAAAGAAAAAGAAAGCAGAAATGGTGCTACTTAGCAATGCACAGATGAATACTGATTTTGGCACCTTACATAATAGTGAGGCAGAAAATCCACCTGCAAAGCCTCAACACTTCTCTTCTGGGTCCAGCTACTAAGCCCTCAGATACCAGAATCAGTGGAACCGCAGACCTACATAGGAATGTACCCGTATGGAAGACACTGTATATCTGTTTCCTGATAAAAAGCACTGCAAAGGAAGGAGATTAGAATGTATAAAGAGGAGGTATGGATGAAGATTAAATGCTTGTGCAGTTACCTACAGGTTTGGAAATTTCATAACTGCTCATGCAATATTTTTTTTCCAAGTTTCAGCTCTGAATCACATGTTGCATTTGAATTTCAGCTTTCAAAATAAAAACTCCTTCTGTTCCTTAGTGATTGCAAAGAAAACCAATAGCTGTCAGGACACGTGAGGCAAATAAGAAAGAAATCAGACTTCTCAGAAGCTCATGTTTGTACATCTCCCTGGTTTGTGAAGGTTTGTGGCTCATTAAGGCTTCCTGGAAAACAAGGACTTCATAAGTTGACAGGATGGGTCTTCTCTTTCTTCTGGTGTGGAACAAAAAAGGAGACATTTTCATTTTTATTTGTTTCTGTAGGTAGGTAGTGGAAAATAGTCAGTTTCTGAAGTAGCCAAGACCTTGTTTATCACCGTATTTTCTTTCATTTTCCATATCCTGCTAGAATAGCTCCTTTGATGTGATAAAAACAAGAAAATCCTGAGAAAACTTCAGTCTCAACAAATTGGTATTTTGCACTGAAAATCCCTTTAATATAAAGCTCCTACAATACCAAGGAAATACACAATATCAGGAAAGTCCATGAGAATGAAGAAAACTAAATGATAGCATTTTTCCTATCTCCAGGCCATAAATAATCTGAGACTTTGCTAGCAATGGGTTTTGAGAAACGCCTTGGAGAAGAAAGAGGAGGGACACAGGGTGCTGTAGGAATGACCACCAAGCTCATCTCCAGGGTTTGGTGACCCATTGCTTCAGGAACACCGTGAAACAACTACATTTACCTAACTACAACCACGGCAGATGCTTTCTGTAGTGTTGTCTACATGGAGTGAGTCACCATGCTGCTGAGGGTGCTTGGTCCATGGCACCGGCTGCTCAGCAGCGTGTCCCAGCGACACCCCAGATGGGTGCTAGGCCACCTGTCCCCTGTCAGCGGTGGAGGGGCAGTAAGGCAAACACCAAGCTCTGCACAACTGAGTGTTAGGAATTCAGAAAAAAAAAAAAGGATATTTTTCATTTTCCTTGAGTTTCTGCTTATTTTTAAATTCACTAGGACTGAAGCAGCAGCTTGGCTCGCCCCAGCTGCAGGGACTTTGCCTCTGGCGATCCCCTGCCCTGCAGTCTCAGAAACCCAGGCAGCCTTTGCTCTTCCCCAGGGCTGGGGTGATCTGAGAGGACGTGACCGCAAGAAGAGGACTCCAAATGAGGAGATGTTTCAGTGTCTGAAGCAATGAAATATTTAATCCCTGCTCTCTCTGGGATATGCATCATCACAGATTTACTTATCTGCCGCTCACTGACAGCAGCAGCTGACAAGGACGATGACAGCTGACATACATTAACCCAGCCGCACAACACAAGCTATCATTCCGGAGCAGAAATCCATCATTATTATTTAAGCACCGAGGAGGTATCTCAGTTGGTGCCGGGTACCAAACACAGGCAGCACCTGCACTGAAAAGTGGACACCATCGGGGTCTGTTGGAGGTGAGGAGCCCTTGATGTGACCCTGAGCCCTGGTAGCCCAGCAGGGTCCCCTGTGCTCCCACTGCTGACCTGGCCATACCCTGATGGAGGAAAATGAGAGGCAAGGATGGACAAAAGTCACTTTTTTAGGGGGTGGGAGGGTGGAAGCCTTTATTGGAGCTTTGGTAGAGCTACACAGCAGGACAGTGCATGAACCCCCATACTAAAGGCTGCAGGTGGAGTGAAAGGTGTGACTGCACAGCTCTTCAGGGAGGGCTGCTGCAGATAACTGCAGACCAGACTTGTTTTCCCATTGTCTAAGCCCCCCTCCTTTTTTTTTATGGATGAGCATCATGTCTGAGCAAATCTATATCAATGTCTTCTTTATCTAATGGGTTGTTCTGAACTACTGCTGTCTCTGAAGAAGGGATGACTGATCTTTGAGGAATCCTGGGGTTTGGTTTGAGATGGGGTGGGGTTTTTCCCCCTCCCTGTTAGTGTTTTCCACCAGGCTGGTTGCTTCTTGCTGTTTCTTGCTGTTACAAAAGCAATCACATCCTTACATAGAAAGATGGCATTTACACTAATGGAATGGAAAATTGTCCATGTGTGTGTATGAATCGGGCATAAGGAAGAAGGGGGAAAGAAACCATCAAGGCTCCTAAGCCTTCTTACACTGTATGAAGTGGGATCCTTCCAGAGCTGAGGATAAGGCTGACTACAGTACCATATGGATGCCATATCTGAGTGTTAGAGAAGGCTCTGATGGAGAATAGGAGCTTGTAGAAAGAGCTGCCCTTCAGAACACTGATGGTCTTCTCACTCCACCAAGAGACACCAAAGGTTACAAGTGAGGTTTATATGATTAAGGCTTCTGTATTCATGCCTTCATATAGACAGGCCTCAAGGATACGGCTAGAAAATACTGGATGAATTGAGATACTTACAGACTGGTTACCTGAAAAGTTACTTATTTAGTCAGTACTGGAGCTGTCACCAGGAGACACTGTGTGTGTGGAGCATAGCAGTGCATGGAAATGGGACAGTGGGAAGAGCAGAAAATGGCTGTGAGGTGGCACTGGGGAGGTGAGGCAACGCTGGGAGCAGAGGATGGGGAACACCTGTGTCTGCAAGGCCCCTGCGGGAAGCGGGAAGGGGTGGGAGCCCACAGCTTCCTTCCAATGACCAGCTTCCACAGACGGGGGGAAAGCAACACTAGGAGTGACGCTCTTTTCATTGCCATCACTGTTAGGTACGCGCAGCAGTTGCTAAAGCTCATATGCCTAAAACTGCAGGGCTTGCTGGATACGCCAGGTTGTCACCTCTGGTTCTGACCCAGAGGAGAAGGAGCACAACCAGGACACCGTACCACACCTGTCATTCCAGGCTACTGCAAAACAGCCCACCTTCCTGCATGCTTTCCAGCTGGCAATTTCCTAACACAGCCCTCCCCTTCCTTCTTTGTGAAGGGTTGTTTTTTTTCTCTGCGCTGTTAATCACAGTCTGCCTCCTGTGCTGAAAGCTCTTCAGGGCAGGAATCTCCTCTTTTTCTTTTGCAAGAGTGCACTTAATGCTCCTACAGCAACTCAGAAAAATGTTTAAGGGAATAATATAAATTAATAGCAATAATAAATCCTAATATATTGTCCAGAGTCTGCATAAATTGGTTTTGCAGCAATCCTGCAGGACAGCTGGAAAGGGAAGATGATTGAAACAATGCATCCAAAACCATGAGCATCCAATACGCTCCTTGCTGCACATCAGGCAGGTTTCTATGATGGATGGTGTTCACCAAAACCCTGGCTCTCTCCTTTGACCCTGGCTTTGCTATCTCCCAAATCCAGCCTTTTCTAGCTGAAATCACCTAATCCCACAAAGATTTTTTCATTAGTTTGACATGTAATCTCGTAGCTTTGGAAATTGTCATGGGCCTCAGGCATAGCCCCAAATATTTCCTATTTGCCTAGAGAATATATAGCCAGTTAATTAACATTCCTGTGCTCAGGTAAGCTGATCATTAAACTGCCGTTATTAAAACTCAGACTAAAGCTTCTCCAGATCGTTATCTTTCTGTTACCTATAAACATATAACTTGGCACCTGTGTCTTTCTTGGAGGCAGAAATGGGATCAATGTTCACAGCTCATTAGCAGGTTTTGATTGAGACCGAACATTACAGCAGCCAACCACTCTGAGAGGGGTGTGTTCTCAGGTCGAAAGGACCCACAGCCTTGCCTTGGTGAGACCCTGTCCCAGAGGTGGTCTGGACAAAACCCTCCAGCTGTGGGACCCTTCCCCTGTGTGGTGAGTCCCAGCAGCCAGAGCCCTGCTCCCAGCCCCACCCCACCCCACTCATCGAATTTTCTCTTCCCACCAGCACAAAGAGAAAGTTTGGAAAACTTTAAGAAACCCCTGCATGTGCCTTCACACAGCAGAGAAGCAGGTGGGATTGGTGCTGTGCTCCCAGGTCACACATCTTTGGCACCGGCTGAAGAACAGGGAAATTCATTTCACACAAAGAATACTTGAAAGTTTTTATTATTCTGCAGCATTTAAGATTCACCAGCATTGATATTTTTTATTACATTTTCTGAGGTGCTTAAACTGAACTTCTTGTAGATGTTTAATTATTATGTTATCATTAAAAATCAGCAAATTTTTTCAGGAAATTTCATTCACAGAAATGTAAATTTTAACAGAATGGTCAGAATGGTCAAAGAATTGTCATGGCCCTGCTCCTTCCCGTTAGGAGGAAAAACTCATTATATGAATTGGGAAATCATTTGGAGAAATCCAATCTGGATTTCTCCACTTCTTTCACACCACTAAAATAAACCCCATCGTAGCAGTTTCCATACGCAGAGATCCTGGCTGGCACGTCCAAGCATCTGCTTCAATATCTTGGCTTTCTCCCAGGCTAAACTCCTACTCTCTCTGAGCTGCACAGAAATGCAGGTTCAAACTGATGTGAAGCCTCGACACCACACTTAAGTCCGTGACTGGCTCTTCCCGAGCTTGGGCTTGCTCACAGCCCCCCACAGCCCCCGCTGGCCCTGGGCACTGCCTTCTGCCCTCCCTGACAGCTGAGCCTGGACAAGTAGAGTTTTGGATCAATGTCAATAAGATTTGTCTTCCCAAACTGAAGATACGCCGGCATCAACTTCTAACATTACCCAGCACAGCACAGGAAAACTCCCGGAAGATATAAAGCTAATAAAGCTAGACATCAACTGTTATTAAGAAAATGAAAAAAATATAAGAGTATATAATGACAATCCAAACATTTTCTGGCCGATCTGCCCAGGATCTTATGGAAGTACCTCCACTGATCCTCAGAGGGGTTGTCGATAAACAAGTATGGATCAAAGTTCATAACAGTTTTTAAATAAAGACGATGCAGAGCTTTCTGAGCAGTCTGATCACGCAGCTTGAAGGCTGGTGAAACAAACAAAAATACCTACAGATCCTCTGGGTTCCAGGGGAGAGACTGAAAAACAACTCCAGCAAATGTGCAGAATATAAAGAAAGTAAAATATTTTCTCATTAAGCAGTTAAAGAACAGGAAGAGTTTAGGAACCACTGTTCAGGGACTCCTGTTTAGTGACAGCAATTTATTTGACCATCTGGGAAAAGAAAGACTGCAGCAAACCACACAGAGCAAATAAAAATAGATGAACAACAAGTAACTGATTTTGCTTAACTCCAGCCTACAACTCTGCGGAGCAGGAAGCTACTTCACATGAAAGACGTTATTGATGAAGGCATTTCAGCCTCTCTCCAGTTCTTCCAACAACATACTAGATCTCCCATGCCAGCAAACCTGTCTTGAGACGTGACTCCCATCCCAAACTTGCCAGAAGCATCACCAAGTACAAAAGACAAATTGATGAGCCTTCTGGAAAGGGACCACCAGAGGAAGGACCATCTCTGTGATGCTCCACAGTAAAAGAAAACTCTTTAGGAGAAAGAATAGGAGGCTTTTTGCTGTGTTTGTTCATTATGATAAAAATCTTCCTTTTCTTGACAGGCACAGAGCAAATATTGAAATGGAGGAAAATGCTGCCCACTGTTGAGTGGGATCTGATCACTACATCTCAGTGTTTCAGTACCCACCTTGAGCGGACACAAAACCTCTTCTCTTGTTCAGGGCACGCTGCACTGTGCATGATGATAGCAGAGAGGCGATCACGCCAGCTGGGGAGGTATGGCCGTGCAGTGCCAACCTTTCCAGCTGAGGGACCCAAAAGCTGTTGGTAGTGAGGTGTGGGTAGGACTCTCTTACCTGAGAGAGTCCTGTTCCCATTACCCCACACTGGTGCTGACAGATGGCAAGGATGACAGCTATGACTTTCTCATTCTTTAGATAGGTCTCTCTTCCGTCTCCCTGTTACTGTCCTCCTGTCTTTCTCACTGACACATATGCATATGTTGTATTCTTGGAGCTGCAATCAAACCAGAGAAAACCCACCCGAGCCAGGGATTAGGCAGGGTGGCAGGGAAGCTTGAAGCCTGCCCCATATTCAGGGTTTCAGAGCCTTTCACTGCCACAGTGTTATATTTAGGTGTAGTTGAAGGAAATAAGAAAATTTTCAGGCTCTGGTGAGGTGCCTTGTTTAAACTGTTCTAATCATGTTTCTCAGGACTTGCAATCAAAATTCACCTGCTCCCACAGGCACGGTCTCACTGGCAAGAGCAGCTAAGCTGGCTGCCATACTCATGCCTTCCCACTGCTCTGGCCTGTTCCTTGCAGCTCTACACCCAGGCCAGTCAGCCCTTAAACTTTTGAGCTTATTTTACTGAGCCCTTCTGGGCTGGGGGTGAAATCTTAGACCCACCTTCTGTGAAGACATTTACTCCCTAGTGAAGACTGTCCTGGTACAACTGCACACCCCAACAGGGCTAAAAATACCTGTCCTCAACCTGTGCTCAGGCGAGATCTTTGACACCCTGTTACAAACAACTAATCCACAACTGCCTAATAATTTGATATTTGAAGATTATCTTCTATGAGTGGCAGGGGCTTCTCTCTTTGTGTCTCCATGCATGCTGTTAATCCCTCTGTGTGTGATAATTTTAAGTCCAGGATTCACACACCTCACTTTGTCCATCTCAGGCTTAGGCCTCCAGTCTCATCCAATGGTCTACAGTCCCGCTGGAGCCAACGGGCGCTCATCCACCCTGGGAAGTGTTCCTGGATGAAGTGAGTCACCTCAGGAGGGCCCTGTCCCTCTCCAGGGACTGCCAGAGACACACACCCGATGCCTGACTGATACAGCTGATGTTAGGGGAGATGCACCTCCAGGTCCACTCCCCATCTTCTCTCTCTTCCTAAAAAAGCTCCGCACCTTTCTCAAAATTTCCACCTGGAAAAGAATATGAACTTGAAGAAATCAAGACCACAAACAGGGAGAATGTCCTGATGCTCCACTTAAATTCCCAATATATCTCTCCCTTCATACTTTGGCATAAGGTGGTCAGACTTAATTGCTCAATCCTCTCTTCTTTTTTAAGTAATTTGTCTTGACAACCACAGTTTTCTTTGGAGACTTTTGCTTACTGTCATAACAGCTTCAAAAAACATTCTGTCTGGAGAAATAAAAGAAAATAACCCAGAAAATAATGTTTCCCTGCTGTGTCACTGTTCTCCCCCTACAGCACGCTGCCTACAACCAAACAGCCTCTGAGCTGACAGCTGTTTCCTCCTGCCATGTGTCAGTCTCTGCATATAACAACAGAAAAAGGGGGGAAAACTATGTAAGAATAAACTGGGTTTTAAAACTACAAGAATTGGCCAGAGTCTGGCAGGGAAGGGCAAGACCTGGCCAGCAGGGCAGTGACTGGGAACATTGTCTGCAAGGAGTGTAGCTTTAGGTCTGCTAACGCGCTGGCTTTTTTCTTGTGAGTGACAGTGTATGAGTTATCGATGGCAAAGGGCTGTCCAGAGATATGTCATACACAAATATTCCATACACAGCAACCTGGCAAAATTAATCTGACTGGATTCTTCAGCCATTTTTCTGTTTCTTCTTTGCAAAGGATGTTTGAGAAAATGCATTCTGTCTGTTCAGGGGTTAACTCCGACCATCACCACCCCTGTTGCCCTGAAACCATCCTTTCAGATGCTAGAAATGCCCTTGTGCAGCCATGAACTGAGCCGTCTGCCTGCAAAACAGCCTGGGCTTCCTTCTGATGGACATTTAGAAAATTATTGAGTGCTCCTGAAACCATTTTCTACAGCCCTGGAAACATTTTCTACAGCCCGTGCCCCGGAGATCAGCTGCTGTCACTAACAGAGTGCACAAAATGCTGCCCAGCAGGTCAAATAAGTCCTACTGTTCCACTCAGTTCTGGTTTCACATAGCTTGCATATCGAATTGGTAAAAACCTTGTCCTTTTTATGTGACTTGGTTCTATTTTATTGCAAGGAAGTGCTGCAGCAAAAGAGGCAGCTCACACGCCCTTCTGCTGAGATGAGGTTCTCCTCTAATGCCCTACAGACAAAGCCATCTCACATTTTCAATCCCAAAGTTTTGTAAAAGTTTTAGTAACTCCCTGAAGGTTTTCTGAGTACTCTCTTCAATCCCTGCCCTCTCAGGCAGGCTTCAGTAGCTGTGAGTAACGGCAGAGCAGGCAGCTGCCAGATCCTGCCTGGTGGTTTGCCAGCAGAAGGAAGAAACGAGCTTAGGCAGCTCTGGTGTGGACAGGTCATTTGTCACGTTTTTTTGAGAAGATGCTGAACAGTGAAACACTGAAAAAGGGCTGCTATTAAAATAGTTGGGGAATTTCTGTGCATTCTTCTTTCCATCTCCACAGGGCAGCCTTGTTCCCTCCTTATCCTGTCTAAACTGCAGTGCAGGATGAGGCATCAGCGGGCACAGGTCATTCACCTCTGGCCACACAGCTATTTCCAGGATGATCTGTGAACAGCATCTCCAAAGCACGTTAGAGTTTCAGCTTGTGGTGCTTAGGGACGCGGTTTAGTGGTGGACTTGGCAGTGTTACTTTAACGGTGTGACTCGATGATCTTAAAGGTCTTTTCCAACCTAAATGGTTCTATGATTCTATGGTTCTATGATTCTGTGACTCAGACGAGCTCGGAGAGGACCAGAGTTAGTGCCTGGCTGTTCATTGAGAGCACAGTATTTGCCCCAGATTGGCTCTCCAGGCAATGCATAAACACTCCCCAGGGAGACCAGGGCAAAGAATGCTCAATGCATCAAGAGAGAAAAAGCACCCACAGCAGGTAGGAAAACGAGATACACATTTAAAGGCAAATGGGAATACATGTCATTCCTCTCTCATCACATGGAAAACATGGCTTCGCTCAAGCCACTCAAATGGGGGTTTCTGTGTTTTAAAGAGAATGTCTTCACAGAAATAAGAGAAGATGGGACACCAGCTGCCCTGTGCAGCTGGGCATTGACATGCCTTTCATGCCTTTTAATTACACACATCTGGATACTGCCCAGGCCCTGAATGCATGTTGCTATTCAAATTTTGGGGTGCAGTAGCTACAAGTGAAGTTTTAACGCACTTAGCATTGCACCAACCCTGATGTAAACAACAAAACCATCTACCTGTGGTTATGAGGAGCTGACACAGATCATAAGTAGAAAGGCGAGAACTCCAAGCACCTCATTAAAACTGAACTTGTCCAAATTTTTTTTGGCCTACTGCCCGGGCAGCGGTGTTATCAAAGGTGCCTCAGCATGTCTATTTTCAATTGCAGACCTTCAGCAGAAATGTTTCTCTCCTCCTTCATCTCCTCCCATACAGCAAACACAGCACCAGCATTCAGGAGAGATAATGTTGCTCTCTAGGCTAGAGGAACACTGTGGAGGCGCTGGGAAGAAATCTCTGGTGCTTCATTAATTCATGGGCTTCTGCCAGCTCATGTGGTTTTGGAACAGCACCAACTTTGGTGTGGCCATGAATTCCAGTTGCTCTTTAGCTCAGTAATTGTGTGTCTTTGGAGATAGCAATAAAAGATTAACACTTGGAAAGGTGTTATTTTCTAGATGCCACGCAAATAAATGGCAAATAAATGGAAAATGGTATAAATATGGCTGGTGACAATTAATGGTGCAAAGTCTTAAGATTGCTGGAGAGAATATATATTCAGACCTAGAAAGTCTGCCTTTTGGTGTATATTTACTGTCCGCGCTGTACAGTAACAGCATATAAGGGACTACCTGACATTCGGTATGTGCTTTATACCTTGGCGGGGAGCAACCTGGAAATCTCCTTGTGATTCATCTTCAAAACAAAGAAATATTGGTGGCTTCTCTCTCTGAGAATGTACATAAACACTAAAATGCTGCAAATCTCTCCCAGGGTGACTATACCCTGGCTCTGCAGTCAACAGAAGTAACTGCCCTAATTGAACGGGTCAAATATGAATAATAAGCATGTTGTCAGGATGTCAGCCTAACAGGCAGCCTTTCAAGACTTTAAATAGAGAATTTAACAGCAGAGCACCTAGGTGGTTTGGGTAATACGACTTTCATGAAGACTGTTTTCATTAACTGATTTATAGGCAACAGCACTAGAAAAGGGTAAGTAGCTCTAAGAAAAGAAACTTCAAGGAGTCAAAAGCCTATGATGTGATACAAAGTGGGCTGAGGGATGTTGGATGTAAATGACTCATTTCCACCTTATCAACTAGGCACCTCTGGCATTTATTAAATTTCATTTCCATGTGTATAACACCTGTGTGCAGAATTTGTCAAAAGAACTAATAAAGGTTTTAGTATTTTACAACCCCAGTGCCGAGTACTCCTGGAAATCAAATAAGCGCTATTAAGGATTTGAATAACACAGGCACATGAAAGAATGACTAAAAACAATTGCAAGAAATGGTTCCTTCAGTTCTATTCAGTTTAGATTGTTCATAGGAGTATCAAGGCACATGTTCTTTGCCACGCAACTTTGGCTTTCCCTGGATTTCAGTTTCACCAACTATGGATTTTTTAAGAGGCTCAAAAAAACTAACACCTCATTTAGCAAATAAACAGATTGGAGGCTCAAGCACTTTTTCTTTCTATTCTTTTATTTATTAGTGCTACTTCCCTATATTAATAATTACCATATTCATTACATTAATAACCATATGAGTAAAATGCACCCAAATTCCCAACTCAGACCATTTATAGTAGATTTTATTTATCACAAATATTTTTTAAAGGGGGAAAGGAGCTATCAGTGGCAATTTTTTCTTTTGCAGTTGGAAAGTACCAATCCCATTACATGCTTATATCATAAAAATATTTATACCACAGTGAATGCTACATTGTGTATTCATTTTCTGACAAAAGTGAAATATCCATTCATCTTCTGCAGGTCCCTCCTTATCTCACCTTGTGTGTCTTGCATAGCTTTCTTGATACTCTCTACTCTCAGCAACACTAATTAAAAGTGTCTTCTTTGTGAGATACATCTGGGCAACAGAGGCATGCTGAACACGTGTGGGCTATAACTAGTCTGAAATTTTCCTCCCAAACAAACTTTGCTTGAAAAATGTCAATTTGTTGGACGTTGATGGGGCAAGCAGGAACCCAAGGTCCAGGGCAGAAGGTTTAACACCCAGGGCTCCCCAGTTCATGGTACCTCCATCCTGAGCTCTCAGGTCTGGGCATCCTGCTCCACAGCGTTACTCTCCGTGGTGTCCCTGGGTGAATTACCAGCAGGCCAAGGCACCCACGAGAGTCCAGGCATGTGAGGAATCGGTGGGAATGGGAGGTGGCTGTGCCACATGACATGTATGGATATTAAATATTTCTGTCTTCTTACGGGAACATATTTAAGAATTTCTAGTTCTGAAACTCTTAGTTCATTGCTATTTCACAATGAAATCAGTTCTTTCTCTTTTATGTTTGCAAAAATTGTGATTTCTCCCGAGCTCTGCATTTCAGCAGTCTCCTGTGGAGGCCCCTGCATTAAGATGGAGGGGAGTGGGGTTGCTGCCAAAGGGCTTCACAGGTTTGCCCAACTGACCAAGGGGAATTTAGCTAATGGTGAATTTGAAAAGCTCATTTGGTGCAAGAACCTTCTGTTCAAGGTGAAGAGCAGTCATGTTTTTGTATTTGCATGTGTGTGGGTACCTGTAAAGAGACTTTCTCATTAAGCCCCTGTTCCCATGTGCTGCCCTCTCCAGTGCTGATTTCCAGGCAGTCACCTCCAGCTAGGAGGGGGAACCCTCCTCACCAGTGTCCGCTCTCCTGTGTCCGCAGCTCTGTTTGCAGTCTGTGGAAACTGGGTGGGTGAGAATCAGTTTTTAAGAGAGCGTTTGGGTTCCAAACACCTCTGTACTCACTGGGGTTGGCGCCTTCAAAATTTAACACAAGGTATTATTTTATCTTGTGTATGAATGTGGACTGTGTGCTCAGGGGAATGAAAGACATTATTGATAGAGAACAAAAATGTCAGGATTTTAACTTGATTCATGATATTCATCTAGCAAATGTCATTCTTGCCCTATACACATTGTAACTTTATTTTCATATTGTTCAAACTTTAGATGAAACAATCTCATTATTTTGACTTCCCGTGTCGATTAGCTGATGAAAACTGATTTTTAAGAATTTCAGATTACAAACCCTTGCCATATCTGAAGATTAAACTTGTCGTTTTTCATGATAAATGGAAATGCAAATAATGAAGTGTATTAGAATATCGATCAGAGGCTCGCCCTGAGCCAAGCACAGCGTGAATGTCTGTATGTTTGTTGGCAGTAAACCAGCTTCTCTCTTCTCTCTGTTTTGCACAGTCCTACTAAGCCAATCCTCACTAGAATGAGCACAAAACAAAACGAATAACAGCTTTTGTACATCAACATTAAAATGGGAAGAAGCTTGGGAAAGGGCCTCCGACAGAGAAGAACGCTGACAAGTGCAAAAACGCCTGATGGGTAAGCACCACCTTCTAGACATAGATCAGCCAGACATGGAAGTGATTTTCAGAAGAGAAATGCAATCATGGATTACACACCAGCTCATTAGAAACTGTTGCTGAATACAGCATCCAGAAGACATGCATGAAAAGTCACATTTGGGGAATAAATTAAAAGGGATGTAGTTGTTGCTAGATAAACATATGTAATATATATGCATTGAAGAGGTTTGTAAATGTCATTTTTTTTATTCAGACAGAAAGCAAAAAGCTTTAAAACCTTTCACAGTAGTGAGGCAGTTAACTCCAGACTATTCCTATCCCAGTAGCCAAGAAGCTGATAGGACATCTCTCTTAAATTAGCATTTATAAATAGACTCTCTGAATGTTTCCATCACCTAGTGGAAAAAGCGTAACTTTTACTGCTACATTGCTGCACTTCATTTACTTCACTGTATAATATGTTGACTAAAACTGTAAAGCTTCTCAATTTTTACTGCATATGTGTTCCAATTAATCTATGTCTGTAACAAACTTAAGACTGAAAAATTATTTCTGACCTATATTCTAGTTCTATGAAGCATATATACTATAAGATATGTCTGACAATGTCATAATACTATAATTTCCCAAGACACATAGAATTGTTTGTATTTGAAGTGACAAAATAAAAGCACTTGATTTCTTTTTTAATAGGAGAAAGTAATTTACCCCTTAAATGTAACATGCAGCTGCTCGTGGCAAGGGCATTTCTATTCTTTTCCTTGTTCTGCCATATAACCACTGAGTGACACTCTCTGGCCCATGCAAATGCCAGTCAGGTGAGGTGATCTAACAATCCCTTCTGCCCTTAAACTCAATACCAAAATTAAGAGACTAGTAAGAAAATACACATTGCAAATAGCTATGTAAGGGCTGGGTGCACAGAGCCCAGGGACACCAGTGGGGCTGGTGCTTCCCTCCGCAGGGGCTCAGCAGGTCGCTCCCCAAAGGGCATCGTCATCTCCAGAAGCGACTGAGCTGTAAAACAGGGGGGAGGCACAGGGTATGAAAAAAGACCTCCTAGTGAAAGATCTGGATGCCAAGCACCAGACACAGAGCAACAGGGGGAAACAGGGACCTCCCCTCTCCTCTGCTCCTCTCCAATACCTACCAGCATGGCACGTGTCTCCTCCTGGCTCAGGACCAGGCAGGAGCATGCGGCTCCCTGCATTATTTCCACCCTCTTCTGCATATCACAGCTGAATCCAGCCCAGAATGAACACTGCAGCACTGATTTTTTCAGATTTTTTAAGCCTGTTTCTTCATCTTTTGGCTTTTAGGGGAAATGGCAAAAATAATAATTAATTGCTAATGCTGATACCATATAACACAATACACCGAAGACATGATTAAAACATGAGTTAAAACTGTTTTCTAACTATTGGCTACACAACACAAGTTATCCCAGAATTTACTGCATGAAACTCATAAAATGAATTCTATTTTTAATGAAAAATTATCTTTAAGCAAACTGTCAATACATAAATGCAAGGAATTAGATAACTCTTTTATTTAACTACCAAGGTACCTTTGTGGTGCTGCTTGTTTTAAAGACTGAACACTAATGTGGATGTCTACCAAGTAAATTTATGTGTGAATCTGGGGAGCATTTTTTTAAAAAGTTTTTTTATTCCAGATCTGCTCTTGTAACTCCCCAACTTCTACCGGATCAGTGTTAGAGCTGGTCAAAAATCCCACCCAAATCAAGCAATTACTGTTAATTTATTCCCAGTACTTGCTACTGACATGAAGGGGATGGAAGGTAAAAATCAAATAGTTTACACATGAGGCTGCATGAACTCATGAAGGTCCCACTTCAGAGAGGTTTTTAAGCCTATGATTAGTCCAACCAGTGTCAGCTGGAAGATGCTCATCCTTAAGGGCCGGGTACATTCATTCAGGAGTCCCTGTTAAATGGTCTCCCAGCGAAGCCTGTCCTCACTCACTGCTCCTGTTGACTCACAGCCAAGCTGTCACCCCAAAAGCCTGTGAAAGAGTTTGCTATCTGGATATGCTAATGTATCACTGTCTTCATTCGCTCCTTTAGGTTTACCTCTATCCCAAATTATTGCAGTCATGGCACTTTTGCTGCAACAGAAATCACCAAAACAGGGTTTCTCTGTACTGTATTATTTTGTTATGGACTACTAAGTTTTGCATCGTGGTGACTGGGTAATCTAAACACACACAAATGTTGCTAAAAAAAGTGTCATCACCAGACCTCACAACCCTGCCAGGGTAGCTCAATGAAAATTTGTACGCAGTCAGAACGGGGGACGTACCAGGATGTACATCACTAAATGTTAAATCAGTATGAATAGTATGTTTTATCTTTTTAAATGTTACCATTTTCCCATCCCACTCCATTGTAATTGTCAATTGTAATTTTTTTTAAGTCAACAAACTGTAAAGAAAACTGTTGAAATACCTGATTTTCTGTAAAAAGTAATAACAACAATAATTTTTGTTACTTTAAAGTATGCTTGGTATTAAAGTACCTAATAAAGTTCAACGATGAATTTTGTAGCATACTAAAATAAAGTGTGATAGTGCTTTTCTCCAGCTCATCAGTGGTAACAGCTGCTGTTGTTGGGATTACTGTCCTCCTCCTAAACACTGGTCACCTCCTACACACCTGTACCTACACAGGTCCTTAAAGTGCACAAAGTCCAACAAAAAGGATTTGTATGCATGAGCCAAATTCACAGTAAAAGCACCTTATTGGTAAGTCATCTCCACCCTTTGACACCTGACTATATGGGCACCAATATAAAATTCCTGATTATTTTGTTTGGTATAAAACTTAGCTTATAGAAAGAGAGAGTGTAAACTATTTAGGAGTTAATTATAGTTAAATAGAGAACTGGCAGGTGTGTAGGATGCTGGAGTCTTGTTCATTTTTATAGGCAACACATTTCAGTTATTCCTAAATAGACTGGAAATCTCAAACAAATGATTTGAATGGCACAATAAAACTCAGAAATTGATTGCCCCTAATTTCATTACATGAAGTTACACTGAGGGCAAAATTCCTGCAGCCATCAGGGAGTGCCACAGATATACATCATCCCAAAGCTTGCACCAAGAAGAAGGTATTTCCTTGTCAGATACTTACTGGATTTGCCTCCATGATACTGATGCAGTGGTATCTGCATTTGGAGATGATCTAGAATTGATTGTGACTGGGGTCCAATTATTCCCAAAATCCCAGGCTCTGTCATATTTCAATCAAAATAAAGGTTCAGCTTCACTCACACCATCTAGTTTCCCTTGTTCTAAGTAGTAAAATGTAATGCTGGGCCCAGCAGCTTTCTGTCCATTTTCACTCTGCTAGTCTGATGTCCTTCAAACATTTAAAAGTTTTAGTAGTTTCAGCTGATTCTCTGAGGATTTGAAATGGAATAATAACTAGAAAAATTAAAATAATTTTAAAAATAAATTTAAAAGTAATTTTAAAATCCAAACAGATCAGTCCTGAGTAGTTTATACATTGGAAAGCCAGCCATATGCTGAGTACCTTCTGAGGAAGTGCCAAAAAGCAATATAGTTTTTTCCTCATGTGCTGAAGTCTAGAGGTTTACACATTTCTCCTTTCCAAGGAGCTCTGTGCAGAAGGGAAGGGCTTTGCCTGCTGTTGGCGTAGCTGGCAGTGCCTGCGCACATTAGCCTTGCTTGCAGCCATTCCACCTTGATCTGTGATCCTCCTTGGCTTACATTAATGTTTTGAGAAGAGGCTTTCATGGAAGACCCAAAATGCTGCAGAAAGGAGAATATGTAGTTTAAAAATTTATGCTCTTCCCTTTATATCAAGCAATGTTAATCCCATGCTGCCGAGTACACAAAGCCAAGGCTTGCGGTGATCAGATACTGCCATGACAGTTTCTATTATCCATCTGTCTCTCTTAAACTTTTGCTTAGTGTTACTTCACACTGCCTTCTGAAATGCTTTTTGCATTTTAAAAAGTAAACTGATATATCCTACCCTTCTTCCAGATAGCCTCGCCACACTGCTGTGGGCAGTTACAGCTTTTCCACTTCACAAGGTGAAGAGGGAATTATTGCCTGTGCAAGAGCCAAATTTCTGGAGAATTAAGTATAAGCAGACGCACAGCACTCATCAACTCCCAACAGGAGCTGTGGCTCCTAATTGCCTACAAGACACTAAAAAGCTCCTCTCCTTTTGGAGTGATTTCAATAGCTGCAGTAAAACATTTCCCGAGACCACCAGTGTGAGACTGGCCTCCAAGTCTGAACATCAGCTCAGTCCCCTGGGTAAACAGCCTGGAAGGAAAGACACTCCGAAAAGCTAGGAGCTGAGGCTGAATTTACCTCTACAAATCGGCTTTAAATAAGCATAACAATATGGATTATTACTCCTGCTTTTGCCAAGCACAAGTTAGCATAATATTAGCTTAGTATAGCTGTAAGAATTATTATTAAGGAATATGATTTATGTATTATTAGTTGTTAATAATTATTAATAATCTATTACCTTGCAATTTCTTAGGAGGAAAAAAAAACCGAAAATATAAATTGTCAAAATCCTATATACTAGACTGATGTCTCTTCGATATGATTACCACAAATTAAAAAAAATATTTCCACAGCTTAACAGGGGAAGATGCTCTAGAATATCAGTTACATTATCGGTTAACACAGACTCAGGATTTCCCCATCGGGTCTTAGCACAGAAAGGTAGTTTTGCTCTGCCATAGAGAAGACCAGGCACTTCATTACTTTGATGGCTCTCAAACATGGCCTTCTCACAAGACACCAGGCAAAGCACCAGGATGTCAGCACGAATGTCAGGCTTAAGGGGTATGCAATTAGCATCTTGATTCTCCTTTATCTGAAGTTATGGCAACACAGTGCAAAATTAGTAATGATCTAGGTGGGAGACATTTAAGTTTGAAAAAGAAAAGTAGCTCTCCTCTCTGTTTGCTTCCATTTTTTTCCATTAATAAAATGAAATCAGTTGGAGTGTCACTGGAGTATTCTGAGGCTCAATTAAGTGCCTGCTGTATTTGTTGAGTTTTTCAAATGGCAATTGAAAATAATGTAATATATCATACTCCTCAGGCAATGAGCTGAGACAGTTGGTGGCATCAAAATGAGGGAGTTTTCTGGAAAAGCTTTCAGGCTATCATCTGCTATACATGTTGTCAAGACAGGAGCTGGTTTATTCAGTATAGCTGAATACCCTGTATGCTTCAGAAGGTTAAGATATAAAATAATTCAGAAGTTCTGAAAGAGCTTCCATCTTAATACATGCTACTACTTTGGGGTTTTTTATTGTATCTGCTGTAATATAATACGAAATTCCTCGTTTACAGGTTCTAATGAATTTTGTATTAAGTATTGTGGAAATTCCTCAGCCACAAGATGCCTTGGGGATGCTGAAAGCAATGGGGGTACCTTCCTAGAGCAGCACCTGGCAGCGATGGATATTGAGTATATCTGTGCTGCCATCTAACGGCCAGCCTCT
Source organism: Tringa solitaria (assembly GCA_026413425.1). Lineage (NCBI taxonomy): Eukaryota > Metazoa > Chordata > Aves > Charadriiformes > Scolopacidae > Tringa > Tringa solitaria. The sequence goes on from JAOXJM010000001.1 coordinate 14,676,330, forward strand.
TGGCGGGGGTTATTACTCGGGAGTTAGTTAAACGCAGCTTTGTATTTGCATTCATGGAGATCAAGGTAACAGAAACAGTGCTCACGTAACCTTCTGTACCTCCCAGAAACAGGGAAAAAATCAAGAGGTGAAACCATCAGTGTATTAACTCACACTGGACAGCTACCAAGTTTGAAAACTTCTACATTTTTATTTGAATTTCTGAATACTTAAGAGAACAAGCTTCATCTCTTCACATGCGGATGAGAACTTTGTCTAAAATGTAAGGAGCATTTTGCTGGGCTATGCAGCCCAGCACTTCCCAGGGGCAGGTTTCTGCATTTCCCAGTTAGGACAGACACTAATAGTCTACTTACTGTCTCAAGGAACAAGTAGGTGATGATGACATCGTCTTCCCTCTTGGCATATGAGTTCAGTTCAGGTTTTCAGTGACAATACATATGGCTTTTCTCTCAGTTCACTGTAATCAAATCCCTCTAGTAGAGAATTTTTAGCGGCTTTGTACCTTTCCCAGTTTGTAGATCACAAAAATTTTCCAGACCCCTTTCTAAATTTCATATACACACATCACCCTGCAGAATATGAGGACTTTGTTTTCAACAAGTGATCTTTTGTAGATCTGTGCATCTGTGCATCCTCAGACTGAAAATCATTGCTACAGAAACATTCCTTTTGGGACTCCATGCATTCCTATACTCTCTTTCCCAAGAATTGTTAATTCCCACTATTTCATTCCCTCTCTTTCTCTCAATATTTCCCTACAGTATATCGGATCCCTGACCCAGAAAACATGATGCTTAAAGCTGGTTTCAGGGAAATGGATGGTCTACATTGATCGTACAGCTTGATATAAAGAAACTGGTAGGAGGACCTCCATCACCTGAAAGGTTTTGCCTTTCATGATGGCTAGGTAAGAAGAAGCAAATAATCTGTTGATCTGAAAATCTAAATTTTGCAGAGCAGAATAATTTGGCCACAGGGCCCCACTCCTCCAGGAATCTGAAGACTCAGCAGGGTGAAGATCACCTCTGAGAAATAAAGCTACAGAAATAGCTCAGGGGTTGAGCCCACCCTTAGGGCAACATAAATTATAGAGACACATAACAGAAGAGAGGAATCAGGACTGAGAGAGCTGAATGGGAGCCCTGAAGAGTCCCATATTGCCATGTTAGAGAGCCCTACCTAAATCCCATAGCCTTACAGACCTCAGCTCCAGCATAAGGTGGGCAAGAGGTCTGTTTTCAAGGCTCTGAGTGGTGTTTAGGAGCATGAGATGGAGGGATGGAAGAGCAGAAGTACCTGGCATCAGAAACAGTGGAAAAGTTAGGTAGCTTAAGTCAAATTGCTGCACCAGGAGATAAGCATAACTGGTCAGCATTCTTCCAAATTGCTCTTGCTGAAAGGCCAGAGGTTAATGAGGCTGCTGAAAAAAAAGACTCTCAGACAATACTAAACTGCACTGATGAGCAATAGTCATGCAATAGGAGACTCATGAGCATATTCAAAGGTGACAGAACATGGAAAATTGATGGTCCCTAAAGGAATGGGACATCAGATTTAGGCCATCCAAGAAACCATTTACCCTGAGCATATTAATATCTAATTAGATTATGGATTACCAGGTTGAAGGCTGGGAGCAGCTAAAGCCCCTAATCCCAGAGGAAGAAAGCAGAGACTCCAGAAGCCACTTGTACATTAACCATGAACAAAAGCATGCTGTGAGGGTGCAGTGAGACCACCATACCGTGGCAAACACATTTGTAGCAACAAGACCTTTCTCCCTGGTTATGCTGTGCTGACCTCCCACAATCCCAAAGCAATGTTCCCAGGCCCCTACCACTCCCTGGTAACTCCAAGGGAGTGTCTGCAGAACAGGAATGGGCGTCAGAGCCATCCTGCTCAGGAACCGCCTGAGGAAGGAAAAGGCAGGGCTTGTGGCAAAGCCCAGAGACGGGAACTGGAAGAAGTCCAAAGCCAACATTGGAGTTTGGATAGGATTTCTAGCATAGAGGCTCCCAAAACAGTAAGGAGAGTATCACCACACACGTATGTCCCATGCATTTCATATTGAGGAGTCTGGTAGTCTTCTCAGAGGCCTTAGATGTCCTGCCTCCAGAATGCAATGTAAAATAAAATGAGATTGCATGTATTTAAACCAATTGTGTGACTCTGCCTGCTGCTTTTGTAGGATGGGAGTCATGCTTCATGTTGGGCTCTGAGGAAATTTCACGCCAAGCAATATTCTGGTTTGCCAGCCAGCCATCTTTGGACTGTGCTTCTGTTCCAGCAAGGAGACCACAGTTCCAGCTGTCACTTTACCAAATGAAATACGTGCTTCTTCCGCTTTCTCCTGCTTCTCTACCCTTACAGGCTCCTCCAAAGTTGAAGAGCAAAATATTAATAATGTCTGTACTTGGCACCCATGAAAAACTCACGAACACAGCACAATTTACTGCTTTTCAGTGGTATCTTTCTTTTTTCCCTTTTTACAAGAATTATGAAGGGATGGAAAAGCCCGGCTGTACTTTTACAGACTGGAAAATGCAGAGAAAAATCTCAAAACCTGAGATCCATGCCTGAGAGACTTGGAATCAGCATCGCAAGAACACTCTAACCCAACCTCCTGTTCCTTGAGATGAGGGTTCTATCCAGTTTGGTCTTATAAATATCAGTGGCAAAGAGTACACGGTGTTTCCGGGCAACCTGCTCCAATGCTTAATTAGTCTCACAAATGAGTCAATAACAAAGTAAATATCGACCAGGAAATGCTGATACGTGGTTTCAGAGCAGCTGCTATGTGTGTGGCTCCACTCTCAAGGGAAACCATGCTGATCTTCCTATAGTACATTTTTAACCCTTAAGCATGTGCACAGAGTTCAAGTTTTAAGATATTTATAGTGCTAACTTGTCGCCGGTACTGAATTATATTCTTGCTGTAGTTGGAAAGGACGTATTTCACCTGAGCTTGTCTAACCTACCTGTAATAGCTAAAACCAGAAAGCTTTATTACTGTGTTGAGAAGTAATAAACATACACAGACCAAAAGAGAAATTATTGGTCTGTAGTCCTCACACCTGTAGCCATGCTTTCTGCAGAATTCCCCAGCCAAGAAGAGTCAGGTTGAACTAACATGTGGCTACCAGATCCGTGCCTGCAGCCCAGGCTGTAAATGAAACAACTCTGCCAGTATGCAGTTTCATGTTGTGTGAAAATATCAGATTTTGTAAAAATTGTCCTGTTTTGCAGGGGTAGATTGAAAGATTTGCATCAAGTTATCAGTGAAAACTGAAATATGTTGTTATGCAAAACTGCTGTTGTGTCCTGGTTTTGTCTGAGATAGTTAATTCTCATACTAGCAGCTCGTATAGTGCTGTGTTTTGGATTTAGGATGAGAATAATGTTGATAAGACACTAACATTTTTAGTTGTTGCTAAGCAATTGAGGAATTCTTCAGCTTCCAACAGAAGTTTAGAGGGAGCATAGGCAGGACAACTGACCCAAGTTGGCCAAAGGAATATTCCATACTGTAGACGTCATGTTCAGTATATAAATGGGGGGGGTTGGCTGGGGACAGGAATCTGCCATCACTGCTTGGGATGGGATGGGCAATTGATCACTGGGTGGTAAGTAATTGCATTGCATCACTCATTTTGTATAGTCCTTTACTATTATATTACTATTATTATTATTTCTTCCATTGCTGTTCTATTAAACGGTCTTTATCCCAACCTACAAGGTGTTTTTTTCTTTTTCTCCCTAGCCCACTGAGGGGCGGACAGTGAGTGAATGCCAGCATGGTCCTGGTTGCCAGCTGGGGTTAAACCATGATATTGTGAAATCCAGAATGATGTGAAAGAAGCCAAACAGAAGTTCCTTGTGCTTCAATGCAACTTGGTGGATGTGGGTTTAGTGGTGTAAAAGATTAGTGCAACCATCTGTGGTGTCTGTTTCCAGACCATGAATTCTGTTCATCCAGGACCTCTTCTCTGCTGGTGGAGGAATTCCAGCCACAGGGAAATAACTCAAAATCTGGAGACGTCTGTGTGAGTATTATACCACTACAGCCCATTTCTTCCTGGACTTAAGCAATATCTTGGAGGTATTAAGTCTTCTTTCCTGTTTCTCTGATTCTGTCATCTTACTGTCTCCCTTCTACTTTCTTAGCAAGAATATTCCAATTATTAATTTTTTATAGAGAGTTTCTGATAACTGGTATTATTCTGATAGCCCAAATAATTTATTCTGCATTTCTCAATAAAAAGGTGAGGATGTATTCTGTTTATTTTGTTGTTTTTGTTGTCTTAGTTGGGGTTTTTTTCCATTATTAAAGTGATTTCTGAGTGCTCACGGTCATGATGAAAAGCAGGAAAATATGCATATTACATATTCTAAAGGTTTCTAAGCCAGAAGGCAAACAAAATGAACTCAAAGGTCAACTGTACTTAAACCTCATTATTTTTAAGCCAATCTCATGCTACTTTTTAGCCTGATTCACTATATTTTAATGCTGAGGACTACAGTAACCAGCTAAAAAGAGCACTCTTCCTGGGGTGTGGAAAAGAACATGGCAGCCAGATGTCGTCCCAGGCCAGAAAATGAAGTAGCACGCAGCATGAAAACAAGCTCCCAGTCTGAGCTGCCTGATGCAGTGCCTGCTGGGCACTGTGCCAGCAAACAACAGCCTGAAGCAGTTGTTTTCCCAGTTCTTACTCCTGTTCCCTCCTTTTTCAGCATGTTTCTACACTAGGATTTTACAGATGAGGCTTTTGACCCACAATCCAGCACTCAACTTGTCTGTCCTTTGTTTTCTCCTCTCCTCCGATGCCAGATGGTTAGTATCAACATGAGACTTTTTAAGCAAAGGAATTTATTGAATACAACAGGAAGCAAAGGGAAACTTTACAGGCTGAATGATCATTCCAAAAAGGTCAAGGGAGGAGAAGTATTTGTGAAGACAGAGTAGACCGGAGCCGCTGTACAGTCCAGACCAAGATTAATTGTTTGCAGATTGTGGTAGCTAGATGAGAAGCCAATGATACCTCCAAGCCCCCAAAGCCAGTCAATGTCAACTGAAGGTCCAGTCAAAGACACTGATATGCTGCAGTTCCGTAAAGATTTGTTGGTCATCGCAGAAGGAAGAGATAGAGAATCAATAGACCTTGAGGACCAAGACCCAGGAAGGACTTCATTGCCTCAGTTAAGGAGGACTGTAGCATACATGCTCCCAGAAAAAAATATTTACTTAGTATGCCTCAGCTGTGAAAGATCACTATGATCCTTTTCTTGGGACTGGTCAGTAATTTTAACTAGGAGAAGATAAGCAGATGAATTACTCCAATCAGGAGCAATTTCTGTCTCCATGTATGCCTAGCCACCTGGTGGTCCTGGTTCGTTCTTGTGGCATGCAGGCATTAGTCCACCTTGTGGCCAGGCCAGCTCGGTCAGAACTACCAGTTGTCACAGTATCCCAATTATGTCCTCTTTACCGGACTCCATACTCGGGACTGTCCTGAAAGCAATCCACTGTTGTATCAGGTGAGTCAGATGCGGATGAGTCAGCTGTAAATGCTTCCCATGAAAGGGAAGAGAGATGGCTTTGATTACAGAGGTTTTAATCTGACAACAAAGCTTTCCATACACTTGGAATTTGAAGCTATTCAGATAGAGAAACATGACAAATATGTGTAAGTGGGAGGGTCATCCATTGCTGGCACATGGTGAGCTGCCTCCACTTCAAGTTTCAAATCAAGATCTGCCTGTCCTCAGAAAAGCAATGTTTGACCTTGATTGAGGCATTTCTGAATAAAATGGTATGTGTACAGAGACTGTGTTATTGCCACACATAAAACCTTGACAGCCCTGACAGGCTTTAGTAAACCTGCTGGAGGAAGGCTTGCCCTTAGCTCTTCCCTCCACCTCACTGCCATGGGTTGCTGAGCCCATCACGGGGGTCACAGAAGGGAGCTTGCTACTTACATACAAAAAATTGTGTGATTGTCAGAAAATGAGTCTATACCCGGGACCTGGCCTGGGGGGTTGGTGTCATGACTCCTCTGAGAGCATTAACATCAGCTGAGGAGTTACAGCTGGAGAAAAGCAACCCAAACCAAAGGAAAGAACTATTCAGAGTTCATTTACCAGTGCCCTCCAAATAGCTCACAAAGTGGTCTGCCTTTCAGCCGACATAAACCGTGTTATGTGGATGTACATTAAATAACATTATATGACCAAAAAAAGTCATCAGGTTTATATGAAAATAAAGCCATTTTTAGCTGACTCTTCCTAAGCAAAAGTTGCAGATTCAAGGTTGACACTGTTTGCCATGGAAAGTTATCTATGTAGAGATTCCAGCGAGATTACTTAAATGCATTTGAGTCAGGAGAAGCAAACAGACTTTGGCAGAGCGTGAAACCCGTGCAGGGCACTGAGCTCCGTCTTTCCCTCGATGCAGTCTGTGCTCCCTCAGCTTCCATTTTATTGATGCTTGATTCAACTCCAGGTTCACAAGAAACATGGGAGTGAGTTCCAGCAAAAGGATATTTTCCCCTTGTTTTCCTGCGTCATATAAGAGTAGGAGCAGTGAAAACAATGAAAAGCCAAGCTGCACCCTTTTGCTCTGCACAACTTCCTGAAATTTCTCCCGAGCAAGATAAACCGGGCTACAGTGAAATGCAGGTCACGGTTAAAATGGCATCTGTTAGTTGTGCTGTTGAATTTGGAAACAGCCACATCTTCACCTCATCTGCTTCTCTAGGAAAAATTACTTTGTTACCCAGGTGTACAATTAGATATAAAGGGGAAGTTTAAGATGAGTATCCCCCTAGCTTTTACTGGTCTCTCCAGGGAAACAACAGAACTCCTGTTTCAAACTAAGGAAGCACAAAAAGCTCTAAAAATCGCATGGGAAACAGCCCGGGACTGCACAGGATTTGGACGGGAGGCTTTCAGGGCTACAGGCGGAGGTCTGGCTGGGAAGCGGCAGAACCAGCCGCTCTTCGTCACTGCCCCGAGGCAGCAGCCGACCTTCACCCAGGGCATGTGTCAGCCCGCTGCCGGCCCCGCCAGACAGACCGACCCGCTCGGATTAACCAGTTTAAACTGGGTATTTGAAATAAGCCGCAGGAACTTTCCTGGAGGGGATTAGTGAGTCCCCACAGCGCCTGCCCTGGCCTGACAGCAGATCTGAGGGCATCCCTGGCATCGCAGCTGCGACGAACAGCTGAGGAGGGGTCACGTCTTCGTTGGGCACCGGCCGAAAAGGCGGCAGACGGGGCGGCGCTCCGTGGGGAGCGGTGCCAGCCGGAGGTTTCCATTCCTGCCCCAGCTGTCACTGCCCTGCCGGAGGTCACCATGCTCCGACCCGGCTGCGGCCACTCGCTCTTCCCCAGCCCAGCCAGTCGCTGCATGAACAGAGACGGGGAGCTGCGCCATGGGATGGGGGGAAGCAGCACGCTCTGTCGAGGCAGCAAGGACAACCCACCGACAGAGGCACGGAAGGAACTGCGACAGCCCTGAGCTGATGTCTGCCCACAGCCCGAAAAGCGCCTGAATCTGTTTTCACTTTAAGCCAGTTTTACAGTCTGGGCTGGACTGGGATTTATATGTGTTTTATGTGGCCTACACCACCCACTGTGCCTCATAGGAGATGACAGTTCCTGCCACAAGTGGTTTACAGCCTCAGAGCGACTGCAGATGCTCAAAGATCATCTCAAAGCCTGCTCGCTTCTTTCTTTCTGTGACTCTTCCCATGGCTGGACAGATCACTTGATGGTTTCTACGTCCCTTCCCTGCCTTGGGGCAACATCAGCTTCTCTGTACAGGCTGAACAGGCTCCACATGCTTTCTCTGGAGCCTGGAGCAGCTTTTCGAATCTCAGAGCTGTGCAAAGGTACAGGAAACGTCTTGCTGGCTGCTGCCACCATCTAGAACAAGGGGTGACCATCTGTGAAGCTGACCAAGCAGGAGGTGGTGTAACAACATCCAGAAAGAAGTCTGGAGGAGGGAGGAACCGACCAGCCACCAAATTTTGCAACATCTCTCCTGAGGACAGCTTGTTTTCTTAGGTTTGCCGCTTGTATCCTGCTGAAAGGGTGTGTAATTGAGGAATATGGCACACAAAATAATGGATCACCCAAGGAAGATGGACAGGATGGAGGGCAGGTAGGGCATGTACGGCATACTCCTTATTACCCTCTCATGATGCTCAGCAACTTACAAAGGTACCAAACCAACACCAGGTTCAGACTATGTCTCACCAGGAACTGACACGCTACAAACCACAAAGTAAAAAGTCAAACACAACAGCCTCACCTTCTTGATAAAAACGGTGAGAGTGGTTTCTTTATATCTAATCCACCGATAAGGGAGGAGATACATGGACTGGGACAGCAGAGCTGGAAACTGTTTCATAGGACATAATATAATCCAAAGTCCTATATATTTTTAATCTGTTCAGCCCTGCCCTCTCATAAAGCAGGCATTTCAGCATGCAGCGCTTCTGTTAATTGACTGCCTTCTTAAATGCAAACGAGGAAAGCCACACTACAGTCTCTCAAGACCCCAGATAAGATTTGCAGCTGGTATAAATAAGTGAAATGTCACTACGGCTGGAGGAATTGCTCTGTTCCTCCCCCTCCCGCCGCTGCAATCTCTGAACTTGACCCTACATTTCCATATTCCTGCAAGGAGTCGAGCACAGCACGGAGTGCGTTGCTGCGATCCCTCCTCCCTCCCGCCTCAGCCTGCCCTTGCTGTCCCACCGCTGGAGCCCTGGCCATTCCCCTGGGACACCGGCGTGTGGAGCGGGCCAGAGGGAAAAAGAGCCGGGGAGTGTCTGGCTTGGGCGGGAAGGGAGGCCTCAGTCCCCGTCATTTCCTCTGTGATTACTTCAAGATTTTTCAATAAAGGTCTTTACAGGATGGGTTGGGCTGTTTTATCAGAGCCAGATTTTGGCAGACCAGCTTTCAGTGAGGTCCTTTTCACCCTGCAGCCCTCGGCCAGAGCCCGCGGACCTTATCTTCCCCAAACCCAGCACAGCCTTGCCCGACCAGCGGGTGCCCCACTGCAGGAGGCAGGAGGGGCTGCCGACCCTCCCTGCAGGAGGAGGACAGGCTTCTGCTTTCATTTAAGAAATAACACTTAGACCTTGACTGCTGACAGGCAGTCCTGATGGTGCAAGCACAAATCTCCAGGTCACTTGTTTGACAAGGGCAAGCTTATTCCTTCATAAGCAACGAGAACATGAGGGAGGGCACTCGAAACTTTCCAACCAGACCTTCGCTCTTCCAATCTCTCTCTTCTCGGCCTCACATTGTAAACTGCACAACAGCTTGCAAAGTGAGCAGGAAACAGCAGCTCCTTCCTGCTGCACGGCCCCGGCCCTCTGCGCATGGAGCTTGCCTGCTGCGGGGCTGGGTTTGGGTATCGGCCAGCACTGACCAGCATCCCCGCCTCAGCTACTGGCACTCCTCTGCTGCCACTAAAGCTAAGCAAAAGACTGGGAGACCGGTTATCTCAGCCGGATCTCAGCGAGCTGAAGCAGACCAGCAGCTCTACAGCAGCTGAGATGGATAGTACTTTCTTTGCTCAATCTTTTCGAAATTCTCTGCATTTCACATACCCGTTCAGGTTTCCTGGACATTTTATGAGACTCACAACACCACAAAGCAAAAATAATGATCTCAGCATGGGATATTTTTAGATACTATCTTTTGGGGAAGAACACTAGCTTTTAAGGATGACATTGCTATTAGCTTGTTTTTTTCACTTGAAAGCCCCAGACATCAAACATTCTGAATTTTCACTGAATTTCACTGAATTTTTAGAGTTGGAAGGGACCATAGAGAT
>JAOXJM010000001.1:14686275-14702268 GCA_026413425.1 Tringa solitaria
CCAGCTTGAACCTGCTCCATTAATCATTACCCTTTGGGTCCTGTCACACAGCCAGCTCTTAATCCACCTCACCGTCCCCTCATCCAGCCCGTACTTCCTTAGCTTCCCAATGAGGATGTTATGGGGGACAGTGTCAAAAGCCATTCATCCTGTCTGATTGATGGTGCCCTCTGTTTTTGGGAAACAAAAAGATGGCATTCAGAAAAAAAAAGCTGTGATTTTGTTAGATATATGCATTATGATAATGAACAAAGATAATTTCTTGAAGTGCAAACATGAATGAGAAGGATGAGAAGTTTTCAACTGTATTAGATTTCATATGAGCTCCAGCAACCAAGTAGACGTGCAAAAATAGAGGATCTGTCTCATAAGGAGACAGAATCTGTTAGAGGAAGGGAAGGTGCTAAGCCAAAGACCGGCCCTATCAGAGAGCATTTGTTTAAAGAGAACTTAAATAATAAAGCAAAGAACTCAGAAGGGTTCCAACTATTTTCAAACAGAAAAAATAGAATTACAGAGAGGAGAAATCAAACTGCAGAGGATTAGAGGATTAGCCAGCAGGGGGGAGGGATGAAGTAGAATGTCAGGACTGTGGGGCAAAAGAAGTTTTTAACCTCTTTTTAAATGGTTATTTTACTGTACAAGTGCATCAAAGGTTCCTACTTTCTGCTCCAATGTAAGATACATAAAACTGTGTGTCCCAAGTGAAGAGAGCGCAGTTGAGCCATGTCCCTTTTCCCTCCCCATCACCTGGCTCTTGCAGTGCCTTTACTATGTTCTACCACCTGGCTGGATGCTCCTTATCTTGGCTCTTACAAAGCCTATGTGGGAGATGAGTACTGGGCACTTGGTTATTTTGTGGGCTTTCCCCTGCCCAAGGGTGTCCTGTTTGTGAGGATGTCAGAACTCCTCCTATTCTGCCCGCAATCTACCACCTGAAGTGTCTGGCTTTCTGCCTGGGCAGCTGCAAAGAATTAACCCAACTGAGGTTCGTTCACACAGGGGAGGAGTGCAGAAAATATTTTTTTAAATATTTTTATTTTGCCATTGAGTTCACTCAAGCCTCAAGAAACACTGGAATTAAATCCCTAAGTGTTGAAACTGACTGCAGGGTCAGTGCTGCCTATGGCAATATTGGTTTCACTGGTGCAGATTTGCACCACTTTAAAAGTGTCCTGAGAGGCCCTAGTTTTTATTTTTTCCTTGCATCCCATCCTTGGGATGTCTTTGGTGGTTCATACTAGTTTAAATAATTTCCCCAAAACCTAAAGTGTCTTTTTTCCATTACAGAAGAATTTAGGTATTCAGTAATCAGAATAACCTGTTTGTTTCAGATGGTTTTGCTCATTCTCAAGTGTACTAGTTTTTCCCAATGTCAAGCTGAAGAGTATTTTGTGTGTAAAATTTTCCTTTCTATTTCATTTTTTTGGCTGTACTGGTAGTCCCTGATTTTGAGTGTTTGTTTAGATTAAGGCATTTTAAAAAGTATGTTTCCCATTCATCCTCAAATTGTTGGTCTTTGTCATTCACAATGATTCCAAAAGTTGTAATAATTTAACACTGTCCTTAAAAACTTCTGAAGTTTCCAAACATTTCAGAAAAAAGCCAAATTATCAGTCATTCACTGCTGAAAGGAGAGGTGTCCTAAATAGTTTCTACAGCATTATTCTTAAAATCATACCTGCAAAGGATCTCAAAAAGTATCCCAGCCCACCATTTTCCCCAAGACAGGGTCATCTATGCGCTTCAGATATGTTAACCTCTTAGCCAGTTCCAGCAAGGATAATTACTTGCTGATGACAAAGTCAGAAAGTATTTCTCCCTGGATAAAGTGGTGGATTATTTATTTCTTGCCCTGTTACTGATTATTTTTGGTACTTCTCATGTTTCATTTTCAGAGCAGGCGGGAATTGGTTAGAGGTGGACTGAATTATTCCTGCACATAAAGGGGTTCGGTTTCATGCCTGGCAGGAAGCAATATAAACTGGAAAAGGAAACCTACTTGCAAGCAGAGGGAAACACAACCTTTGCTACTTCTTCCACTGTCTTCTTCAATATTGATCAACGTGAACGCCTCCACCCAGCTGTCAGCCTGCTAGGGCTGATACATGGATCTGCCTCGAGGTCTGTCCCCTTGCCTACCCAGCATGGCATTAACCCAGGGCACCCTTATCCCCATTCCTGTGGTCTTCCCAGGCCAGGGCTAATACCATCACCAACCTGGCTCTGAGGATCATCACCATTATTAATACCACAGAATAAAAGCAAGAGAAGACGTACCAGACAGTGGACAAGATGGGGAGAAGTGCATGTCCTTGCACTGTCACAGGGAAAGTCTTTGTAGTGTTCCTACTTCTGCTTGCCATCCTCCTGGTGACGGCATCCACCCTGACAGAAATAATGTACAAACAGAAAACATAAACCTCTCTCTAGTAGTCTGTCGCTTTACAGGACATAAATAATGGCACAATTACTCAGTCATACCTTGTAGAAGTCATGCTAATGGCTGTCACCAAAGCTCCAGGTTTCCTTATCAAACCTGTCAGGCTGAAATATCTGAAAGCCTACAAACCAGTAAATAATTAGCTTCGAAAAATCTCCTTCTTGCATCTCCTGGCACCCCTTTTGCCCGCAGTGGGGAATGGTTAGAAATGCGCAGTTAAGCAGCAACTCACAGGATTTCTGCTGAGAACCTGTTTGCTCTTTGTGCCTCCTTGATGCTTGCTTTAAATTAATTAAGCACTTAAGAATAAATTAAGCTCCTAAAAAATGCTCAACAGAGAGCAGGGGCTGGAGACCAGCCCAGGTGGAGGCAGTGGGGACAACCCCCACCTGGGCTGGTCTCCAGCCCCAGTAGAGATGGGGGCTGCCATGGCAAGGGGACTGTAACCAGTCCCCCAACCCCATTCCTCTGGGGGGTGTTTTTTTAACATCTCTACATTTTTATTCATTTTTGCAGGAAGGTGCCAAGGGCTGGCACTTGGGTGAGAGCTCCCATCTGAAGGAACCACCACTCTCTGATGTGCTGCGGTCAAGTCCTGCAAGGAACCGCTGCTAGATATACTCTTCTTCCTGAGAAACATCTGCCTTCTCCCACTCCCCTCTGTGGTTTAATTAAAGCATTTTAGCAATTTCTGCTTTCTGCTCGGCAGCTTCACACCACAGGAGCTCTGTCAGCTCCAAGATCTTGCCTTAGGAGTGCAGTCATTTCAGGTGTTTGCCTGGGCATCAGGGCCTACCCCTCATTTATTTCTACCAGCTCAAACATGCTTTAACCCACAAAACCTCCTTAATGAAGCTGCGCATTCTTAGCGAACCCAGGTCTTTCAAGACTGTGCTGGTACCTTATCTTTCCAGTCATCTTGTTTTCTGACAGGGCCCCAGCGCCTGCCTGCAAGTGTGTTTGTTTACACAGGAGATGCAGGTCCTCAGCAGACTTCTTAGACCTGCCTCAAAACAGTTGCTACAAAGGTGCAGCTGAGGGAAGTAGATGGGGTTTTGCCCCTGGCAAACTGTTCATGTGCTTACATAGACCATGCAGCCACAGGTACCGCCATCTTTCCCGTCCTGTCAGCCTGTGCGGGTCAGGAGTGATGGGTTTATCAATACAGAGAAGCCACCTCGTTGCTTGCCCATAACGCAGAAATATGACTAATGAGTGGCTTTCATCAGTCATCGATGTCTGGCTTACAGCTTGCCCCTAACAGCAGATGGAGACAGGGCAGCAAGTCTCTAGACAAGTCCCTGGTCCTTTCAGAAAGGTTCTCCTTCCCTCCCAGAAGCAGGGGCCTCCTGCAGCCACCCAGCACCACAGGGTAACGCTGATGCATTTGGGTGTTGATACAACTCCTGCAATGGTCACTCTCCTTCCCCACATCTCCTTTGTTACCACACTACACCAAGCAACTCGGTTTGAGAGGTGTTTTGGGGTGGGAGACACTGCTCCTGTGCTGGAGCAGAGCATCCATGAACCCCAAGGAGATCTGAATCCCCTGGGGCAGAAGCAGAGCCGAGGTAACTGCATGCCCTGTCCCTCCGAGGATTCACCCACACTGCACAGCTCCATGCATACAAATTAAAATTAACTCACTAAATTAAATTTGTCTGAGACCATTCTCTGGCAGAGAACGCCCTGCACCCTTGCTATTGAAGTCTCAGCCTCCAGAGCAGCATGGCTTCACCCACGCTGCCCACTGGCAAGGAAGGGGGCCTGGCACATGCCGATTCCTAAATCTTACCTGAGCACGTTTGAGAGACCACGTTTGCCTCAGCTCGAAACCAGTCCAGGACCCACTGTGCTGGTATAGTCAGCTTAACTCCACTCCCCAGAAAAGCTCCCTGATGCTGTTTAGCTTGCTAGTGTAGACAGAGGGTAATTGTCCACCCAAATTTACCTCCCTGCTGGACTGTGAAGCCTACAGAGATGAGGTGTGACTCTGAGTTCAGTGGGAGGTGACCCTGTTAGTTCACTGTCCTTAGCATGGAGAAAACACTCCCACGGAGCAATGTTATTTGTGAATTTCTCAGATCAACCTGAGTCTTAAAAGAATCCAGTTTAATCAATCAGTATCACTAAGCTTGCCTTCACATAAGATATTTCTTTACATATAAAGAGCCCACCTGGCTTTCTCCACATTTGTGACAAAAAAGATTTGCAGCTGACCTATAAAGAATTTTATTAACTTACACCTTGCTTTGTTTCTCCAGAAACCGGTCCCTGGGAACGCAGACCTGCCAGAGCAGATCAGAGAGTGGCCCATGGTGCCCTGTGTTCCCTCTGGGCACTGCTCCATCCCCTGGGTAGCTTCCCACACCTGTGACTTTGCTTTCAAAAGAGGGAGTATCAACCCTGCAGAAAGCGGTTACCCGTAAGGAAAATCTTTTTTTAATTGAGACACGATTAATCCTTTGAAATAAGACACAACTGTCAGTTGACGGGTCTTCTAGCAAAAGTGTCTACACAAGCTATTTCTATTTTACTCCAAATGGCAGCACATACATTCAAAGCAATGAATGCTGAGAAAAAATACTTAAGCTTAACAATGGATTGAATTATTAAAAATATTGATAGTTATTTAATCAGATACTATAAATTTTTAAAGAAGTGCTTTAAAACACTGAAATTAAAATAATAGTCAAAGAATGTAAGAAGGCCTGAGTCTTCGCTGTCTTGTATACAGCATACTTTTAATACTAAAACATGCTGCCATTATCAGTATTAAACATCTTTTCTGTATATTAGTGATTACACAGGTATAGAGACAAAGGGAATTAAGGTCACTGAAACAGCACAAGTTCTCCCTTGTCTCCACACAGCTTTCCATCCCATGTGCTAATTATGCTTTGCATAGGGCTGAGACATTTTTCTCAAAAACTTCTGAGGCAAGTTATTTTAATAAACAGGCTTAATTTTTAATAAGGATGCTAAGAAGTTTGTTAAATGCTGTGGGCAGGCAAACTGATGGCATGAAATCTGAGAAAACATATATATAAACCAAATATCCTCTGGTATTACAGAGTGGGGAGAGGAGTGATATTCAGTAAGATTTGGGCAAAACCCCTAACTTTTTAAAAAAAGCACCAAATGACTAATGCTGATTCATTGTCTTGGCGTGATGTAGGTAGCCTTCCTACTGTTATTTATAGTTATGTTCTGGTCTGGTTATGACATGCTGTCAGTTGATGAGTAGTTTGAAATGTATTAGCCTGGGGTCCAGTAGTTCTTTTGTGCCATTCAGTGTCCTATAAAATAGATATTATTTTTTTTTAATTTCCTCTCATAACTCAAAATTCAGCCACTTGTTTTCTTTCTGCAGTCCCATGTAATCCCTGCAGTCCCTGTAACTTCATTTCCTAGCACTAGTGGAGTTCAACTGATAGATTTCTTTCCCTGTTAGCTGTTGTGTCCTGTCTCTTCCTGGCTACTTGTCCCAAGGAAGGCCTCTTCCTTATCCCTGCCAGGAACTGGAGCACAGAGATCATCCTGTTTTTGTCTTGCAAATCCACAACCAAGTTTCAGGACATTTTGTTTGGAGAGGAGATGCTTTGGCTTTCATTTATAAAAGTGGTTGAGTACTTTAGGAGCTATTTTTATGCCTAAATCCCACTGATTTTTTTAAAGGAATTAGGTGCTTACATATTTTTTAGGATCTATGGCTCTCATCCAACACAAAAGAGCAGCTGTTTTGGCATTATAGGATATCCAGTGTGCATGAAGAGCCTTAATAAAGAGCAATGGTACGTTTTGCTTCATCTTAAAGAGCCTAGCAAGGTATTTCTATAAGAATGAATTAGTTAGTTAAAAGAGAGACAGAAAAAGGGAACTATATGTTAAAGTATAATATTATACAGAGAATTTTATCTAAACAGAATACAGAGAAAAGGCACCAGAGTGATGCCTAGACTTAGGAATAAAAGCACCCTCTGACCTGCATGGTACCTGGCCAAAGCATCTCCCTTTTGGCCCATGTGTCTGGGCTTCCTTCCCTGGGGAGCCAGAGGAGAGAGAGGGGGGACATTTAGCACACAGGACCTCAAAGTGCTTAGGAGTTGCAGCAGGTATCTTGGCAGGGGTTGTGATTTAACCCAAAGTGGCAGACAGGACCACACAGCCATTCACTCACACTTTCCCCCACAGTGGGATAGGAGAGGAGAATAGGAAAAAAAGGAAACCTCATGGGTTGAGATAGTTTAATAGAACAGTAATGGACAAGAAGATAGTAATAACAATAATGATAAAAGATTATACGAAATGAGTGATGCAATACAATTGATCCCCACCCGACAATCGATTGCCCAGCTTGTCCCGAGCAGCAATCATGGATTCTTGTCCCCATCAACCCCCATTTATATATAGAGCATGACATCTGTGATATAGAATATTCTTCTGGCCAGCTTGTCTTGTCTATGCTCCCTCTCAGCTTCTTTGGGAAACCGCAAAAGTCCTTGATGTAATATAAGCACTACCTAGCAACAACTAAAACAGTATGTGTTACCAACATTATTCTCATACTAAATCCAAAACAGAGCAGCTACTAGGAAGGAAATTTACTCTCTCTCAGCTGAAACCAGGACAGTATGACAGGATAAATCAGTGAAGTTGAAGGCAAGCCAATTGCAAATGGCAGGTTTGGAAGAGCAGAGGACAATGACACCCTTAGTTAACCTACAAACTCCTTGACAATAGGTATTCTTGAGATTTAGGAACCGAAACATTACTGGATAGGTAAGTAGCTAATGAGGATGTTTGACAGTTTTTAGACAGGAACTGAAGAATTGCTAGAGTTATAAAACACTATGCTTCAGAGCCCAGGCCCTCACTGAACGCTCAGAGGCAGAATCAAAGATTATTTCATATTTGTCCTCTAAGGAGCTACTTAAACCTTCTTCTGAAACAGCTGGTACTGTCTGGTCTAAAATCAAGACACTGCAATCCCATGTGTTGGGTTGGATTTTAATTTCCATTTGACATTACAGGAACTCCTGTGAAATGATTGAACAAATCCTGATCGGATATTTAAGGCAAACAATATTCTATATAAAAAGGCAGGAAGAACAGCCTGTTTTCTGTCAAAAAGAGTGGTAGACTACAGCATCAGGGGACATTATCCTGCCAGGTACAGATGCCAGATACAGATGTGGAAACCTTGGGTTTTTATCTGCACAAAACACATTCAGCCCTAATCTATTTTTGAATGAAAAAAGGTCCATTTGTTCTGCCACCATGGGAGCAAACAGGATTAATTAATTGATTGATTTAATTAAGCATCATGGCATCCAATAGGTGCTTTTCTGTGTTTGGGAATCAGTTTCAAGGTCATTTAGCAGCTGGCAGTGTCACATATAGAAGATAAAGAGCTCAGTCCAGTAGCAGGGAAGGCTGTATCTTTCTCTTGGCAGTAGATGAACGAAGAAAATGTTGATACAAGGCGATGACACACTGCCCTCCTGAATATGCAGATGAGTCTACATCATGTTTGGATATGGAAAGTGCAGTGCTGTTATCAGAACCACCTGACCCTACCATTTTAGAAATTTAGGTGAATTAAGGTCATGTAGCCATGGAAAGGCCAGGGCAAAATATATTGACAACAAAATATGTCTAGTATATTGTGGGCAATTTCAGCTGAGTCACTTGGACAATAATGGAGTAAATCCCAGAATTGTGAAGAGCAATCCCACCTACATATTTTGGAACTATTCCAGTTTGCTTAGCACTTTCCACAAGGCATTTAGCAGGGATGCCCTTTCACCATTTTGCTAAATGAATCTTTTGCTTGTGTGGTTTCTGTTGGTTCCCAGAGCATAAATTTTAAGTCTCAAATGTTGCATTGATGCTACAGTTCACTTCCCTGGGGGTTTAATGCAAGATTTCGTAATTATGGTGATATTTAACACTGTAAAATTCTGTAAGTCTTTGGGAGAAATACAAGTCTTTACAACTTGCTGCAGAGTTGTATTACTTCTATGGTTTATAAACTTATTTCCTCTAACTCCTAGTTCCACTGCCCAGAGAGCAAAACACTAGCGTTAATGTAAACATTTAGCTTTACTGCATGCTAACTCGCACCCTCTGGGAAGGTCTAGCTATATGTGTTGCTGGTTGATAAACCCTGTCTAATTTAGCTCCTTATTGTATGTCCAACCTTATTAAACTCCAAGTCTTGTTTACATTCTGTTGGAGCACAGTTCTCAAGTGAAGCCTTTGTAACTCAATCGTCTGTCAGATGAGATTAATTTGCTCCTTATCTGGGAAGCAGAACCCCCACATAAATTAGATCTACCTGGATCCTAATGAAATAATAAGAAATGTTGGCATAAGGTTTCTCTCATTTTCTTTTTAATGATGTCATAGAAAAATAAGCTTTTAGGTAATTGCTTTTACTCACAGTTGTCTTGTAAAAGTAAGAGAAAAAGCCTAACTTCTTTTCTAGCAACTGTTAGAAATCTAGATTTGTGTTACAATAATTGAGGTAGCTTTATCTCACCTAATCTTACAGTACCTGAAATTGTTTCTGTGTCATCTCTTGTCCAGTATGACAAGAGAAATTTAGAGCTTTATTTCCATCTTTGTTGAATTTAAACTCTCGACAGTCCTATAACTGAATGCAGTGTTGTGACAGTGTTATTCCAGTAGAAGAGGTGACACAGTACATCCATTGAGCAGCTTCGCTTGAGCTCAGATAGCAAATTGTTACCTACATCTAAATTCCCCTAAGCCTCCTCAGTTGCTCTGAAGCCCAGAGACACAAAATTTTATGATATTATATCTCCCAGGAATCCTAATACAAGCACCTTGGTCGTGATAGCACCGAATGCAGGTAAGGCCAACTCTTCACAACAAGGCACTCCTCTCCCCGTCTTGCCCGTGGGCCCTGCAGTTTTCTGTAAACTTCCAGGGCAAACAACATGCTAGAGGTCATCTTCATTTAGTCTCAAAGGTCGTGATGTGATGGAGCCGAGGCTGGAGCAGAGCCTTCCACAGCATCCCCAGAGGCTCAGATCGAGGACCTTATTCAGCGCACTGGGCAAGTGCACCATTTACCACACCACTGGTGGGTGAGGGCAGACACCTGCATGCAGCCGCTTGTGGGGTCAGGTTGTAGACCAGATCGGTGTTGGGCTTCTCTGGCTTTAAAGAACAACCCCACCCTGCCCCCCAAAGTGTTCTGGTCTTCAGCGCTCTTTGTTGGGAATCATGTTCATCCAGCCACAACTACGGTGCCCCATGGCATGGAAATGGGCAGGGAGGGACAGAGAACAAGAAAGAAGTCTGTGAGCTGGTACTGCCACCAAAGTCCCCACATCATCACATTGCAGGACGACTTCTGCAATGCCAGATAGTTCCCTACAGCGCCCAAGGCATGAGAGACTCTCTGATCCACCCCTCCACAAACAACATGGACATCTTGTTACTCGTACTTTCCCTGTGCTCAAAGCTCTGGGGCTGGAGCATCTAAAACATTCCAGCATGAGAATGCTTCTGGGGCAAGTTCAGCTTTCCTTTTGCTCCATCTGATGGTATTTTAGATTGAAAGGGTTTGGAAAAGATGTTCCTTCTAACCATATGGCAGCTGAGGGAAGGGTGGAGAGAATGTAAGAAACAAACAGAACTTTTTCTCATAGGATTTCTTACTTTCATCCTACTTTAAAGTCTCCCTAATAAATAATTCTTGTATCCAAAGAGTGCCAGGATATTTCAAGAGGACAAGCTGAAATTTTTCCTTATGCAATAGCAATTGAAAACCCATTTTTGGATATGCTTAATCAATGCATGCTGATATCTTACCATATGCGTAAATCAGATACTCCCCAAGGTATATGTGTCAGAGCCAGGGAGGAAGAATGTGCCTTTGCAGTCACACAACGAGCAAATCCCATCAGGTTTGTGCCTCACTCTGAAGCTGTTGATGTGTTGAAAGTATTACTGTGAGAAAGCCAACCTTGGGAAGTAAAACAGCATCCTAAGGGTACATGGGATCAGACCGATTTTTCTATACCAACATAGAAGTTTGAACAAATCCAGGCAGAAGAGTTCAAAGGTTTGCTAGATCGGAGTAGTCCATCAGGCGGACATGGCTAAGAAGTTCCATTTCTGCAATTAACCCCATCCTGGAGGGAAGAGGTTAATATACCACCTGGCTTCCTTGGACTTAAACTTGGATTTAACTAATCCCAAAAGACCTCTTTCACCTGGGCTAGTGAGGGGCTAACAAATTCAGACATAAACTTACACATCTGGCTGCACAGTGGGATGCTTTAATTACTCTGCTTCTCCACCCCCTCCTATGCAGGAAGGGGTGGAGAAGCGAAGGGACCCACAAATGCCATGTGTCACCCTATTTGTTTTATCTTTTTCAGGAGATTGAAAAGCTGACAACAAATAAAGCAGATACTCCAGACACTCAACAATTTCCCATTCCACACAGAAAGGCAGCTTCCAGGTGCTGACTCCAGACTGCTTCTCCAAATGATACTCGCCAGCTGGGCTCCTGCTGGCAGGTACCTGTTGGGATGGGGCCTTTTTTCTTTTTTTTTCCTCAGGCTGCTGCCATATACAATCAGAGGACTTCTAGGAACACTAGCTGCCTCAAACCAGGCTTAAAACTGGTTTATGCTGTCCAAATTGGGCAAAAGTTGTTTACAGGAGTTAACGATTTGGCACCATTATTTACATAACTGAGCCACTCCCTGCAATGATTGATTTCTCAAGTGAAATTACCCTTAAATAAAATAAGAAGCTAAGAGATAATGTCTAGAGATAGTATCTAGGCCTTACTATCAGTGCTATTGATAAAGTTGATGTCTTGGAAGGAAAAAAAAGCTGCTTGTAAAACTATTCTGTCAGAAATATGCATGTTTTTTCTTTTTCCCAAAGTGTGACTTTCAGTACAAACCTCTATGGTTCAGGAGATTCATATACTCAGGGTCTCACTCGTGATAGTAGCTCAAGTTGCAGCTAAACTCATGGGAATGACCAGGCTGCAAGTTCTGCTATGCTCTGCTTCCTTTTTCTAATGATTCCCCCAGTCTTAAAATTACAGGTCAGTTGACTGCTGCCAGACCTGTCTTGTGCTATTTCTGAAAGCTTTTATTTGTAACAAATCACCAGTGAATAGCAACTGCAGCCTCCTTTAATATGCCTCATGTGTTTAATTCCAGACAGGGTAGGATGATTACAAACTTGAGGAACTCTCAGGACTGAGAACAATTAACCTTTATTTACTTCACAGATCCTGACAATTACTGGTGGAGTTATACTGGAAAATTTGTCAGAGCTCTTAATTAGGCTTGCTTACAGCTGTGCATCCTCATCCCCGTGAGTGCAATGTGCCTGCAGCTGTGCCACCCCAAGCTCTGTGAACTGATGGGTTTTCATAAGCAAATTAATTCCTGAATGAGAAACCTCCAGGTGAAGGTGCTTCCAGGAAAGCAGCACTGGGGACATTCTTCTCTACTGCAGAGCTGAGTCACCTTCCCCAGCACAGCAGCGGAGGAGCCATCTGACTGGAGACTCCCTCCCATTGATGAGATAGAAGAGTAATTCTCCACCTACCCGGGGTGTGAAATTTCTTTGTAACTCCACGTGGTTCTCTGTATTTCTAAAACCCATCTATTGTAGCCAACACCCTTCTGCCCAAAGTTCCTGGATCTACCATAACAAGGCGCAGTGAGAAGCGCATTGCGTTGACCTGATTTTCACAGCAATTTCAGCTAACTGAGGTGTTCTCCTGACCTGTTTTAGGGTAAGTCACTGCTGTTCTTGCCCAGAATGATCACCCTGTAAAGTGGCTCTTTCAGCGGTGTAAAACTCCTCCAGGATGGTGGAAGCGGTTGTGAAAAAGGACCCAACTCTGCTGTGAGCAACCATAAAAGTACAAGCCACAGGTAGAGCAGGCAAGTAACAGTAGAGGGGAGACTGACACAATAAAGACAAACTTGAATAATTTCCAGAACAGGTAAGAGGGCAAGTTACCTGATTCATAACAGAGGCAAAAATCTCTCTCCAGCAGATTCCAAGGAGCGATCTATGTACCAGCAATACCTACACTAGTTTCCCCAGAGGCCTAAGCTGAAAATGCTGCATTCCAGTTCTCTTTGCATAGGATAAGGAAAGAATAAGTATGCAAGAAGCACATTTATATCCAAAGGCTTACGAGCTTCAGAGCTGTCCTCCAAATCCTTTCAGAATACATGTTCCTTTCTAGGTCTTACACCAGGTACTAAGCCACAGAAACTTATAATGGAGAAGCCAAAAGCCATTTAACGGGCATGATAATCAAAT
Organism: Tringa solitaria; assembly: GCA_026413425.1. NCBI lineage: Eukaryota > Metazoa > Chordata > Aves > Charadriiformes > Scolopacidae > Tringa > Tringa solitaria. The sequence continues at coordinate 14,699,060 of JAOXJM010000001.1, forward strand.
CAGCATCAGTTTTATGCATTCCTTGTGTTGTGATAGTAGACTGCATAACAGATGTCCCGTACAGCTGAGAAGACGTGTATGAAGACATGTATTCTACAACCAGTTGTGCAACCATACCAAAACCCATGTCTCCTTCCACTGTTTTTATAAACCCAAAGGCTGTCAGAGCGTGGGAAGCACAAGACATCACACACGTCTGTGATCAGTCACAGGCTGATGAAGCACAGGGCAGCAAGCCTGACAGCTACCCTTCATTCAGGCTAAATAAAAGAGCAGTTAAGTTCCTTTACAGAGTAATGGCTGGGCACAGCAGAGGTCACTAAGTACACCAGATGGGATGTGCATTTGCAATGGTAGCAAGAGCTTGGAGACAACTGGTTGAGCTACACGAGCCAGGCTAGCACAGAGTAAGCAGCTCCGATTTTGACCAGGAAGGAAGCAGAGGCTCTCTGAAATATCACCTTAGAAATGGAAGGTTGGGCATGGCCACTGAGAAAAGTATTGATTTTTGTGTGTTCCTGCAACGTTCAGAGATACGGTGCTGTGCTAAACATGTATGAATGTATCAATGGGTTTATTCTCCTCCTAGAACTGTTGAGGCCAGGAAGAAGCACTGTGACAAGACACGTCCACTGAAAAGCTGCAAATGCTAGTACAGAAATACCATCCTTCCCTGATGTATTACTAGTCCTCAAAATGCTAGCACAAACTCTTCCACAGATACTAAATGGCCTGTAAAATAAAGACTAGATATTTTCCTAAAATACAGACTGCAGTTGAAAGGGAAATTACTGACTTAATGAAGTTGTTAGTGGAGAAGGTTCTACAGATTTTACTATTCAGGAAGTGAGAATAAAATCAGACTCGTACCTCTGATCTTAACATTTGTGATCTAAGTAGGCATCTTGTCAAAACAAATATTTTGTTTATTCCTTTAGTTTTTCTTAGAGAATATATGCATAAAAGCCAGTTGATCTACACTCTGCCTAACGGGCTGTTTTGCAAAGGACATGAATGTGAAGAGACGCAGCCTCTCCTAAGCACGGGGTGGGGAAATAGTGCTTAAAAGCAGGAGTTACTTAGCCTAATACAGTTATTGTGAATATGTGCTTAATTTGGAAATTCAGTAAATAATGATTAAATCATTAGATAATAGTTCGCACTCCATATAAAGTTATTAACACGGGGTTTATTTTTTCCTTTCCCCTATCCATTATCTTGCCTGTATCTACTTGTGGAGGGTTTTCTGTTGGTTTAATTGCCTCGGAGTGTGATAGTCTCATTACCTCACCGGTGTTGCATCCATATTGATTAGAACATAGCACGGTCATGATTTAAAACACGATACTGAAAGGGCTGCCCACACCTGTTCCATCCATCACCAGCCACACGTACTTACTTGCTTCCTTCTGTCAGCTCTGGCGTTTCCAAGACCATGGATCTGGCTGTAAAATAGCATGACCCTGCATAGAAAACACTCCTTTTCAACCAGAACAGAGTAGGAGCCACGGGAGCACCAGAGCCAGGGCAATGAGAAAGGTCACGTATGTCAGCGTGGTGGGAAATGACAGGCAGTAAATGTAGAGCCATTAGATGCCGCAGACAGGCTGTGCGTACAAAAAGCAAAATCCAGGAGAGGAGAGGAAACAGTGCACTGAGGAGACCAGCTTTCCAGAGACTCTGTGGCAGCCACACTACCTGTGAAATATACAAAAGACATTCTTTGTGCAGAGCTGGTTTATTTCTAAGATTTCATATAATCAATTAACATCCTCCATATTCCTTGCATCAAGACAAACTCAGTCAGAGACTTTGTTGTTTTATCTTTTCTTTTCTCTAGGCACTAGAAAACAAACGATCAGTTTGCAGTGTCAGAAGTCAGGTTTCTATCACGAACGCACAAGAGATTACTTACGTGATAGAGCGAGCGACTGTCTTACTTCTACACCACTTGTGGTTATTCCTGGACATCTGTATGTGTACAGCCTGTGTATACTGCCTGGTTGAGCTCTAGGAGCTCTTAATTTGTTCATGAATTTTAATGACTAGTCCGACTTGACAGGGTATTTTCACAGTAGCAGGCCAAATTCCATCGAGTTTTTTATTTCATTTCAGTGTAAAAATTTTTGGAGTCACCAGAGGGCACCATTACAGATAGCTTTGTAAGCTTCATATAACTGATGCCGAAATGAAGTAGATTTTGGGAGAAGTGCCTGTTAATAGTCATGGGAGTCCTGATAGCAACTGTGGCATTCACAGGACAAGGGAGTATTTGTGTTTGCCCTTTCCTTAGACTCAGCATGGTACCACACAGATCCTGTACTGCAGCAAATGCTACAAAGAAAAATGCAATTGAAAATATAGTTTTTAAATGGTTTAATTAATAGATTAATTATAAACAGATCCAAATCAGAGAATGAGCAACTAATTAAAAATGTGCGTTTCATCTTCAGCCACCTCTTCCTTTCTCCACCTCCCACATCATCTTCTCTCAGCTGTACTTACTGTGATGAACCTAGAGATTATGACAAACTAAAAGAGATCACAAATCTCACACGACACCGTATTCCATTTGACTTTAAAGACTTTATTTCCAGTGAACACTTATTTTTTTTTCTTCTTCTTGACTGTGGCTTTGCCTCACAATGTGTTTCATCAGCGAAGAAAAATAATTTAACTTCCTTTATCAAAAGGGATTTAAAAATGAGAAGTCAGTCCGTAATGGTCGCATCCAGCTTCCCAGCTCTCCTTGCCAGCAGGGAGTCTATTCAGCTAATTCCCACACCTCTTCATGAGCTGTTGCTGGCAGAGCTGCAGCTATGCTAAGAATAAAGCAGTTCCTTTCCAAACACGTTTTCAAGGACTTGTATATTTTATTACAGTATCAGACTTTACATTATGACATCCTTTCCACTGATTATTGATAGATTCATTTGAACTCTATTCACGCTTATCTGGAAAGATAATCTTGCACGCAAGAGCAGAATGTGGCAATAGTCAGAGCTCAGAGTTGGCCCCTAGACAAGACTAAGTATTTTATACGGATTTAAACAACTCATTATTTTAAAACGCATGAGTTAACTGCTGCGATACTGAGTAATGATGGATGCACAAGCTAATAATCACAAGCCAGCAGCTCTGCAGGGAGTATCTATATGTACACACTCTTACCTGTCCCCTCCATTCCTCCTGTAAATGCAAGATACATT
>JAOXJM010000001.1:14702368-14776986 GCA_026413425.1 Tringa solitaria
GACTCGATGATCTCAGAGGTCCCTTCCAACCACCACAATTCTGTGATTCTGTGATCTATATGTACACACTCTTACCTGTCCCCCTCCATTCCTCCTGTAAATGCAAGATACATTGCTTTTTAAGAATGTCCTGCTTACTACTGTGTATTTTAGGGACAAGAAGACACACGTACTTACCGTGAAACACCGGATGAATGGGATGCAAAGCATCGATTTGCATTCAGTCTTTTGCAAAGCAAGTGTTGCCCTTGTATCTCTGCAATGTCAGATCTTACACACGCTCAGTGCACTCATTTCAATCCACAGTCCTAACAGGCCTATGCTAATATGTGCATTTCTTTGTTTTATCAAAACATTACAATATAACTGCCAATCTTCTGGAAACTGTTACTGCATTATTCATTGAGCAGTAATTCAGATGCTTAGTAAAACGAAGAGTAATTTACTCCCAAGCTGCTAGATTTACTTGAGGATTTTTCCCCCTTCTCATATTTTGCTTTCTGTCATTGGGTAATTTAGAAGTAAATCTCCAAATGATCTTTTACCAGCAGCTGCATCAGACCTGCCACTGTCAGGTTTTCAAACACTGAGGTTAAGCTGTGCAGCCACAAGGAGCCTTTTGTTGATATTTTAAAGTAGGTAGGTTTAATGGAAGAACAACAACGACCACACACTTTGCTCGAATTATTAATGACAACATTCTGTGCTCAGGAATGGTTGATTTTGCTAAGGAGATTTGTCTCTGAATTCATTTACATTAGCTATTTCAGCTATGCAAACCACACAAGTGAAGCTGCGCTGCCTTTCGAGGAGCTCTGACCAGTACTTTGCTGAAGACCCAACTACGTCAGGATTATTTTTCACATAGCATCAGGTACTGCCATGAGATGGTCCCTCACACTGAGTTAATCACTCATGACAGATGGCCCCCAGAGCAGCCTGAAAACTTCCAAGGGTTGGACCCGCTCTGCTGGAAACAATCCTTACATTGAATCCCCCAAAAATGCTCCTGCTCAAGTGCAGGAAGTTTTCAGCCCAGACCCTGAAAAATTCTACCTGTGTGCTAAAGGAATTTCTAGTCTTTACTGGGTCAAATTCAAGTACACCGTCAGGTACAGGCAAATAACTCTTAATAACCTCAAAATACATACAGAAACCTGATTTGATCCACTTTGTTGTACCCATTCTGTTGCTGTGATAACTCCTATTAAACTTATATAGCAACATTAATTCTGTGCACTTCCACAGCATTTTTTGTTTGAAAATACTTCACAGACATTACTTGCCCTCTACAGACACACCATGCTGTAGCATTTTTCTAACATTCTACAGAGAACATAGAGAAGAACTACAAAACTCATACCATTATCAGCAGAGCCATAACTCTGTACAAAGCTTCACTGATGAACAAGTAGTAAAAACTATAATAAGGAACAGAATTATCAAACAGATACATATGATACACTTTGGAAGAGCCCAGGTTTTTTGTAAATGGAAATCTGTGTCAAGCACCTATCAGACTTCTTGGAAGGGCTCTGCAGCCACAAGAATGAGGATGGTTTGGTTCTAAGTATATTTGAGTTTTCATAAAGCTTTCAACCACATTCCTCAACAAGGCTTTTAAGGAAACTAAGTAGCCATGGCTTAAGATGGAAGGTCCTGCCAGGGTAAACAATTGTTAAGAGATGGAAAACAGGAGACAAGATGGTAAGTGCTCACAGTGGACCAAGTTCATCAGTGCAGTTCCCTACAGATGAGACATGGAGCTGTCTGGTTCAGCGTATCTGGAAAAGGGGGCAAACATGAGTATGACAGAATTTATTGATGATATAAATTATTCAGGATGGAGAGAATGAGGGGCAACAGACTGCAAAAAAAATAAATCAGTCAGCGAGCAATAAAATGGCAGACAGAATTCCATACAGACAAATATAAAGTTATGCACAGTCAGAAAACCAATTTTAACTTCACATATATGCTCTCATACACGCGGTCAGAGCTGACCATTAGCACTCAGAAGTGAGATACTGGCATTATGATAGAAGTCTTGCATGGTTTCAGCTCAGTGGTCGAAAGAGATCACAAGAAGGATGCTGTGAATGCTGAAGTTCAATATTAGCTCAGTGGAAGACTGGAAAATCTTGGAAATCAAATCTGTCAAGGTTTGCTAAATGCACAAACCCCATATTCAGCTCAGGATGTGAAAATGGTTGGAAGCTGGGAGAGCAGTAAAGGAAGTAGCATTTATACTTGCTCTGTTCTTAGGCTTTTATCAATGCATCCACTTACGGTGTCTGCTGGAGACAGGATCCGTATCAGGCAGATGGATCTCAGCCAGGCCAAACATGACCATTCTTCTTTTATATTCAAGTTACTGCTCTACGAAATGATCATAATCCTCAGGAGCTTTCAGGCTGAGAGGTACATAGATAGGAACTGCTATTTTGCTAGAAATGTCATCACAGAATGGCAGGTAGTCCAGTCTAAAACCTCTCCGGGACAATAAGCCTGAAATTAGCAACACCTTTAACCCCTGAAGAGCCCAGAAGACAGAAGAATGCTGGCAAGAGAGCTCACTGAGCATCTTATGCTCAGTTGTGTCTGCATCTTAGAGGTATCAGTAAGTTTGGGACTCTGCATCAGGCTAGAAAATAGTATTTGTATGGTTTGAAGAACTTTGAGTTCCAAATATAAACAACGGTGAAATTTATTTCTTTAGGCAGCAAGCCACCAGAGGTCCCTATTTTCAGAGGTATCACAGCTTTTTAGTTAACTTTGTAATCAATTTACCTCCTTTACTCTGGAGTCTGCACTTTTACTTACTGGTATCTGGAAAAATGAGGTATTTCCAAGCATTTGCAGTGAAAAGTCTGGAAAAGTATTTATTAACTAGACTTAATAAAACTAAGCCTAGAGTTTGACTTCTAGGGAGATGAAGCACTTTTCCTGATATTATGCAGTGCAAGGAGGTGAACGATTATAAACATACAGCATAGTCTAAACAAAAAAAAAAATTAAACTTGCATCATATTATTAACAGGTCAGTGAAGTTTGAAATTCAACTTAAAATCTGGCCTGACAGAGAAATGTAATACTTTGCAAACATTGCTACTTTTGAATTAATCTAAAATTCTTATTTTTGTCTTTTGGTAGAGGTAAGTCACTTTTTTCTGTTCAAAGCTTCATTCTGAACAGTCACGTTGTATTGCTGGGGTGAAGTGAGTAGACCCATCAAGAATTAACTCCTACACATCAGAACTGTACTGGAACACAATGTAGGTGCCCAAGCACACACCATTCTCCCTGCAAACTAAAACTGAGGCTCTGCTCACCCTCTGCTGCTGGGATGCTGCTCACTTTGTGGTGCTCCCGGAAAAACAGCACAAGAGGGCGCCTGGAGTCGCATATACCTGAAGTCTGCCTTTCACATACCCTCTTTTCTGCAATATGTTGTGTTTCCAATGTCAAATTCAGATAAAAACTTGAATGCAGCAAGGGGAAATGGGAGAGGCCACAACGAAGCCCTGAGCAACACCTTAGCTGCATACAGTTTAGCCCTAGTTTTGCTAACCTACTGAGAGCATTTGAGAATATTTTCATCTATTAGACTGGATTCTCTGTTAACAATTATGTGTTTTCTAAATAAAAGCCTGTATTAATTTTTGTGGGGGGGAAAGAAACCCCTGCCATATGTGAGATTTAAATGGTAGGAAACAGGAGAAACATCTCCAGAAAACAGCAAGACAAAAGCCAAAAAGGTTAAATATTTTATGTCAAATTTAGCCTGGCAACCACCCAAACTGTGGACTTTGGCAGATTGCTTGTTGGTTATAACAGAAGCCACTTCCTCTGCAGCAACAGGCGTATCAACACTATTGTCTGCTTCCTGGGGACGGGCTTGGGGTGTTTCAGTTCTCTGGGTGGGAGCTCAAAGCTGGACAATGTTGCTTATGTGGAGCTGAGTGACTGAAAAACACAAAGCCGCAAACCCCCACCGGTGGCCCCGTGGGGAATTCTCCCATGCATATCTCGTTAGGAAATGAATCGGGGTATTTTTCTCCCTGCCCTGGCTCCGGGCACTCTGACAGCTCCATTCAGTGAAGGGGAGGAAGGCTCTGCCCAGGGCTCCTCTACAGCTGCGGGTGACTCATGCTGGAAGAGCCCCTTTTAGCCAGATTTAAGGGGACAAAGTCTTCCAGAAGTTTTTCCTAAGTTCATTTAAACATGCTGATTTCTATCACTTTGAAGCTGTCTGCGTAATTGCTGCTTGCACAGCAAAGCCTGGCCTGGTACACACCGACCTGACGAGGCAGGAAGAACAGCAGGCCCAGGCTGCTCCCCAGAGGTGCTGGGGCCGCCTGCTCCCTCCTGGCAGCCACCCTCCTCCCTCTCCTGCAGCAACATCCCCAAGGAGAAACCACTCTGTCCTCACTGCCTTCTTGGGACATGCAGGAGAACCAGCGGAACAAACTCTGCTGCTCACCTAGTCCATGAGAAGAGCACTGGGCAGATGGGACTTTCCCAGTACTTTCCTCCTTCTGGCCTGGCCAGAGGAGCAGGGACGTGTTTGAATCTTCCAGTCCCACTTTTCATTGCTTTGTTTGCTTTAGGGACAAGCAGCTTCCCTACTGTTTCCTTCCTTTCTACAGGGCTATGGAGGCACAGAGGGAGTTATGCAGGCTCCAGCTGCTCACCCATAGTGGGTGAAGACAGACAGTGCTGTTAGTAGCTTCCTAGAGAAGATAGCATGAGGAAGGTACGTCTCCTGCTGCCTCTTCCTCCCACTCTGTTCCCCACTTCTATACGGGGGAGGCTCAAAAATGAGACCTTCATTTAGATGTCAGCCATCTGAGGAGAAGCAAAGTCTTCTCGTAGGAGAGTGAGGAAGCCTTTCTTGCAGAGGTTCGGGCAGATCACACCACCACGCTCCCCCAGAGCTGTGTGCGAGAATGACATCATTATGCTAATATATGAGACAGGAAGTGCAACCAAGCATAAAACCCACTGAAAGTGAATATCTATGAAGTGCTGCCAGGAACGCTAACGACGGCACAAAATAGAAAATGAGAAAAGAGGTTTGGTTCATCTAACTTCTTCCAGTTTTAGTAATCTCTAGTGTCACTTGTAACAGTAGGTAGTTAAAACAGGTCCTTGGATAGACAATGCTCAAGGTCTTTAAACTTTACAAGTACAAATGAAGATTTTTTTGCTTCCCCAAGTTGATGGTGACCTTCTAATGTGTTACTCCAGTCCACAAACTGAATTCAGTACTTTGACACTAGTCTGATGGTCCAGATAAACTGGCTGGAATTTGTAAACCTCCTCTCCACTCCCTTTGGTTTTTTTTGCTTTTGAGTTATACTAGTTCGTTACCAATGATCTTAGTTAGCTATTCTTGCATTTGTCTTTTTACTACGTGGATTCCTTTATTTTCCAGCAAATTTCTCTGAGGTCTTCAGCCTTCTTAAGTATGGCTCATCTGCCTAATTGCAGCTGCCCAAGCCTGAGTCTAGACATTTTTTTAGTCACCCAAGAGTCACCTATATCATCACATATTAAGGTAAACATACAAATAGGCTCATCTGAACCACACTTTATCCATAAGACTTTTCTCCATCAATCCTAGAAATTTCTACAAAGATCTCAGAAGCTCGTAAGATGCCCCCTCTACCTGTCTTTGTGTCAAGCAGCTGACAGAGTGGCAGTGCCCAGGAGAGGGGTGGCACTCAGCTGCAGGGAAGTGATGCCTTCAACAACTACAGCTTTCCAGAAAGTTATAGATGCACGTGTAACTTACAGATGTGATTTCATGAAATCATAGAGCCAGTCTGACTGCCGATTGTTGCCAAAACAGAAGGTTCCCCCTCCTGTTTCTCTTGCACAGGGCACCCATTTGACCCCACTACAAGCCATTCACAGAGCTACACTGGACTAAATCTTTTTTTTTTTCCCACTGATCCAGCTCACTGCAAGTTCCCCTGCCTGCCAGTGCTGGTATGCGGGTGGACTGGGGAGAGGAAGCTCACATGGACAGGGGTACACAACCTGCATGGATGAATCACTGAATGATGCATTACTGAACGGGTTGAAGTGAACTGGTAAAAACCACTGTTATGGACATCTGTTTGGAGTTTACAACTCTGTATGACTGAGCAACTGTACTGATTCTACTTAGCGTGCCCCAGTTTGCAAGTTTCAATTTTAATACTGCAGGACTGATGACCTGGTAAGGCAGACGAGGCAGCTCGTGGCAGCCAAAGCTGGTGTTTTACTGCTGTGCTGAGAGGTCCTTCATTGAGCACACCTCCAATTTTCCAAGATTTCTAAAAGCTGTTTCCCATACATGTTAATTTAAATCATAACTAATTGCAGGATTTTTGGAGCTGAGGTCATGGACATATGGCTCTGCTTCCTTGATTTATGATACAGAATCTGTACAGCATAATAACAAAATACTGCAGCCTTAGCAACGTATCATTCCCCTCAAAAGCTTGTTCATAAAACATCGTTTTCTACAACATAAGTGACCCCACACAGAAATTATTAAATGAAATACAAGCAGTTGTTGCTGTTACTCACAAGACATTTTCAGTTCCCTTCTGTTCTATCTATATAATCTACCCAATGTTTGTAATATACAGTAATTAAATGTGTTGTTACTGCCTCTTATAATTCAGCATCAGATCCTATAAACCTGGAGGTATTAAAAATATAATTAATCTCCTTAAACTTCGGAAAAAATTACTTAATAAGCAGTTGAAATATGATGGAAACATCATGGTTTATGTATCAAATACTACAGATCAATTAATCCCCAGCTTTTAAATGGGTTTCTGTACAAAATATGCTCAGAAATCAGAGACCTTTCAAAAAAATCCTAACCTTTAAACAGGACTAAGCAGCCTTAGAATAACCACTAGTCTTATCAGCAGACTGCCATCAAATTAAGGTGGCCAGCTTTCTCTCTTTATACCCCCCCATAGACCAGCGCAGAGAATCAGACTCTCTAGAAACGAAAGCTGTGCACAGCTGTGACAACATTACTCCTAAGTGCAGTCATTTGTGGTTTGAGCTACAGGCCCTGAATTTACCTCTCTCAACTTCGTAACTGCGCTCCCCATTGTAAATGCTTTGAAAAGAAACCAATCAACAAGAGGAAGAGAACAGCGACTGCTGATTTAGAACCCACAGCAAACAATTCTTTGCTTCAGCTTCGATAGGGGGTACACGAATGAATGAATGTGTCGCTTTTGAGGGCAGCAGGAACCGGGTTGGTGCCCCTGTTCCCAGGGCTGTTCTCTATGCTTCTTTGTGCCAGGTGCATAAATAAGAAAGGAGAGTTTCTGGCCTATATTTCTTCAGATAACTGAAAATTCTCAGTGCTGTATTTGTTCAAAGCTTCATGCCAAGATCAATTATGAGAAGTTTAACAGTTTCTGTTGAGAGTCACCTCTAAAGAAAGTTAACAGCAGTAAGTATAAGGCTGTGCTCTCTTAAAGGCACCAGGCAGTCTTCCATCCCATAGGGAACTCTATCACTCTCCTCACTAATGCCCAATAGCATGTCAACGATGTGACCAACACAGGCCAGTCTGAAACACAGTCACGTGAATTTATGAATTCCTGTTGTTTTAAGAAGAATATTTACAACTGTAGCTTTCCCTGTGGACAAAAGCCTCCATGCTGTGGTACTCAGCAGCACATCTAGGAAGCCAAGACAAGGCCATCAGCACTTGAACCCTTGCTACCAGCATAAGGGGACCACTGCTGACTGAATCATTTCCCTGATGTCTAGCACACACCGGAAAAGCAGGACAAAAGCCACCCAAGGCAACTTTTTAAAATTATGAAAGAGAAAAAGAGACATGGTGAAAGGAACGTGAGTCTGAAGGGTTTGTGCCCTAATATCCCATGCAGCATAATCCTGCAGAGCAGCAACGACAGCCTGAATTACCAAGGCCAGGACTGGAGACAGGAAGCAGGTCTGGAAATACTCCTCAGGGTGGCTGATAATATAATTTAGTCGCAAAGAAGAACTTCAAAGTACTCAAACTGCAGACTGAATCCATCTCAAGTTGTGTACTTTCAACAGAACAGGCTGTATGGGACTACGCAATCACAGAAGTACACTATTATCCACCAATATACCTGTGTGCTTGTAGAAGCACAAAAGTTTTTAGCTTTAAGCACCTACTTACCCTTGAACGCAATTCATGAAAGCACTGGGCCACTTCAGCAATACTGTACAGTTAATGACGGATACAGCTGTACATTCACTGCAGATTTTTGGCAGCTATAGCCACATCATGGGACTGGTCATTTATTGCTACATAGAGACACTGAAGAGACAGAAAGGATTATTTTCCCTTAACTTGTAATTGGGTGTGTCCTTCCAAAAACACTCTAAAACCACAGCTCTGTTGTGCCAGCCAACCCAGGAGCAGACTAAGCCCAAAACTTGGGGATGGCCTAGGTACTCCCCAACTTTTGGTGTCACCAAGAGGAGAAGTCGAGCCTGGCTAGGGACTGAGGCTGCACCTCAGCATGAAAAAGCAAATCTTGTCCTGAGGGAACTTCTGTTTACTTGAATGCCTTCCCTATAATCCCATTTTATGGGCCACGTTTTGGGAATGCTGCACAGTCAGGAGACTGGCAGTGACTAAAGGGAGGTGATTCCTTCCAGAGGACTGTAGAAAAGCAGGATACAGCCTCAAACAGTGTCATGGCTGCCTTGTGCTTAGCTAAATTGTATTATCATAACAAATGTTTTGGTCTTAAATAGGTACTGAACTCTAGTAAGAAATACAATTTGTTGCTTTTTTAAAGTAAGAAAACTGTAATACGAGGGCTTTAAAATTCACTTTGAAACACACTTTTCCTGTTTGAAAACGGAATGTGAAAAATAGAAATAGCACCTCAGCTTTTTAAAAAATAATCTTCAAGACGATAATGTAGGTGAAACAGATTAAAAAAAAAAGAAAAAGAAAGGAAGAGTGAGCAAGTTTTACTACTTTTGGCTTGATAGCTCTCTTCTTCATGGATAAGTCTGTTAACTTGCAGATGGAATAGCACACAGCTCAGCAACAAGCATGGGTAGAGATTCAGAAAAACTAACCACCCTACCTCTTATGTGGAGTATTAGATCCAGATAGTGCAAAAAAAAGGGAATGGGGTAGTAGCTGAGCAGGGGTGATGCAATGTCAAGGAAAATTCACCATGCTTGAAGCAACCACATACCATGTAACTTATTTCCCCCCTGAAGACAGTAAATACGGCATGGCTGCAACATGGCTCCAAACAGCTTTCAGGCTTAAAGTATGTCAATTATCAATTGATTCATATAACTAATAAAACACTCTCAGCTATTTTTACCAACACAATACCTTTGTTCTCTAGCCAGGGAGCCTAATGTTTTAATCCCCTCTACCCCCTCACCCCCATTTCAGTAAGAGCAGAGCAATCAGTACCTGGCAGGACCAAGCACTTGTTAAGCTGCTGTGGTTACTTTGCATTAGTATTTTCCATACAGTACTTTGAAAAAGAAGGCAGGCAGAAAATACAGTGACTTATAATCCTGAAGAACAATGGGCATTTCTGTGAGCTGGTTTTCTACACAGGATGTGGGGTGGGCCTTCTTGAGCTTGTGTAATCTGTCTGGAAGTCCAAAAACCACACTCTGAAAACATGCTTTTCCTTTAACAAATAGTCACACACACACACACAGAGTCTAGCATTAGTTTACATGGCTGTCCATCATTAAGGAAAATTTTCACTTGAAAACGCTTGAAAAATATCTTAATATTTCAAATAAGGTACATGGACCATAACTAATTAAAATATATAGCCTTTTTTACCCCAGCAAGAACTGTAACTACAGGTGGATGCTTCACTTACTTAAAATGGTGTGAGGAGTTTCCTCTCTGGTAGTGCTTTAGGTACTAGTTCATGTCCTAGGACGACTAGAGCTCGGAGACAAAAACTCAAAGGAAACCTTCCAAACATCTCACTTTGGAAACATCTTCATGGAATACACTGGGACTTACAAAGCAAAACAAATACAAATTATTGTATGAAGTAGGCTTTTCTAGATGCTCTGACTGTAAGACACTAGATTTAATGAATTCAGGCAGCCCTCAGAAGTCCCTTATTCCAGACACTCCGTTAAGATCAACTCTTCCCCCTTCCTCCGAGGGGCACCAGAAGATAGTCCACCACAAGAAACCGTTTGCTGTACAAGGACTGGACGAAGTATAGCAGAGGTTAAAACACAGGAGAGAAATTGCTTCCTCCAGAGGTCCCCTCTGGCACCACAGGGTAAAAAGACAGCAGACCTGAAGTAGCATAAGAAAAAAGTATAATGTACAGGAGTAACGCACTGTTTCACATTCAGAAAGCTTAAGCAAGGGGTTTTGTATTTATTTCAAAAGCATTCCTATTTATCTAATAGATTGCCTGAAAAAAGGAAGAACTTCTACCGCAGAAATATTTCCATCACAAACACCTGTGCTGTATCATAGAGACGGCACAGCAAAGGCACTAGAGTCTTTAGATTGGTCCTTGAACTTAGATCTCAGAGGAATATGCTTCCCAGTAAACAGCAGGCTAATATTTCTAAGCACTGGAAGGCATGTCACTGCATTACAGAAGTGCAAGACTTAATTGAAGCGGTCACCAAGAAAAGGAACAAGCATTGGTTATGTTCTTCCTTTTGAAGATTTAGTTTACTGGAGTTATCTGTCTGAAAATTTGACTACTCCCCCCCTTCCCTGTTTGCCTCTTGAAGCTGTAAGACCCTGTTTATCAAGAACAACTACTGAAGAAGTAGAGTTCATATGAATCCTCTTAAAGTTTGTGCTCATAGTAAAACCACAAATCTTGTATTTGATGCTAAAATTTAGTACTGTAACAAATTGTTACAAACTACAAACTCTCTTTTAGAAAGCAAACTGCCATATGAAGCAGGTTTATGTTTCAAAATACTCCAAAATTTACTACTGTAACTTCCAGGGTTACATATTTTTAATTCCTAGTGAAACTAAATAGTAATTTCAAGTTTTATCATATTTCCAGTGCTCAGAGTTTTCTGAGTTTATCTTTTTGAAGCTACTGCTTTTTCTTCTGCAAGTAGCTTTTCTTTCTTCCTGTGGGAAATTCAGAAAGAATGTAAGTTGAGCAACTGGGGAAAAAAAAACCCTCCAGCACGCTGAAATTTATTTTTGCACACTATCAGGTTTCAGACAGCTAGAAAATATCAAGAAATCTTTCCCCCACCTTCATATATTAATTGAGATTTACAGATGATACTCATTTAAGGAAATTATGAAGGGATAAATCCTCAGCAACATTAGACACAGCAGTTCCTACCACACCCTGTGATATTTTGACAATTACCACACAATTTGACTCATAAACTATTACAATCTGCGCAGAACTGTTTGGCTTCTGTCTTCATCTCCAGCAAGTTCCTGCCTGAGCACACGCACTACGCAAAACCAGCTCCTGCAGCTACGGAGAGGGGAGCTGCAAGGAAATCCCAAACCCCAGCAGGAAGCAACAATTCTGTGATTCAACATGTAGAGTCTTTTCCTCTGAGGTGGCACCAACCAGGGTAAAAAGCACAGCATTAACTGCACAAACAAATGCTTATCCTGTCTGCGTTACAAATCCTAGGACCACCTAAGTTTCGCATGACTGAGCCTATGTCCCTCATCAAATTCCCCTGAGTATGTCTTTCGTGCTCTATCTACTTTCAGCTAGGGTAGTTTAAGGGAGAGAAGAAAAAGTTTTGTTACGTGTTGCAAAACAACTGCATTACACCTCCATCAGCTGTGCCACAAGGGCAGAGAAAAAAACATTTTCTGGCTGGATTTACTAGCTTTTGATCCTTTTACTTGCAAAAATAAAAATTATTTTAAAAAAAATCAATGTAATATGCTTACACCACAGCCTATCCCTGTAGTGGAATAAAGCAACATACCTCAGTGAAGGCTTACAGCAATTACCCCAGCACAGTGGAAGACGACGGCACATTACAGCGACTGGACAGGAAGAAGGTAAAAGCCATTTTCTAGGCAAAATAACAATGAAAATACCCAAAGAGTTTTGTTAACATCACAAGCCACAAAACAGAATTAAATTCCATTCTGCTCCCTGCAGTTCCCATCTGGTTTTAATTTGCTAGAGAAGACTGAAGCCTGTACTCAAAAAACAGACTGAGTTGTAAACATTAGTCTCTGCCAGCATTACTAGTAACTCCTGAGGTACCAGAGTTACTATGGAAAGGCAAGGGGGGCGGTGGGAGTAGTTGTCTATGAAAGTAAGACTCTGTCATTAAGCTCACTGTTCTAATTGCAGTGTTTTAATGCATTAAATGAAAGTGAGAAGTGTTTGATGTTTAGAAGAAACACACTTGCAGAAAATCCTGTTCTACTCATGTCCATTATGTTTTGTAACATTATGAAATCTAACAAGGGAAAGTTGAGAAATATCAGAACAAACTGCCTGGGCCACTGGACCCCCTTGTTTTACAAAGCTTGTAATTACAGGCTACATTGCTGTTGCCCAATTTATTTCTTGTTGTGTTATCAGTAAGAGATCCCTGGTTCATTTCCTGCAGAATCAGCTTTGTTAAATTGTGACAAACTAATAAGAGTACAGCCAAGAGCATCTCATGGTAATATTTAACAATATGCCTTTGGTGAGACTTTGCCCCCTCTCTCTGCCTTAGACTTCCTATGTAACAAAATTCCTCAAGCCAAATTTTTCATTGATTACCAGTTATTAGCTTCTAGTTATCTATGCCTGTGACATAAGCCACTGACGTGCTCTGAAAATCCACTTACACAGTTTAAACAGAAGTGTAAAAAGGAGAAAGAGGTGTTTCTGCATCAATACAGGCCCAGAGGAATTCCGTTTCACACCATACAATAGCTCCCCCTTCATTTTGATTAATCTTAAGATCCACACTGAGACTCAGCTCAAAAATTAAGTCAGAGGCGGGAGAAAGTGATTTCCTTATTAAACAGGTCCATCCCTTGTTCACCGCCTACTCTCACAAATGATAACACAGCTGAGTTGATGGAGCACTACACCATGCTGTCAGGACAACAACCTATAGTAGTGAAAAGCAACCAGAGATAACACCTTAAGCCACTGTTGCCTCTCACACCCACAACAGGCCCTGACATACCACTTCCTAGTTAGGGCTCATTAAGCAGCTGGCAGTGTTCCAACATGGAGCTGAACTTGTTCAGTCACCATCAACACGGTCCTATTGCTATCATTTTTACTTTGCTGGGTTACCATCCAAGTGGTTATTCTTTCTTCCAACTCGCCACACCACCTCCATGACTTCTCCGGCTCCTAGGCCAAGCAACAACCCCACCAGCTGCTTCAGTGCTGCTTTTGTCAATCCGATGCTTCGAGATCCAGCAGACTTTTGCATTGCCTTCTTGATGGCAGGTGTAATTAGCTAAATGCCACTAAGTTTCAGCAGGCCCTCCCATAAGGCTTCCTTTTCTTTCACTGTTGCTAAAGGTGGCTCTCATCATCATAGGACCTTCTCTTGTTCACCAAGAGGTGAGCAAGAGAAGATCCTATGGAAGGTCCTACCTGAGGACCTTCTCTTTCTGCTTTTCCCTCTCATCCCACCAATTCCCACCCCCCCTCCTTTCTCTAGATCCCAGTCCTGCCTTTGTTCTTGGAGGTCCTTAATTGTTATCTTAATGTACCCCCCCCTTAGCCTTGTTATGTATATATGTCAATCTACCACTTGCTTGCTGTTGTTACTGATCCTTCAACGAAAAAGAAGCTTTAACAAAGTAGTTTCTTCTTCCTTTCTGCTCAGATGTTATTTTAATTAGAAGCAGTTAGCAGTAATACATGCTCATGCACTCAGAGCAGTCCAGAGTGATCATTTTATGAAAAATTTACCCAAGTTTTCCAGATCTAGTTAATGTCACTCAGCCTCTATGAGATACCTGTGAACAGGCCATGCTATACATGGGTAAATCACATCTGTTTCATCTGTTTCACGTCTAAGGTACATATAATCTGACCAACATCGGGAATTGTGAAAGATTCATTTTGAAACATAAGCTTCTTAAACCACACCTACTATTTAGATACACTCTTTTCCCATGAAAGGATCACAGCTTGGGACAAGATTTTGGTGAGTCCTCATAAAAGCAGCAAGAGGCTTTACTCTAAAGCATAAAACCAGGAATCGGAGCGTGATTTCTCCCGTGCCCTCAATTCTACAACCTACAACTTTTAGTTTCCCGAAGTCCCAAAACTAAACATTACAAGAACAAGAGATGGTGCTACCAGCCCTACTTGCATTTGGACCTTTCAATACCCACGTAAGACTTGTGTGCAGTTAGCAGACCCTACTGTTTCAAAGGAACATACGTTGACTTAAACCCCTGTCCTTCATGTGATTCACTGCTTTAGCTTATGTTTATGTACTTTTTATCTACCAATGTCCAACTATTTAAGTGTTCACCCAGTTGTTAGTTTATTACTAAATTTATTAAATTACTGTAAGAAAATGAGGATTCCTTGGTCAAAGCTGCAAAACAAATTGCACAAGCCCACAGAATTACTGATTAAAAAGTTTAACTAGCAGCAAAATTTTTAGTTTTCATCTGCAAATTAAAAATACATTTGAGGGCAAATGTAATTGCTCAACTTTCTCACTAGTTCAGCGACCATACTGCTATGTCTTTTTAACCAAATTAGCATGATTCAGACATCAGGGGATTAAGGCTTTACTGTCTGTGCCTAAGTAGTGATGCAAGAGGTTACAAATCTTTCTGCAAGCAGACACTCAGTTTTTTCCAGAGTTCAAGATTCTGAAAACTGTATTCTCAATCAGTATCCCTTCACATATAGCTAGTTCTCCAAGGCAGCTAACACCAGCATGAAGTTTTCACTTCAGCAG
Organism: Tringa solitaria; assembly: GCA_026413425.1. Taxonomy (NCBI): domain Eukaryota; kingdom Metazoa; phylum Chordata; class Aves; order Charadriiformes; family Scolopacidae; genus Tringa; species Tringa solitaria. Next base: position 14,717,309 of record JAOXJM010000001.1, read on the forward strand.
GAAGAATCAAAGCAAGCAGCTGGTATCTGATCAGTTTTCAAAAACCCTAAAGTGAAACAAAAATCCAGATCAAACTGCAAACCAACATCTCCAAACGGAGCACGACCACCGCTACTAAGCGGAAAACACAGAAAACTGGAAGGAGAACACAGTTCTACACCGCAGTGACATTTCTGTGTAGCTGCTGGAGGAGCATGCTAGGACAAGCCTGCTGTTTCTGTCTTTGCTGTACACATGGGGACACTTCTACATGCCAAAGCTAGTATTTATCTGCTTCTTGCCTGAGTGATTCCAGGCCTGTTCTGAACATGCTTTGCAATGCCAAGAGACCATACTTTTAGGTGGATTTCTGCAGTCTGATTTGTCAGGAAGACAGATTATTTATACTAAGGGTATGTGCACACTGATTGCAAATATAATGAGAACCACACGACAGCCCAGCACTTTTCCTCACAAATTGATCACCTGTGCACTGCTGCCAATAAACTCATGCAACAAGAAAACTGTTGTCTTAACACAATTTTTACAGTACGAATAACCAGGACCACATGCATTTTTTGCATTTCTCCCTTAGGAGAAAAAGCCAAGGGACTGCTATGGATCTTTTTATGCCTCTATGGGTCAAAGTAGTAATTCAGGGTTGAGTTTCGGTTTTGGGGTTTTTTTTTTTAAGGGTTTTTATTATGCAGTTTGGCATAACTTGGTAACAGTACTTGTCTAGTTTGAGCTATCCCATTCCTTCATTTTATAGCAGGGATAAAACCTACAAATAGGAGTAATTTGTAGCTATGGATAAGAAGAGAAGTAGCAGCTGATGTGAAGACATTAATGCTTATTACTTAAATATATTCATGTTATAATGACTAAGAGGCACTAGAGTATTGAGTTTCACTGATTTCTCATGTTAGTCATGCCTGTGCATAGCATCAAAGTTCCCATGACAGCAACTGGAGAAGGAGTAATTCTAGTTATGAGCTTTAATAGTCATGTTTCATGGACTTTCCATATACAAATAACAAAGTGCACTCTCGTTTCAGTCGAGAGGCTCGGTGCCTTTGTGTTGCTTGAAAAGGAAGAATACTGTCAGAGGCCTGCAGAGGTTGTACTACTCCTTTCACAAAGGAGGTCAGGAAGCGTAGTACTGACATCGTTCAATTGGAGCTCATAAAACAGCTCCCCTTCTCTAAGGTACCCAAGGTTTTTGGGGGAGGGGAAGACAGGAAAGCAGCACTCTTCCTGCTCCCCCAACCTAAAAATAACCAAGACAGTATTGCTGCAACATTTAAGCCACACAAGCACTCAATAAAGCCTGAAATATTTATACTCTGGGCAAACAGTCACAGAACCCTTGGGTTTTGCCCAGTATCTTTTTATCATTATCCAAACAGACCAGGAGATTGTGGCAGGAAAGTTTACTTTTCTGAGGGTACAGATGACCCTGTTGCCAGCTGTGTTTTTCAACTATAGTTTTTTTTCTACCAGTATCTTAGAAGTCAGTTAAGGAAAAACTACAAGCTACAAGACTATTCTGGCTTGTGAACTCAAGCACTAACTCCCCCCTTTTAAGCACCTCTTGCTCTGCCGTGAAAAATCAGCAGGTTTAGCAGAGTTTCTCTTTCACATTAGAAAACAAAGGAAATAAACACCTTTATATTTAAATGGGTACATGAAGTTAAGAGAAACAGCATGAGCACATAGGCAGAAAAAAAATAATCACACATATTACACAGACATTAGAAAAAAATGACAGAGGCAACTGCCACAAGACAGATTTTCCCATGACAGTATAAAATCAGATTGCAATAAATCATATTCTACTTGCATCTATGAACACAAAAGTTAAATTTCTAGAAATTTAGAGTTGTAAAAAAACCAAGAGATTGATTATGCCATGCAGACAAGCAAATTGTACAGGGAATTTGCATTACTTCAGAAGCATGTTTACAGGCTTCAAGATTCCGGTTCTCCTACATTTAACACTGCTACTGATTTGGTGGTTAAAGCTTCTGGTCTTTCTGAAAGCTAGAAAAGGAGATTTAGCACAAATATCTACTGCCAAAACAGGATTCAAAATTAAGAGGCAGACCAAACCAAAGATAAGCACCTTCACTTTCTGTGCTGCTCATTCTTGAGCAATCTTCCTCATTCTTCAGCTGGTTTCCATGGCTTCTTTATATACTTCACATATCCATTTGTTGCATAGGAAAACTACAAGCTGATTTTGGAGAAGTCTGGTAGGCAGGTGCAAATTTAAGCATAAAATTGCCTTCTGTTAAGCTCTAGAATGACTAGGCTGGAGGCAAGCTCAGAAATAACACAGGGTGTCATTCAGATATAACAAAACCATCTTAAGTCTTAGAGTCCTTAAGTTTGAGAATAAAAAAGCTTGAATAGGTCTTACATGCTATATTGTTAGCTTATACATACTACCAGTGGACAATGATATACCATAGTACACCTCAGTCATACCCATCCAGAAAGCTGGGGAAGGAGACAATCACAGAATGACTTCCTAATCCAACAGAAAGATGGCTCCCAGAGAAACCACAGGAAGATGGCTCCCTCTCCACCCTGAGACTCCAAAGCCTACTTTCGTATGGGCAGGAAACCAAAGTATTCCACATGGCAGATTAAGTGCCAGAAATCCGTAACAGTTCAGACATGAGTTCCCAACAGGAAGGAAGTTATAGTTAAATAAAAGTCCAATCTGTGTTTCCCTCCACGAGCTCCATAAGATGAATGGAAAAAAAAGCCATGCTTTCCTGTTACCCAACAGCTAGCAATCATGTGATGTAGGATGCAGCACAACTGCTTGAAATAGGGATGTTATTCACATGCAGAAGATCCCTCTCCAAACTGGTCTTTCAGATTTCTGCAGCTGCATACGATGCCTCCATTTTCATCATTTCTATGATCTACTTCAGATACAGCCCTGAGCTACTTAGAAGTTGCACGCTGTTCCAAGAACTACAGGTTAGGCCTGCTTATTTTCAATCAAGACAGCAGGATTTCAGTCAGGTTTCCTTTTTACAGTCCACCTTTTTGCTGCTGTTAGGGGCAGGACCTCTAATGATTATGTACTTGATTCAGATGTTTGGTGATTTATTTTTTTTTTTTTTAAAGTGAAGAATGGCTTAGAAAACCCACAAATGCTGATGAGAATACCTTTCAGTTGCCATCGGGAATATGCCTTTTGCTTCAACCCATCTATTCTTCCATCCCTCCCTCTGAAGAGCTGCAGTTACCTCTAGAGGCCCCCATCATCCTCCCTTTGGTCACCTGTAATTGTGAGCATGGTCACACATATAGTCATATTTTGTGTCTTGATGGTTTTATCTGACATGTATTGAAGAATTACTTCAAAAAGATCGCTGTGAAGCTTGCTTACAGAAGCATGTATTTCATTCTTATTTTTTCCTGCAACACTCACAAAGGCCAGGAATCCCCTTTGACCACTTTCAGTTAAGCACTGAGAATTTGATATTAAGGGTGCTTCAGAAAGGTTTCAAAGTCAGACATGCTCTTGCTTAATGGGACTCAAAACCCCATATATTAAAAAAAACAACCCCAATGCTCACGTTAGACTTGTGTAAGGGAAAAGCAAATGAGTTTAATGAAGCATCTCATCTTTATTTATCATATGACAAGTAGAGCAAGATTTCAGCTTTTGAGCTACAGCAAAAGTGTTTTTAAGCAGTAAAGAAATCTCTCCTTCATTCCAGTGCCAGCTGGGCATATCAAAAATTCAGATTCAATAATCTCAGAAAGGCACATACAGAAAAAGCAAGGTCTCCTGGACTTACCTTACTGGACAACCAGTTCAGTTCTTTTTTGCTCTTTGATGGTCTGTTACAACAGTGGAGAGTGCCACTGAAAGGACGGATAATGCAGAACAGTAACAAGTACCAGCTCCAAAACAATATTCATTCTTGCAGCATGTAATAAAACCCCACTACCTATTTTAAACTGTTATCTCAGACACCCATTAAAGGCTTTGGATTTAAAACATGGAATGGCTTCTGAACAGCTGTGAAGCTGAAATATCCAAGACTGCAACATGCTATTTCTAGGAGGATGCAACAGATGTTTTACACTTGTTAATCATAGAATTGTCCAGGCCAGTACATCCTATTCTAAACAGGATGTAGAGTTTACTTGTAATGAGTGCAATCAGTACATAATTGTTGCTCAACACCATTCAAGCAAAAAGAAGAGGCACCCAGGGCAAGACACTTCCTGTTAGATACACAGGCTGTCTATAGGAAAAAAAATCCAAGCTTTATGCAGCGTCTACAGACATGCTCAAGTACCTTCCAGCAAGTCACTTATATAGGAGCACTTGTAGACAGCTCAATCACTGCTCACTTCTGATATGCTATTTACAAAATACATTGAAATGACTAGTCATATGAGATGTGAGATATAAGCCTACAGTCCCAATCAGACCAGGTAAGGCAGTCATTGAACAGAACAGAAAAGGATCCAAGTATATGAATATTCTTGATAGGTTACAGAAGTGTGTGAAGTTGAAGGAGGTTTTTTGTTTTGTTTTTAAATGAGGAAACAGTTCTAGAACACATGCTGCAGTTATCATTGCACTACTGAAATTAAAGGGCATGTTTAAGCAAACAGCCTTAACCAGGAGATCAAATGCAGAAGATATCTTACCCCTCAAACAGATTACCTTGCTTTGCTAACTGTAGGATGAGGTTACAATGGATCCAATGGTAAGCTTTCCTCCTTCACATAAGCACTAGCACTTGGCCTACACGGCAAAATTTAGATAGCTGCTCTTCTCCTTTGTATCTGTTAACTACTCCAATTTACTTAAATGGGAACACGATTATTAAGTAGTCATACCACTGAAACAGAAGACAAGACAAACCAATTTAGTTCACAGCTGCACTTCCAAGGCCAACACTATTTGTTAGTGCACAATCTGCAGTAAAATGTGGAGGAGCAGCTTGTCTGTTCTAGAAAAAAAACCCCAAAACAATAGAAGACCCTGCATTGCCAACTCTTAGAAGTAGTGCAGTCTCAGCTACAGTCCTAATAGTGCTTTGAAACAGTGATTCCCCCCCATCAATTAAGTCTACACTAGCATCTGCAGTGTCTGAGGAATCTCTTGAAAGAACTCTAAGATCTGTAGAACTCAGTATGTTGATTTTGCACTGTATAATTCATCTCACAGCAGCATGATGTTTTTTCTTCCTGTTCATAGTACTTAGCCCAGGTTGAATTAAAATTGGCATGCAGGGATACAAGACAAACAAAACCAAGTCTAAATCTTTTATTGGTATTCTTTATTTTTGCCCAAAACTAACAATATATATATTCCCTGAAGTGGTCCTTCAATTTTGGAATTCCCTCCCTAATATAGCAAGATTATGTTAACACCTATATTCTGTGTTTGTATTTCAGGTCTAGTCTGAAGTAGATGATCTTGGACACAGGGAAGATAGACTTTAAAATACTAGCCTTACTTGCACATAGAACCCAGTTGCATTTTTATGCTATCTTCCAATACTAGTGAAAATTTAAAGGTGGTGTTCAGTAGCATCACACAATTCTAGTAAATATGTTACTGCAAATCAATAGCAGATTATTAAGCAAAGCAGCTCTGTTTAAATGGTATCTCTCCTTGCGAATCTTAAAGTGTTGCAGCTCTCAACTCTTCTTGTACTCCAATACATATAGCAAAGCAGGTACTTAGACACTAGCCCATCAGGACCCCTATTAAGGTTTGGTCCATCTGTCAAGCACCTTAGACCTCTATCTTTCACTATAGGTAATCATAGGCAAGGAGTCAATAGTCTACTGCCACTATTTCCTAATTATTGTCATTTCCCCTCCCTAAGTCAGTGCAGATTCAACTTTACTATCTCTGCAGAGGAGACACTCAAGTTCAAAAATTGCTGTTAACTGAGCCCAGACACTGTGGCTCCTACATGAAGTATAGCCTTTCCTATGCTTGTACAGAGATAGGAGACAGAAGTGTTTCTCAGAAACGGTTTAAAAATAGGACCTGACAACTGCCCAGCATGCCTTTATAAGCTTATGAGCTTGCTCCAGCACATGAATGCTGGGGTAACAGAGCACAGCCTTGGAGGTGAATTCAAAGTGTAACACCACCCTGATAAAAGCAATTGTTTCATTTTGTGAAGAGTGGTCTTCTAAATCAGGATAGCTGTGACAGTGACATTTAAAGGAACATGCTTTTATAAAGTTTTCTAACCAGAAGGCTCACAGTTCTTCTGGATGCAATTTGAGACAATTTACCCTGTCTCAGCAGGTAAGACAACATCGAGCAAACTATCATCAGCCCAACAACACTGGGCGACAAACACCACAGCCTAAAATGAACCAGCGCAACCATTGCACAGTTTATCACTTAATGGGGAATAAAGCTGGTAAAAGACCTCTTAGGCTAAAGACTGAATTACTTTCTCAATCTCATGACCAGCTACAGTCTCACAGTCTCTTCAAAGGATTGCTTTGCTTGCCTTAATAAAGCAGCACAGCTTTGCACCTCCAGTTCATTTTTTTTTTCCACTTCAATTAAATTTGGGGAACCACATGACAGTCATCTAACCTGATAACAAAAGGCAGGAACAAGGGAGGCAAGGAAAAGAGGGAGTTCAGCACAAGAATTAAATGCTAATGCTTGTTTTCCAAATAGCTCTTTGCCACAAGTTCTCCTTGTGTCCTCCCCACTAGATTTGGCACACCCCAGATCTGTTACACAAGGTAGCATTGGACTTCTACTTCATTAGTCTGTCACAGTTGCATTAACACTGCATCAAGCAACTATCAAAGATCTACATACTTGACAACCAACTGGACAGAAAGACACATACTAATGCCTATGGATCAGATATTAAGAATTGAACTCCACCAATACAAAGTTTCATTAGTTGCCAATCTACTGCAGTCTGCAGGAAACAAATCTATTATTCTAGCCAGTGGTACTCAATGTCAGAAAGCTACCCATTATGAGTACACCATTCTGCTGTCAGACTTCTGTACTTCTAAAACTGAGTCCTAACAGGCCACACTGAGTAGGACTATGGCAGTGCTCAAAGGCTAAACCTTTGAAGGGACATGAAATACTGCTGCACTCAAGCTGCACTTCTACTTTTAAATAAGAACAATTGCATGGCTGTGCATCATTAACAAGCTAGCAGAGTGCTTTGATACTTGAGTATCAGGAGTGCAGAAAATTTATTTGTTGAGCCTGTGGTTGTTCTCTACCCCTATTAAAGAGCTCCCTCCAGACAAGACACAGTAAGAAGTTTCAGCAGAGATAAGCAACCTGTTTTGTCCAACACTTAATAACCACAGAAATACAACAGGTAAGTTTTGTTTGGTTTCCAGGCTTACAAGCAACACAAACACTTGCTTTCTCTGTGATAGGAACACCTTCAGCTGCAGTTCCAGGTGCTGGAGCTCAGAGTTCAGTAACTTCCTGACTCTAGCACAGCCCAACTCTCAGAAAGCAGCAGTATTTCCCCCCATTTTCTTCCTAGAGATCCTCAAGAACCACCGTTGTTCTTATGCTGCCTGCATCTTAACACTGACTGATGACAGCTCAATACTGCTCTCCAAAGCAACCAGAAGCTCATTAGAAAGGCTCTACTTCAACTAACAAGGTCATGCTAGAAGGAAAAAGAAAACACTGCCCCACATAACTACCCAAAGGTCATATTAGTGAGCTGGACTTGGTGCAAATTCCCACTAATCCTGGGATTAGCAGACTGCACAACAGTTTTAAACTTGCTCCTTTAAGTGAGGAACTCAACTGTTAAGAATTGTAGAACCAGCCAATAACTTGTTTTCCTTCTAGACAAAAAGCTTACTAGTCTTAACTTTTTCAGAAGAGCTCATAACACAAGGCCTGAAGTGGCATGCAAAGGAAGTTCCTGCCCTGCTGCTGCTCAAGCCTGGAACACAGTCTTTCCACATCCAGGTGGATGAACTGATCAGCTGGCAGTCACTACATGCAAATAATACACATTCATTTGACTAGTGACCACTGTGACCCACTGGTGTAACTTTATTTATATATTTAAGATTAGCTTAGAATTCACCTAGTAAGAACAATTCTTCACTGACTACCTCAGCTATTACATTATCAGTCAATTCTGAAAAAGCAAGTTTTACCCTGTTCCAACAAAATAAGCTCCTGAAGTCCAAAATCTTGTGAACAATTAACTAGGCTACAGTTGAGAAGAAACAGCATTTAACTTATTTTTGTAGGCTACCATATCAGTGAATCTGAAATGATCTTGCTGCCTACAACTGCAGGTCAATCTAGCAGTACCTTATATACTCTTATGAAGTTTTGAACATTTGAGGGGTTTTTTTGAGTATGCATGACTCCTTAAGCAGAGATTCTAGTTGCAGTAGCCATGTGCCTTTAAGAGTTGTCTCTCAAAATTCCCCAAGAACTGCATCTTTGCCAAGAACAAACACATCTGATTTCACTAACGGTTAAAACCTGCACATTTCCAATTCCCCCTGCAGCTGCTTCTTCCTACTCCTGTTCAAGCAGGAGCATCTGTGAAACCATGCAGTGAACATTCACATTAGAAAATCACCTGTTCTAATTAGGTTTATGCTACATCCATTCTTCTTCTTCATACATGATCACTTGCACCATCAAAAAAGGGGGTGGCACAGAAGCAAGAATGAACAGCTGGGAAAAGGTGCAGGATCGTCTTTCAGCATGAGCACTACTTCAACTACGGCATTAACGTATACTCAGATCTATTACACTGTTAGTATCTCTCTCCTTTCTCCCCTACATACCCTTGAACTCTTGTCAGTCCCTTTGTAAGGCTAAAAGTAAACAACAGTGTTTCAATAACAGCTCTTAGCAAAAGCAGAGACCACATATACAAGCGCAGACTAGCTATCATTGCAAGTCAGAACCACAAGTCTAACTGCTGGCGAACGTCCAGCCAATTAAAATCCTTAAAGGAAAGAATGGTAGTTCAGTAGAAATTGTTTCTCTCTCTTGATAGGCTACCATTAACACAAGCTACATGCCTGTTTTTACCCAGTCCCCCTCTGCTTTCCTTCCCCTCACCTTCCACATTTGGGTAAATTCCCTCCCTTGAGGTTTCAGTCTCGAAGTAGTATGCACATTTGTTTTAACTCATGTTCTGCTGCAGAAGTAATTCAGAAGGCATCAGTCATTGTTTGGAGACTGCACTGCAACACTGCTGAAGTTGTTTCTTTAAAAATAACTAATACTGCTTCCCTGAGAACAGCTAACAGAATAACCTTGAAACAAACAAATAAACCAACCAATATTATGAGCTCATTAAAACTTGCCTTCATTTCTATAGCTTCATAAAGAGCACATAGAGACATCTCAATTGAAGTACTGCTGCAATAAATACTTTGAAAGTCTATGTGTACTGGTATCTTAACTTCTCGGGTTTTAAAGCAAGATCTGGTATTAATGCGAGCTACCTAAAAGGGTACTTTAAGAATTAAAGCTCTAGCTGCCACAGTTAAGCTTTCAATTTCCAGGTACTCTATAAACTACTCTAACTTAAGCATTCAAACTGCTCCCCTACTATGAGGCAGACAACTACTCCCTATTTCATAATTATGGAATATATGCCTAAATGAAAGTACTAATAAAACAGAAATGCATTTTTTCTCATCTTCAGCTCAAATTAACATTTTTCATTTAACACATCTGCCATGAGATAGCCACAATGTCAGGTCCCAAATAAATCTGTTCTGTATCAAAAGAATCATTGTATACTGCAAGCCTCTCTGGAAGCTTCCATTACAAAGCGAGTATTTACCTTGTGTCATACTATGCCTACACAAGAAGAATCAGTATTCCAGTCACTTAAAATGTTTGGTCAACAAACCAACTGCCTCCTCATAACACTATTTCCAGTAAGCCTTTTTTTTAAAAAAAAAAAAAAAGGCCTCACAGACTCAAGGATCCTGCTCTCTGTAGTAGTCTGCACACAACAAAATTGGTTGGTGCAATGCTCAGCTGACAGCCATCACCTGACATTCAAAAAAGGGAGGGGGCTGTTCTTTTAGGAAGCAGATCCTAAAAGCTAGGCTCAAATGAGACTCCAAACTTTCAAGAGCTTTGCACTGTGTCATCCTTAATTACTGTCTCCTTAATTTCTTTCCTGGTATCCTTTATATAACCTACAAAGGAAAAATGTAGCACTGTTAGATGCTTCCAATCCTGTTCTTCTACCCCCTCCCCCACATAACACAGAGATGCCCTGCAAGCTATATCTGCAACTCATATGGACTACTTACAGGAGCTCCCAAGGCCCCAGTCAGTTCTTATGCAACTAGACTCCACCTCACCATATTACTTATGTAACACGTATTAAGTAGCATCTATTAGGCAGGAGTCTTCTCTATTAGTCATATACCCAGTAACTTTCATTCCAGGAGTTCTCACACTACACATTCACCAAATATTCAAGCTTCATCCCCCACCAAGTTACTACTGCAGAGGAAAAAGAAAGAAAAAATAAATCGTATCTGGGAACAAATTAAGAGCAGAAAAAGTGCTATGAAACATTTTTAAGTGAAACTAACCACCACCCTTAAAGCATCAGCAATTTTAACTGTTAATTTGCTGACTAGGATAGATGCAGAGGCTATATTTACACCCTGCCACACAAAAACAAGACATGGGAACTTGCACTGAATTGCTTTGAAAAGACAAGAACCCCACCCAAACAGTAATGAGTTGCATTCCTTAAAAAAAAAAAAAAAAGCATTAGGATTGAAAAACATTTTTCACTTCCCCCCATCAGAATACTGAAATAACAAAAAAACCCCAGAAAATTTATCTACCAAGTTTCCAAGCCTAGTGGCCAGTTTCCAGACCTGTGTGACAAGTTCATTTTCCTACGAATCTCAAGAAAGTAAGACATGGGCCATTTTCACGATACCTGCATACCACAGTTTTCATTTTCACTAAGAATATACTTAAATGCCAGTGTTAAAGACACAGGCCAGCCGCGGCCTAACTTTGTAATACACACATTCCCCCCACGCATAAGCCGCTCGACTCCTACAACGGGATCCAACAACATACAAATAAACAAATATCGATCCGCTTTTCCATAACGAAGTTCTGTTCCAATAGAATAAAGTCATTAATAGTTTGCTGATTTTTCCTTAGCCGCTCTCCCCCCCCCCTCCCCCCGTACCCTCAGAAAAGCAACACTGCAAATGCGACGACCTCCTCGTCAGAAGAGCAACTCCACCCAGCCTGTACATGGTCCCCGGCTGTTTTAATGAGGTCATTTAAACATCGCTTAAACTGACTCTTTCGGTAAATTATTCCGGGGAACCTAACTTACAGATAGAAACGCTCTCGCACACGAGGAGGGGAAGCCGAGCGAGAACGGGCGGCATTTACATTGGTACACCCGGCCGCTGGAGCAGCGCTGCCACGCTCGGGCGGAGCGAGTAGGCGCCGAGGGGGGAACTTTCCCTTGCGGTGGGTGAAGCCTGACGCAGAGAGGGGGCGGAATGGAAAGCTTCCCCCGAGAGCAGCTACACCCTGGCGAGGGGTGGAGAATGAGGAGAAGAGCGAGAACCTTCCTCGGCGGCAGCTACACCCCCCACCCCCCCGCATTAGGTCAATGGGGGAAGGGAAGCGGGAACCCAGGCGGCACCGACGGCCCCGTGCGGGGCGGGGGAGGGAAGGGAAGCGCGGACTCTCCCGAGCAGCCGCCGCCAGCTTGGTCCGCAGCCAAACCCCACAAGAATGCAACGCGGTCACATGACCTCCGGCGGACGTGCAACTCCCTTCCCTCTCCAGGGAGACCCGGCGCCATCTTGTACTGACGCAGTTACAAAAGCAGGCGCGACTTGCTCCTCTCCCGCTCTTCCCCCGCTCCTCTCCTCACAGCCCCGCCGCTGTTTGGTAAGGAGAAGCCCAAGGCCTGGTCCTGCTCTCCCTTTTCACCAGCTCTTCAGGGATCCCCCGCCCGTGAAGTCCTCCCTGGCGCTGGGATCATGGCGCCCGTTTTCTCCCTTTGCACCAGCCTCCCCCGGCAGCTCCCCAACCCTGCCCAGCTGCGGCGGCCCCTGCTGCAGGATGATGTCAGCGCCAGCCAATCAAAGCGTGCCGGGCCAGTCGGACCGGCCCGCCTATTGGCTGCCGCGCAGCTCCCGCCCCCCTCCTGACTGGGTCTCCGCCGCGGTTCGCTGCGGAGCCGCAGAACGAGTGGGGGAGGGGAATAGGAGGGGAAGGGAATAAAAAAAAAAAAAACCCTACACAAAAAAACCGACAACCAAACCCACCAAGACGCCAGCCGCCATTTCGCGCAACAACAGGCAGAACCCGAGCGAGCAGCCCCAGCCAAGCGCCCTAAGGAGAGAGAGAAAGAGAGAAACAAGAGACACACGCACAGAAGAGTTAGACAGGAAAAAATACCCATAGACTCCGCCATGATCACAAGACGTTTAATCGCCCCCCCTCCTCCCTCAGACTCAATGCCCCATTACAGCCGCCTCCTCTGCGTCCAACCAGCTAGCAGATCCCTTCACCTCAGCTCCCTCTTGCCGCAGCAGCAGCTGTTTAGAGCCCCAAACTCTCTTTGCCCAAGGTGTGGGGGGACGCTAGATCTATGGCGCTGCTGCTAACTGCTTCTCCAGTCACCCGATTGTGGCGGCTCCATCGAGGCAGGGTAAGAGCTGCCAGCCCAGCTTTTATCTGGTGCCCCGAGTTTGCGCACTGAAGGAGGCTCGCTCAGCCCCTGGTGGGCGTCGAATGAAACCCCAGCCGCCGCCTCCCCTCCCTCAATCAGCCATATCGCTGGAGGGGCTGAAGCCAGGCAGGGCGGTGTGCGGGCAGAACAAGAGCTGGGAGGGGATATGGCGAAAAGAAGAGGAGCTCGGTACGAACAGCAAGACGCTGTGTCGGCCCCGGAAGGCTGAGGTAGCCTGTCGCCTTGCCAGCTCCCGCCGGTCCGGGTGAAGGCAGACCATACCTGCTCCCAGGGGGCCGTTCCCTGAAGAGGAAACGGGGCTCGTTCTCCTTCCCTGTAGAAAAGAAACGCCTTCAGCTAGTGCTGTCCCACTCGCTTAAAGAAAAGAAGCTCTCTCTCCCACTTGCCTTATATACGAGCCTTAAACGCTTCGGGGAAGAGTCTCAGCCTCAAGTGCCTTATTGACAGGAAAGATTCAGGCAAAACCTCCACATCGCCCTGACCGGGTCTCGGTCAAGGCTCCCCCTCCCTCCCCTTTCTCGCCCCCCTCCTCCCCGCCCCTCAAGTTCCTCTGCCTGTGTGAGATCCGGCGCGTCTGCCCGGCTTTTCGCGTACTTTGTGGCGAAAATTTACCCCTTGGGTTGAGATTCATAAAGAATAGGTATGCTGAGAGCAACGACGGCCGTGAGCAGGAAGCCGGAGGTGGGGGAGGGAGAGCAGCTGAGGAGGGAGTTTTGGCGTTTCTGCTTCAGAGGATGCAGTTCTGAGTCAGACATCCTCCCTCCCTCCCCCCTCCCTCACCCCCCCGCTCGCCTTCGGTCCCTCAACAGCCTGGGACGGAGCCCCTGCCCCTCCCCCGCGGTCTGCGCCTCCGGGGCTGCGGATCGCCCCCGGCACCAGCCCCAGCTGCGGCCGCCCCTCCTCCGCTGCCCTACTTCCCTCCGCACCTCCTCGACAGCCCCCCTGCCCAGCCCCTGCCGCAGTCTGGTGTCTCGGCCGCGCCCAGACCCGAAGCCGTTCGGCGTAACGTGCGAGCGCTGTTGCAAAATGGACACTGAGGGCTCAGTGGCGGGCGCAAGACCGCGCTCTCAGCCCGTAAGCAAAATGGCGGCTGTTTGGCTTCGCCTTGGTAACCCAGCCCCTGCCAGGCGGGGCTGGTGAGCCCCGTGCAGGGGGAGGGAGGGGAGAGCGGACGCCATTTTCCCAGAGAGAGCCAGTGACATAGAAGGGAGCGTAGGAGGCTGAAAGGAGGGAGACACGGGAGCAGCGGCGGCAGCGGGGTTTGTACACAGGTCCCAAGGCAAAGGCGCTTCCGAGCTGGTCCCTGTAGGGTTCTGCGCACTGAGCTAGGTTTGGGGGGAGGGGGGGTCTCCTCTTTCCTTTCTTTCCCTTTTCTTTCTTTTACCAGAGCCTGCTGAGGGTTGAGTCCTGCCTAGGGTAGGGATATCCGCAGTGGGGCTGCTGCATTGTTTTGGTTGGGATAGAGAAGGGGCTCAGCTGAGGGGTGCTGCTGCCTGGCCTGTGACCATTACAGGTGAGTCTTCGGTTATTACCAGCATATTCTGCTGTGGGTGCTCCGGGGAGGGGGGTGGCAAAAAGGGAGCGAAATGCGACGGGAACGTCTCGTTACCCCCGGTGCGAGTGTAACTCCCTCCCACCTTGAAATGTGCTTAAATGCTGTTTAAGTTGCCTTGATTTTGTTTTTCCTTTTGTGGGGTTTGGTTAAAAAATGGCAGGCTGTCGCTATATCTTGTGAATATGGCGGGTTACTGTAACTGGAGGAGCTGAGGAGAATTTTTTGGCAGTTATGCCAGATTTATGCATTATGCTTCGTAAAAGAGCCAAAAGGGGCTATTATGTGACAACATACGCTTCCTTAGACTGGTGGTTTTAAGAACGGGTTTGTGTGTTATTGGGACTGCGTATTGAGTTTTATGAAGCTGAGGGAAGCCTATTCTCTTCCTCCATCCTGTATATTTTTGCTTTGTGATACTAAAATGGCTCGTTATAGGCCTAATCTCTCTGCCTTCCACACCCCCGCCTCCTTTCCTCTCTCCCTGCTAATATCTCCGCTTCGTGGTGTAACCTGGACAAACGGAAAGCAGTCCTCAAGAGTTTCTCTGCCAATTTAAAAAGGGGATCATTCTCTCCACCCCCTTTCTTGAGGGTGTAAGTAGTTATATTGGTGCATCCCTTTCTTGCTTTAGTTTCTGCAGCCAGCCTTCGTGTTCCCTGGGTGGCATGTCTCAGTCTTTTTCTTCAAGAAATAAATGTCGGTGGGGTAGACCTTATTGCTGCAGACATAGGGGAGGAGAAACAAACGGTTCACTGTGTAGTACTAAATAGGGTAGAGAAACATAATATAGCCTGATTATAAAGGTTCTGTATTCCCCCGTACTCAGCCATTAGGGAATGTGCGGTGCCTAAGAGCCCTGAGGTCCCTAAAATGGTACATACTACGTGTCTTTAAAAGCAGAAGTTTGGAGCTTCATCTAGATTTAGGAATGTTTTAGTCTGTTTATTTACAGTACCTTAAAGGAATAATAACGAAACGTTTTTGTTATTCAGGGCTCAGATCAGAGAAAAGAAGGAGATATCCGTGGCTGTACTTATAATGCATGATTAATTGATTATAATCACTATACTTTTAAAGTTACTTTTCAAAAAATGTGGAGCAAATTTTTTAATTTCCCTCTTTTGTCCTTTAGAGATTCTAAAAATGGCGGCCTCAGGCTGATGTTGTGGTAATCTAATCAGCTCGGGTCCTCCACACCCCATGCAGTGCGTTTGTCTGCAGCGTATTAGAGTCTTATTATGTTTAAATGAAAAGACTGTTCCCTTCAAATAACGTACAAAACATCTCTTGGCTTTACTGCGATTTAAAAATGCTGTGTTCCAGCTGATTAATTTTATTGGTTATGTGTGTGAAAGGCAAGTGAACGAGACCACTCTTGTCGGGGAAAAGGGGGGTGGAAAGAGGCAACAGACTCAAGCAGCTTCTTTGAGGGGTGTGTATAGGTAGCTGTAAGGTAGTACGTGTGTCCATTTAGTAATTTGGAAAAGCTCCTGAGTTTGGGATGGAAACTGTGTATCTGTCCACCCTACTAACGACATAAAAGCAGTAATATTTATCAAAATGAGTAGTGGATTAAGATCGCTGAAACGGTCAGCTAAATTCTTTGTGGAATCACATTAGTGAACGTCATGTTCACCTTCCAGTAAATACCTTTGTTGGACGTCGGGGTTGTAATTCCATGTATTCATAGTTTGAGAGTACTGAAAGAACTTAATACTTGTGGAAATAATGCATGTGAGATTATAACCTGTTACTTTATTAAGACGCGGAATTTCTTCTGTCACCATGTAATCTTGGTATTATGTTTTTTCAATTTATTTTATATGTTGCTCTATAAATTGTATATGTAGTAATACACATACAAATACTGAGGAAAAGTGCAGTTCCTAACCTCTAATTTTTTTCCTAAATGAAATATGAACCTTTTAGTATCACCACTATAAATATGTTTGGGTGGGGGGAAGGGAGGTCACAAGGATTTATTATTTGGTAGTTGGTGTAGTGTGCTCTGATACAAACTATGGAGGCTGCAAACTGTACATTTTAAAAGACAGGAAAAAAAATTAATTAATTTGTCACTTTTTTTTTTTTTGTATGCTTGTCTTTAATCTTGTCCTTGGTTTAATGAGGTATGAATTCTAGTATAGCTTTGGAACCTTCTGGATTTAAACAATCAAAAGTGAGGTACTGAAATGGCAAAACTGTCTCTAATCTCTCAACAATTTTAATTTAGATATCATTTAGAAGCAGTGATGTGTGGTTTAAGGTATACCTGAAGTTGAACAATAAGATAGTAAGACTTTGAGTGTTGTTAATGCATACCTTTTTTATGTTTTGAGGCCAAAGGCTGAGTGATTTCAACCACCAAGTGATGTGTTAATAGTCCAGTAATGCATGCTCCCATCATACCTTCCTTATTTGTATAGATTTCATTCTTTTAATAAACCATGTTTTACTCTGTTGATTTAAAAGTACATGAATAAGAGTCTAAGGAGTGTAAGTATGGGCCTTTTTGGAAACCTTTTGCCTTTTTCTTTCCTCTCCGTAGGTTTAAAGCTCCTGATTTTGTGAAAATTTTTTTAACGTCATGACTTAGAGGGCTACGCAGCTCTGCAGTCTAACTTCATGGCCTCAGTCATGTTCTCAAGCAGACATCTGTTTCAAGATTAAGATTAAAATAAAATAAATTTGTAAACTTTACAAAAAGTGGTTTTTTGGGCTAAAATGAAATAAACCCAAAGATTGGAATAATCATACTCAAATTTTACAGCTTATGTTCTAGATTGTGAATTTTATGCACGAAGAACCTCTTGGGAATTTTGAAATCTTCCAGAGTTTTCCTTTGAGTTTTAGTGAGTCGGTTTGCCAATGTGACTCAGTTTCTCCATCTGTAAAAACAGATCTGTGATCTAAATAGACAATATTAAAAGGAAATTCAACAGTTTTCCTCTTTCTAAAGCTCCACTGTTAGTGATATGTTAAAGCATATTCATTAAGAAATGGAATACCCCTCCCCCAACTAATAAAAAGTTCTTGAAAGAGGGAAGGTTTTAAATCTAAATCTGTTTTTTTTTAAGAGACATTTCTGATTTACAAATATTGTGTTATAAATGCAATAATATGGACTGCAGTTCTAAAACTGTTTATGTATATTCAAGCTTTTCATATCTAAAGGAAGAGATCTGCTTAACTGTCACTTAGCCTTTTGGGTGAGCTTCTTTGCCATCTGGGAAATTTCAGAGGGGAAATAATGCTGTTTTTTTAGACTATAGCTAGGGAAAGTTTCTCATAGCACCAAAATTCAGATTACTTTAAAAAGTTGTATTACCTCATGTCTTTGGTACAGTTTCAGCACACGTACAAATCATAATATTTGGTTGGAAAGTAACAGGAATACAGAAATTGGTGTCACAGGGAAGGCTATAGTGTCTCTCTACTCCTGATCTCAGGTTGATTTAAGCACAGTCTTAATTTTGCGTGCTAGCTAATACTAATTTTAGTAAGGACTATTTGTGGGACTTAGTTAAGGAGTGGTGTATGTAGTTGTAGAATCGTGGTATTGTTCTAAATAGATGAATGTAAATGAAGATTTAATGAAGGTATTTTGCTGGTTTTGTGTAACATTAACAAAATTGTATGGGGGGGATGGTAGATTGGTGAAGATATAAAACCCCATTCAGATTTCTGGAGAGATCCTGAGGAAGGCCATTTATGTTATTAGCCTTGTGACTTCCATACAAACAAGCATTTATGAATCTCTCAAAAGCAAATTTTACTGGACAGTGTTTTTGGAACAGGTACAGTGTTTAAATGTTTCCACTGTGCAAATAGTAGTTTTGATTTATTGCTAAGAATGAAACTGGAGGTATCTCTGGAAAAAAAATAATTACCACGTGTAGAATGTGGATTGAGGAAAAAAAACACCATTTTTATTCTTCTAAATTCTGAATTATTTAAAATATTAATTGCAGTGGGCTTTTGAATGGTGCAAGATGAGTATTTCTAAGTACATCAGTGTTCACATTTTCTTATTAACCAAAGATTCATACCCACAAAAGTTAACATAATCTCTTTGAGGATCCAAAATTCTGCTCATGACCTTGTTAATACAAAAAAACCTATAGTTGTGTTCAAAGACAAAACTCTTGTTACCTTTAAGGCATAACAAACAAGTTATTTAAAAGAAACCTTGTTAAGGTTTCATATGCTTGCTAGGAGATACTGAAATTATTTATATTTCCTCCTACAAATCTTAATATATTAATGTGGTGTTAATTAAACAGGCAAGATTTTAAGCTCTGCTGGTTGTTAGAAAATTTTAATAATTATCTGTAAACCTTTGAAGATAGTTTTGTTGTACAAAGTACATTTTTTAACAGGCTTGACTTAAATGCTTTCTTATCTTTTTTTTTTTTAATTAAAATATTTGCTAAGAACTATGGTAAAGCACAGTGTCCACTCAGGTTACTTGTTTCAAAAGTAAAAATGAAGAATATATTGAAATATTACACAGATTGCATCCTGAACAAGTAAAATGTGTGTTAGTTTTGCATATTTTGGTGAAAGAGTGCTATCTCTCCTTTCATGTGATAGTTAATATGCTCCTTAGATGGAGACGCAGTATTGTAAAACTTAGGTGAGACTTGCAAGGGCCCAGCAGTTTTGCAAATCAGGCTAAGTATGGAAATGCCAAAATAGTATTAATCCTAGTTTTAGAATACAGGTTTAAGTTAACATTTTCATTAGGCGTAGATGTTAAAATGTTATAATGCAGGCTCAGGTCTAGAAAAGCTTTTTAAAATTTTATTTTATTCTCATTTGTATTTGTGTTTTCTGTATTGCTTTATGGCATCGTAGACTAGGTAATCATTCACTTTTATATCTCTATCTCAAAAATAAATAGCCATCAAGTTCAAAGACAAGATGATAAGACTAGATTTTAATGACATTATTGTACTGTATATTACAGCTTAAGAAGGAGGACCCATAATCTATTGTCCATTGTTGATTATTTCATCGGTCACAGAAAGTGATGAAATTAATATCCTATCTTTACAAAGTGAGAATTCAAAATGTAGACAGGTTGGTAGGTTTGGATCTTTTACCCTAAGGAGCTCTGAATATTTAAATTGGTTTGGTGTTCATTACTCTTTAACTCTTCTAACTTGACAAGGTCTAAAGATACTTTTTTCTTTACCAGTGGGTGATGTTCTTAACTTGCCTTGAGTAGACAAAAGGACCTAACTCCTAATTAGTATAGTTAGAATGGGGCTGTGTTTCAAACCATATCACAAGACAGATGATATTCCAAGTCTAGACAGTTAATCCTGTCTTAACTCTTGGTTTAAAGAAACTTTTCCAATGAGGAATGTTTTTAGTAGGTTCTACTTAAACTGAAGGTGAAGACTTGGGAATTACAGCAACTTATTTGTAGCTTTTGGGAAAGGTATAGAGAGATTACATCTCTCATTTGGTTTCTAAACCTATCATTTTTGAACTGTGAAAGAAACATGAATGATTTTATAGAAGAGTGATAAAAATACAATGTTTTTTACTGTTTTTAAGGATAAGATTCCTACCTCAGATACTTTACCAGGTAATATAGCTAATTGCTCATTTTTTTGCTTAGGGTGGAAACAGTTGATGGGAATCTTATACTTTAATAACATTATGCAGGTTTTTTATGAGTGTAGTGGTTTTATATAATGTGAATTCTCTACTGTCTCTTACTTTGCTATCACATCTTCTGTACTAGAAGAAATTAAAGACAAACTCTGCATCTATTTTTCTTTTTCCGCCTTCTGTGTAGCAGTGGTATTGAAAGTTAAAAGCTATGTTTTGTGCTTCCATTGCTGCACGGAATTTCTTTGTTGTGTTTATTCTAAGATGATGTATTTCGTATCTTTGTTACTACAATTAAAAATACATACTGATATCTCCTTTGAAAACACAAAGGCATAAAGTTACAAATACCCGGAATCTAAATTCTTAACACAAATAAATCAATATAATTTTGCAAGATAACTGTGATTGGAAATGAAATGGTTTTTGTTTTCTTGAAAGTAGGAAAGATCTTTTGATCTTACAAGTTTGTATTTTTTTGTCTGTCCTTGAATGTGACAATCCTCTCCATTTGTTCCCTCACCCTCTCTTAACCTCTTCCTCCCAAAATCTTGGTAAAGAATATTGAAATATTGCCAAGTTGTTACCATGAAATATAGTCCAGGTTGAACTGTGGTTAAAATTACGCAAGAGTTCTTCTATCTGCTAGAAATAATTAAAGTTTCTCTTTGAAAGAGCACAACTTTCTTACTTGCTTATGTTTAGATTCCTAGGCGTAAGTGTAACAACTAGGTCAATGTCTACAAACTGCTTCCACGAGTATAAGTAGAAGCTCTGTTGTGCTATTCATATAAGTGAAATGCCACTGATGAGGCATGGAAGCTAGTTTTTGGAATCTACCTAAGTGAAAACATGTCAAACTAAAACTTTCCTTAGCTGAAGTGTCAGACTTCAACTAAGTCAAAAGAATTTACTGCTTGTGTAGCAGGTATTTAATAATTACAGTAGGCTCTCAAGTCTTGTTTAAGCAGCATTGAAAAAAAAATTACATGATGTCATGAAATCAGCAAAATATTTAGACTGTTGAAAGCAATACCAATATGTATTTGTAGACACGTGTTTCCCACCACCAACCCCCTTTCCATCCCCCAAAAAAGGACAGAAGAAAAAAAAAAAGCCTTACTACTTCTTGGGAGGAATATTGGGCCTTAGAATTTGGATCTTCCGGTGCCTGTATCACCAGGAAGTATACTGTTACATTTAATGAAAAATGAATATACTTAGCCCTTACAGTTGCACACATGACTTGCAGAGTATTCTTAGAGAATGTGGGATGTGTGTACTTCTAAAAACACTTCATATTTTGAAACATTTTTGAAGAATAATAACTTCAGGTACCAGGTGTAAAATATGTTTTCCTGGAGACTAACTTGTAAGTCACATACAGGCATTTTGTCTAAGTTTAATCAATGGTTATTTACCACTTTATGGTAGATGGAGAAGAATGTTTGCAGTAAACAGCCAATACAAAGAATGACTTAAAGCCAAGATCTCTTCAATGGGAAGCTACTTTATTTGTTTTCTTAACCTTTGATTTTCTATTTAAAGGAATTTTACATCTCACAGTGAAAGAGTTTAAGACACTAGTTTTAGGTAGCTAGTGTATACTTCTCCAAGCAGTAAGCAATATTGCTATCAAAAAGCAATTTTTTTCTCTTACTTTTCTTCATATGCTGTATTTGTCTTGTATTTTACAATTCCTTGATTCTCCAGCTCAAATAATTGCTAATTTTTGAATGGATAGGCCGTTTTGTGTGTGGCTTATTTTAAGAAGTAGGGCTGGTGTTTACTAAACTTAGAGGCATCAAGTGATTGGCTGTTAATTTTCAATTTTGGGGGTTGTTTTCTGTAAATAAAAAAATAAAATCTGTAAGTGTGGTATTTTTCTGTATACTTCTGCTTACTACTTCTTTGATAGATTTCTGTTTGATTAACTAATTCTTACTCTTTCTGCAACTGCATTTACCTTTATTTCCCTTCTACCACTCATTCTTTTTCTCTTCCTAGTCTCATATTTTGTCTAACTTCCACTGAGAGAAGAAAAGGAGGAGTGAAGAGAGAGAAGAGGTAAGGGAAAGTCTTCCATGTTTTAATGGACTGGCATAAATATCTGAGGAGGAGAGAGCGATTTCCATTACTTCTTAGGAATACTCAGGAAGGGCGCCCTTGGACCAGATAGTAAAGGGAAGATAGCCTACGGCCAGTGGAAACTAGCTCTTCTGTATGGCAGAAATTTTGCTGACACATTGATTCTATATTTTATACTTAAAAGAACAGCTTTCTTTCCACTGACTAGAGTTGGTGTAATGCTTGTAATGACCTGTGTAATGAAGAATTGGTACTTACACAATGGAAACCCAAGGTTTTTTTATGCATGAATCTTGAATACTATGGAGGAGGCAGATTTTTTTTTTCTTCTTTGTTCTAGATCCCAAACTGAACACTTAATTCATGATGTTTGGCTGTGATTCCAAACATGACTGAGGTTTTTTTTGAATGTAAAATCCTGCATTTATTGTATCAGGATGTTAATAAGTATGCTAATGAACTCTGCTTGTTTGTACTCGGTACTGAATTAAATGCAAAATAGTAGGAGGAGCCTTACATTGTAGTAGTTTGGCTGTAATAACCATTTTCTTAAATAAGTTTGTCTAATGATCACTAGATCTGTCACTGTAACTAATAACTTAAAACGAAAATGTGATAGTTAGGACCTTAGTATTCTTGAGATCTCTGAAGTGTAATGGAAATCCAAAAAGGGATGGAAAGGGGCACCTATGAGCAGTGTCCTGGAAGAAACAGTGAGAGGCAGCATAATGATTGTAGCCATTATCTGTGATATGTCTAACTCCAAACCATTCATTGCAGGCGCTTTTTTTCTCTGACTGACAGGACATGTGAGGTGGACCTGAGTACTGACAATGTTGTAGGTGACTGTGGATGGCATAGGAGGTTACTGAGGGGCCTTTGGGTGAGGCCAGGACCAGTTAATACTGTGATGAGGAAGAAGGGGGGGAAGGTACTGCTATGACAGGGATATAGAGAATATTAGGTCAGTGGAAATGTTTGAGCACAAACTACAGATACGTAGGAAACCAGAGCAAATTGTTTCTTCTATGTGATTTGCAGGAGTTGGTCTTAATGGGTCATAATTTGTGTATTGTATTTGAGTGTGCCTATGGTGTCTTATTTTTACCTACTACTCTTTTTTGTCTCAGCACATATTTGAAGTTGATTTCTGACTTACCTGTTAGGTTGCCATAGAGAGCAGCAAACAGTAGTGAAGGTCTGAATTTGGACTTAGAGTTGTTTCTAGGCCTGAAAACGTCATAGTGCAACTGCAGTGGTATAACATTTGGAAGTTGGATGTCTCTCCTAATCTCTTAGCAAAATCTTTACAATGGTGGAGCATGTTGGGGGAAATGGAGAAGGAACTTCTTTGTGGGTGAGATTAGTCATTTATTCATGTATTCTGCTTCTAGGTCTGATTAAAGATGTGTTATCTCCTTAGAAACAGCCAGCAATAAATAAATATTCAGATTACTTTCATATATGTATTTATGCTGTGTATATATATGCTGCATATATTTTTTTCTGGATTGCTTTGTGTATAGGTACATACATCTATATACATATACATACGTGCACATGTTGTTCACTATTTGAAGGATATCTGGAGTATACCATTAAAATGTCAATTCTATTGGTACTTTTCCAAATAACTTGTAGAGTGAAGACACGAGTGCTCAGAGCAGTAGTAGAAAGCAAAAGTTTAGCAAAGCGTATAATTTATTATTTTTAGTGAAATCTTCTTAATGTTTTCTTCTTTCTTCTCATCTAAACCCCTTCCTCTAATTTAAAAAAAAAAAAAAAAGGTTGTAGGCAGGGCGGCCAAGTAGGAAAGCTTAGTTTGTTGGCTCTGACAGTTTAGAACGGTAGTTTTTGTACTGGATTTGTGGACTATGGCACTGTATTGATAGGAGCATTTTTACTTAAAAATTTCTCCTGTATACATTGTGCTACGACGTAGGTGTATCAAGTTTTCTTAGGTCTGTTCTTGTGGATTTATTTCTCTGTGGGAAGGGTGGTTCCCATGAGCACAGGTTAAAATTGTTGGCCTGTAAATCTGAAGGAAAGCATGACAAGAATTGCTTTTGCTAATGATTGCAAAACCTGTATACACATATGATGTAATCAGGGGGGAGGGAAGAGGAAAGTGTTTAGATTGTATGCTCAATAAAAGGCAAATTATGCATAGAACATGTTTTTAAGTGTTTGTCCTCTGAATTCTGTTTTTTCCTTTTTTGTGGTGTATGTAGTAGGCTTGATGTCTCCCAATTGCAAGGTACTTAACTATGTTTCCGTGTGCTATATTGGGTACCAGCACTTCAAATATGTTTTTATCCACCTCCCTTATAAAGAAAGCATTTTTAAGAGGGAGGAAGGCTCCAGCACACCTCATAGACTTTTCGTCCTGGTGTGGTAAGAAAATAAAATAGAGTACTACCTTTTGGTCATCTGTCTCTATTACCTGAAATGACTTGTATAAACAACTAACACCAAGATCAGCAGGAGTCAGCAGAGGTCTGAAAGCAGTAGTATGATCTTGGAAATCTTTGCATCTTGCCTGAAAGACCCCATTGGGGTAGGAAACTAGTTTCAGAGTGATCCTGTGACTATCTGGAGCTAGCCTGGACTCACAGTAGCATGAATTTTCTACTGGAAGCAAATGGAAGTTGGAGTTTTGGGTTGGGTTTAGTGCTGTCTGAGTACAGGCAGAGTGCTTTTACATTCAAATGGACTTGAAATTACAAGCAGATTAGCATCTTGTGCTGGTTAAACGGAAAGGGTTTGCTTGACTCAAGACTGTCATGTAATTAGTTTGTGTATTTTATGTCTGAATCGTTTTTATCTGTAACTCTGATAAATCTACCCTTCGTCTTCTTCCATATATGAGTGGAAAATTGGCTGTAGAGATGAGTTTGTTTCAGGAATTTCATCTGTTCCAGTAAGCTTCAAGTTAATTCCCTTAGATTTGTACACATGCCTTAAAAATGAATCTATATGTATCCTGGGTATATTCCGGTACTTAAATACTGCCCCAGGAAATTGTTACTGATTTTTTTGCCTGTAGTCAAAGGGTGTGAGGCAATGGGTTTGCTAATTCTTTTAGTTTAGCAAAAGAGAGCCTCTTCTGTACTTGTACTTGGGGAAAGTGGTGCCCAGGGAAGTAGTTGAGTCATCATCCTTGGAGGTATTTAAAAGATGGGTAGATGCAGTGCTTAGCAATATGATTTAGTGATGTTTTTTGTCAGTGTTAGGTTGATGGTTGGGCTAGATGATCTGAAAGGTCCCTCCCAACCTAGGCAATTCTATGAAATAAGCTCTGCTTAAACATGGGGTGAACTGCCTGTTTCTCCAGAAGTTGGGAAACACAGGCTGTAACTTTTCAGGAGACGTAGTAATTCTTGGTAACTTTTCAAGAGTGATAATTATTCTCAGATGTTTCAGTTAATCAGTTTACTAAATATGGGTAAATTACCACTTTCACGTATTTTGTAATATGTATTTAAAGTTATATCATTTTGCTTTTAAGGAAAGACGGTTGGCATATGTAGGTAGGTTAGAAGGTTTTGATTAATTTTTCCCTCTGCTTATGTAGATTTTGTATATAGACCTTGTGAAGATGCAGAGCAGACAGAGTATAGAGGTGGTAATTTGGTTAGTATATTAATCTTTCTGCAGTGACACTCGTTAAGGACTTTGAGGTAAAGTTGCATGTATCGCTATAAAATCTAAATAGTGATTTACTTAAACCAGCCCTGTTCCTCTAGTGAAATACTCAGACTAATTATAGGCTAATCGAATTTTAATTATTTTTTTTTCTCCCTTAAACTTTTGCTCTGCTTTTACGGAGGCCCTGGTAATTCTCTCTGAAGAAGCATTCTGTGTTGAAATCTCCAAGTCTTGAAACTCTAAACTATGTAACTTTTTTTGCCCATTTTGTAATTGTCAACAGGTGGTGAGTGATAGAGGCAATTGCTAGAAAATATTATTGAAGAACTTCAGGTGTATATTGAAGTCATAAAAACAGGAACAAAAAGACTTAATATTTTTGTAGTGCTTAGTGATGTGAGAAAACTGAACGAATTTAGCAAACGACTTACACAAAACACTAAACTAATTTTATATGTGGAAAATTCTTAGATTTGGGCTAAGAAATAATTTAGTCAAAAGCTTAATTCATTATTTCCCTGATGCCCCTTTATAAATTAGAAAAAAAAAATATCGCACCTTGCTTTGTATTCTATTCCTCGCTTTTATAGTGGATTTTTTCCTTAACTTAATGCTTTTTGTCTTTAGCGTCTATGGTATGACAACAGAATCTGGAGCTGAATTTATGGGGAAGGAAAGACAAGGAAAAATTACATTTCTGTGTAAAAAAGCTGTCATATGTACTAAAAAGACTAATAAAAACAGGTTTCACTAATTTTTTCCACTCTCTAGTTTTTGTAGTGTTAGGGGTAATTGTTTAAAAAAAAGCGCCAAACAAAACCCCCCACTTTGTTGTAGTGAGTATATGATGTTATCTTGATGTGTTTTTGTTTAGGATTTTTTTATCGTTAAAGGCAAAAAGTTGTAACTGATATATTGATTTTTCTTTATTATTTTAATATATATTAATGTTATTTTTCTTTAGGTTTTTTTATCATTAAGGCAAAAAGTTGTTACTGGTGCTGCCACCAGCTTTTATTCTTGATTTTTATGAAAAGTTTTGCCTCTGTGCACCCGGATGAGAGCTTTAGTATTCTTATGCATATAGTGTAAGCTTTAGCAGGCTTCTTGGTCTTATTTCCTCTTCCCTCTCCCTTCTTAAAAAAGGTTAAATGTCTTGCAGAGGTGAGCTACCAATGTAGCATGTAACAATATGAATTGTACCTTTCCCAATACAGTAATTACTATTTGGTTTCTTCTAGCTTGAAAAATATGCTTTATTATTAATAAAAATAAAGGTAACTCAGAGTTCTCTGATCAGGTTTATATTGTTACCTTCTGTTTGAATGTAAGTACTGGGAACTCAGTTTCTGAGTCTATACATTAAATGCAAGTAAAAGCACTTAAATGTTTTTTAAAAAATAATTTTCCTACCTTCTTAGAGGGAAGGAAAAAAAAAACCCAAAAAATTTACGTGGAGAACGGCCATGGAAGAATTTTTGAGCTCTTGACACTTAGAGGGGGTGATTGATAGCTAGGATTATGAAACCTTGTTAGAGTCATCTGGACAGTTTGGCTAGTCTTCAAGTTCTTACTTTTCAAGTGTACTTTCTATCTAGGTGATCTATCATCTGCTTGTTTCCTGAAACTGTTCTATATAGCTTTTGATGGTCCTGCAAGAAGTGAGTGGAAGGAGGGAAAAAAGTGATGTTGATAGATTAGGCCTGGAGTTCAGTTCCGCCAACATCTGATCATGGACATGGTTTTGAATGTTTGGACCCTGTAGGATTAGGTTCAAAAATACTGATGTAATTTCAGGAGATTATCCATTTACTTTCTGATTCAAGAGTTGAGCCCTCTATGTTTGTGGTTAGTTTTTTTTTGCCTTTTCCGTATACCAGTGAAAAAAATTATTTTTTTTTTCTTCTGCTGTCACACAATTGATCTTAAAAGGACATGGCAGAAGGGAAACATGTGGTCTTTGTTAGACCACAGAATAATGTTGTGTAAGTGGAATACCTCAGGGATAATGTGTAACTTATTTTCTGTTGTTTAATGCATAAATGATGTTCTTTGTCTAAAGCCGCACAGATGAATAATTTGAATGTACTGTACTCTTGTAATTCTGTTGTTAGATCACAGTTATTTAAAAAAATAAGGTTCTGGTATCATAAACAAAGTGGATCGTGAGAAGTATGGTGAGACTTCAAATATTTTATACTTGATATATTGTCTATTAAGTCAAAAAGTGCCTGTGTATTCTCGAGACAGAGAAAGAGCTGCCATAGAAAATGTAAACCAGTGTGATTGAATGGTAAAGTGTGATAAATTGGAACAAGTTGATCTTGATCAAGATAAATGCTTTAACCAGATTGAACAAAAAGTTTTTTGCTTTTTAGAGATGAAAATTGTACCATTAGGGCCAGATAAACTTTTTAATTGCAAGTAAATAAAAGCAAAATTTTTTAAATAGGGAATATGTTTTCACATAATAAAGCTGTGCTGGTGGAGTGGTAATAAAGAAAATCTGGTGAGTCTAAGAAATTGCCAAAATTCTTTCAAAGCTTACAGTGTGTTATCACAAAAAGAATGAGAGCGGGTGCTAACAAAATTGGAGGTCCTCTGCTGTTGAGATTAAGGCATGGTAGATGAGCTACTTTACCAAATGAAGAGCTGATCATTGAACTTTGGACCAGCAGTTTTTTTGTGGTGCCTTTTAACTATATGAGACTTCATCTACTTCAGTGGACCAAACCAGCATGGTCTCTGTAATTTTCAAGTTCATATACTGCTTGAAGGAAGACTTTCTTAAAACGCTACGTTGTGTATAATCTGCTTGGATTGTAGGAAGACTTCTTCTCTAGCATCCTTCTTTCTACTCCTGGCCGATTATTTAATGAAATGCACCTAAGAAAACAGTATCTTAGAAGGTCACGAGTGACAGATTGTCAGAGTTCTGAAAGAATGACTTGGAATAGATGGGTACCTGCAGAAATTGGAAAGTACCGTATTATGATGGCAGATAGGTGTTTTAGATGAGTCATAAATTACTACCTTCAAAGGATAAGCAATCACTTTTAAGATGAGTAAGGAAGAAAGTTTTCCAGTGGTTATATTATTTTCTGTTCTGAACTTCCCGATTTTTGTAGTATAATCCAGTAGGAATACTGGGAATATTTTAATGTGTCATGACAATACTTTTGGTGTGGACATGACAGAAAATAATAATTTTCCTTCATCTCAAATCCAGTATCAGTGTAGTGTTCACCATTGGATGGCCTGTAAGGTCATACTTCTGTTAATAAGTGGGAATTGTGTAATAAATTTATCCTGGGTTGTTCCTGTCATCACCCCTCCCATTCCTCCCCCCCCCTCCCCCCCCAGGAATTTGTTGAGGATGGTTACTTGTAAATAATGAACTATGTTTGAATTAACTTGTCTGTGTAGGTATTGCAAGCTGGTGACTGCCTCCATTTTTCCATGCTTAACTATAGGCAGAGGAAAAGCATTGGATGGCTTTGTGTGTGTGTGGTAGACATGAAATCTTAAGGTGGTAAAAAATAATGAGGTAGTATTACAATCATATTCTACTTCCCTTTAGACAAAACAACTTCTGTTTTGTGCTGTTTGGCAAAATAAATTTAAGTTCCTAAAGTCTCTGATTTTATTCAGTGTAGATTAGTCTCTTGGAATTTTTGAGTGTATTCTGACTAAGGCTTAAAGATGTATTTCAATCCTTGCAGTAGGGTAAGAATTCTATCTTGGTTCTGTTCCCATCTCCCCCATTCCTTCCCTCCCCTTTTTTTTTTCCTTTATAAGAGTGGAGATATATTTGCTTGGTCACGGATGATGGCGTTAATTGGGCCATGCGTTAGCGATTGATTTTCTATCTATACATAGCTCTAAAAACATACATATAGCTCTCTCCTCTTTTTCTGTGTTACTTTAATAAAAAAAGCCCCAAATTTCACTTGATTCTAAGATTTGCTAACTGCATCTCTTCTTTCTGTGTTTGACAGTAAAGGCCACTTGAATATATGATGCTTGGGCAGCTGCAATTTTTTTGTATAAGTTTGCAGGTGTCATCATCCATGAGGCAGTTGTCTAAGGCAAGTCTTCTCTTCCATCAGTCTCCTGGGTGTTTTTGCCTACGTTAATTTCCAGTTGTTACCCTCCCTGGTCAGAAATGTTTAAAGAAAATTCAATTAGAAAAAACCACAACACCAACCAAAGTAATTTTAAATGCAAGAAATGGAGTGAGGATCTTGAAAGAAAGTGAGGATCTTGATCCCAGGCAGTGGTGTCCAGTATGTCTTTTAGACCTACTTTGAAACAAACTAAAACTTTTTTTTAGAATTCTATAATTACAAGAATTAAACCAAATCTCTACCATGCTAATGATTTGTTAGCATAGTTGGTAGTGCAACAACCCTTAACCTGTGATAGCCAACTTACCTGGACTAAAAATGTTGATGGTTTCCTTCCAGTTATTGGGTAGGACCTAACACAAATTTTTTTACTTTTTCACAAGAGAACTAAATGGTAAGCTGAAGTTCTGCAAGTTGTAGATGAGGCCATTGAAAGCTCTACCCTATGAATAGAGTAAACTATATGGTGGCAGAATGAGTGTTCACTTAAACTCTTAAGAGGGGCTCGGGGTTTCTCTTACGTCTGCTCCTAAAAATATTCTATACCTGCTTTTGGTTTAACAGGTTTTTCTTGCTGCTTATTCTTGAAAATAGTATGTTATTTCCTTAGTTTTATGCATAGCTACTGATACACTTTGACATTCGTAGTAATTGATAAGAAAATGATCAGTGTTTAAATGAGGAAAGAAAGATATCCCAACGGCTTGTTGGCTCGGTTGCTTTCTGCTTTATTGTATTTGATGACCTCTGCAGTGGGACCAAAACACAACTTCTGCTGTCTAGAGGCAGAATGAACTGTAGAAGGTTTAGGCACTTAAGAATGTGCTGAGATGTTTGATATTAATTGCCAAATTTCAGCAGTAAGATAAAATTGAAGTTAGAGGAAGACTCGGTGCCAGTGCGTATCTTAGAGATGCCCTGTAAGTGCAACTTGCCCTGAAGATTCTGACTTCATAAATAAAAGGAGAAAATACAGATTTAAGTCCACAATGCATTTCTGAATTCTTTTTAATAAGTACTTAATTTTTCACTGTAGGCTTGTTAGTTTTTTCTTGGCAAGGATGAGTGTGTTGAAATATGTTGATCTGAAAACTGTTGGGCTTTTGTGGACTTCAACTAAGATACTACACTGTGTCAGATGGCAGGGAGGTATGTATTAGGCACTCTATGTGCTTCATCGCAAAGTGGTCTGTGTTCTTGCAATTTTTACATTTTGGAAGGAGTTTGCAGTTATTCATTATGCAGGTATTGCAGATGGAGGTATTTTGCTTCAATTAGTTTGCTTCAATTCACTTGTGGAAAACCTTGTCTTTATTGGGGTATAAAAATGCACTAGTTTACTTATGGAGTAAGTAATGGAGACAGCTGAGGTGCTACATGCATTTCCTCTCCTGTACCTGATTGGGTGCTCTTCCCTTCTTGGAAAGAGGAGTGAGAGACTAGGGATAACTGGTGCACAGGTGGGACTGTTGCATTGACTTGTGCAAGTCAAGCAGATTGTAGCTTTGCCCTACAGTTAAAAAATATTAGTGATTCTTTTTAGTTTGCTACTTAGAAGAGCCGTCTAGATGGGGGATATGGTGTAGGGGAGAAGTTTGTAGAGTAGGGTGGATGGTTGGACTCATGATCCCAAGGGTCTCTTCCAACCTAAATAATTGTGTGATTTTGTGGTGTGTATGTTTTTTTTTTTTAAGTGGTATCCAATGGGTATAATGTCTTCTGATGGTGATCTATGTAAATGAAATCGAAGTTGTTTCATATCATTTTTGTGTATCATTAGAATGATTTTGCTTTAAAAAATACAGAATGGAGGTTATGGTATTGTTTCCTTTGACAGCCTTAGTTTGTATCATGGAAATTTGTTTTTATTTAAAGTGGAAAACAGAAGTGAGCAATGGTCTTTAAGAAATACTTGAAAAATTCTATAATCAGGTTTCTATTGAAAATTGCACCAGCTGGGCTCTGGCAACATAGAGCAGTAAGCAAATGTAGTTGACATTCAGTAAGTCTGCCATAAATCTTTGTCACCTCACTGAACATGATGAATGATTTATTTTTTTTTTAATCAGCAATTGAAATAATATTTTTGTCAGTTCGTATCTTAAGTTCAGGACATAAGATGTTCACTGTCTTTAAGTGTATTTGAAGTTAGGAACTTTAAAAGAAGATTTAATGTTTTCCTTTTGCTTGTGTAAAATAAAACTAAGGAAGCCACTGTGCAGATAAAAGTGTTTTGGATTTTTGTGTTTTTCTTTCTTTATATATGATGTAAAATTGCCTGGCTTTAAAATGAACTGACTCATTCTTCTGCTTTTTGTTTTGTTTGTTTTTTTTTTTTAACAGGGTTTGTGGATGCACTTAGATGTTTGCAATGAGCACTGTGGCTGGCATGCCCCAGTGTTTTGGATACCAATGCATAGGACTCCGTAGTAATCGAATTTATCAGAAACGAACGTCATGAGCATAGTGATCCCATTGGGGGTTGACACAGCAGATACTTCTTATTTGGAAATGGCTGCAGGCTCAGAGTAAGTATGTGAATGTAATTTGTAAGTTTTCTTACCTTTTTATTTATTTTTTCCTTAATATTTTTGAATGCAGTTGGAGAGGACTTGGGGAATCTCTTTAGTTTTATTGACTCTTTAAATACTTAAATTAGTAACTGCCACTTTATTCTTAAGTTAGTTTCTTCCTCTTCAGGGAGGGCATAGGAGAAATGCTAAGCTGTTCTACAGATGCGTGGTTTTTTTGCTTATCAGACTGAGAAGTACAGATGTTGTGTGGTTTGCTTGTCATACTTAAAATATTTTTACCATCTCAGTTTCCTTTTAACTATATGTAAAAAAATTTTTTTTTTTCGATTTTCCCATGTTAGAAAGGTAGATTCATTTGGCATGGTAAATGGGAAAAGGAAGTGGTAGTAATTAAACATGGGTGCCTTTATTTTTGAAAGCTGAAGGCCTAGCTTAATTGTGTAATACTGTGTCTTCACAAAGGTACTTTATATTGAAAAGATAGGAGAAATTGACTTGTTAATCATTTCAGTTAGTAGCTGTGGATAACCGTGTGTAAAATATTACAAAGAGCCCGTGAAATTCTGATTCAAGAAGTTCCTCCTTTGCATGAAAGAAGCGTAGTTAATTCCTGGGGTTTGTGTGGTTTAGGTTTTTTTCTGGGGAGGAGGTGAGGTGTTTTGGGGAAGGGGATCAGTTTGTGGTTTTTTGGTGGGTTTTGGGGGTTGGTGGTTTGTTGTGTTTGGTTTTTTTGTTTTGGTTTGTTTTTCCTTTAGTGGCATCTAAATCTCTAGAGATCTCTAGTAGACTAGAGTTTGGGTATAGTTAATCTCTGACTGGAGATTTTTCCTGTCAAACAAATGTCTTTCTGTGTGTGTGTTCTTGACCTGGCTATGAGAAGACAAATAGTGTTTTGGACAGCTTTCTTCTTTGAGAGTTAAATTGACCAAAGTGGTGTTACAACTGTTAACAGTGCACCACCGGTACGTCATCCCACTGAGCTCTGTGTATTTCGGAATAGTATCTGGATTGGTTTTTTTCCCCTGTTTTCTTAGTTGCTGTTACATGAGTAGAATATATGGCAGGCGAGTTCTTTGGGAGGAGATGGGTGTCAAAAGATACTGAAGGGGATGTTAAAGATCAGGAGAGTTTGTGTAAGCCGTAGTGAATTTTGTATACTTCTTTGCGTATACAGAGGGGGGAAAAAAAACCCAGTTCATTTCTTGGATCTAACAAAAAATGTTAAATTAATCATTTATATTAAATTGGTTCTTGATTTATTTTTTTTAACCACTCTTTGCCTTCCTCTTAGCATTTCTGTAGTAGCATTGAAGACTTCCCTTGTCTTTGGTTACCACAAAAACATATTTGTTTGTTTTAGATACTGAAACAATAGACTAGACTTACTTTACATACATGCTTGAAATCTTTCATAAGTCAAAAATAAACTTCATGAAGTGGCCATTCATTTAACAGGTGCATTAAATAACTAACATGAATTCAGTTTACACACAGCCTTTGCTTGAGAGTGTGTGAAGTATGACCACTGCCTTTAAGAAGCAAATGGCTTTTCTTCCAAACTTTGAAAGAAATGTTACATACTGTGAGTACAACTCTTGAACAGTTCTTCAAGGGGATGTTTCTCTCCTCTGCCTTCAATTACATGAGGCTATTCTAACTTTGCACCGTTTATCTGAAGAAAACTAAATTTGCAATTTGAAGCTTTTTGTCACATTAAATTTTTAAAGTTGTTTTGTTGATCTCATCATGAGTACTAGTTTCCTTGGTGCAGAAAATTTTTTAACTTGAGTGACCTGTTCACAGCTGTCTTCATTATCTTTTCCTGTGGATTTCTTTTATGTTTGGAGAAGGTCATGATTCCTGAGGTTGCTGACGTTCCTTACAGACACAGCATGCCATGCTGAGATTAAAATAAATAAATATAGTTGTTAATATAAACAAGATAGAGTTCACAGTGTGTTATTTGCTTGATAACTGTGGCATGGCGACCCAGTTAGAAACTGCTTTTCCTCAAATGTTAAGTGACTGTTACCGGTTAGATTGACTCATGTCGTCTCTGCCGTTCTTAGCCTGAAAGATGTGTAGTTGCATGATTTCTCTAATAGTGATTTGAAAGCCATGTCAGTGTCTAAAGAAGTGTGAGATGAAGGTGTGTCCCTAGCCTACCAGGAGATACAGTTGTAAACCTTTTCTGTCACCATCTGTGTGATTTACTTAGTTATTGTATGTTTTTCTTCCAGAGAGTAGCATGTTGGATGTGATTGTATTGACAGCAATTGTAGATTGTCTTTGAGCAAGTTCTGGGACTTTCCCAAGAGGGAGGAGTTGGAAATTCTTCACTGTTACTGACAGATCTGATATTGCTTCATCAGTTGCTGAAGCATGAGCAAACACAAGAATGGGGGAATGGCCAACCTGATTATGCAGGAGAAGGAGCCCAGGAAAACACTTTTAGCTTAGTGCCATCTCTTACTGCTCAGAGATTTTTTTTTTCCTTGTGCTTCAAACTAAGGGTTAAGCCTATCAGAAAGGTGGATAGTTTATGTGATTGCACATTGCAGTATTATTTTAATAACAATAGCAAATACCTATGTGGAGAATAACGTCAAAGTGAAAAATTTGGTGAAATAGTCTGTCTCTTCTGTTACTTGCACCTCAGTGGGCTCTCCAGTGGTGATCTTCGTAGTGCCATAGTAGTCAGAACGCATAAATATTTTGCCTTTATTTGTAAACGGGTTACTGAAAATGAATATGCATGACTACTTACTGTTAAAGACCTCAAAATAGTAAGCAGAGCCAGCCATTTTGGAAAGTTGAAAATGAGCTTCCTGACTTTAGAGAGTGTTAGTCTAGCTTATAACATGAGTATAAGCTACGCATTGGGAAATACGTTGATGGTACTGCTCTACTGGTTTTAGTATCTGCATATGTTTTTTAGAGACAATGCCTGTATAATGAACCTGTCAACCACAGTATATAGATCATTTTATTGAGCTCAATATCCAGGAGAAAAATATCATGAACGCTTGTAGTCTTAGAAAATAAAGACCTACCCTCCCATTACTGTTGTTGAAATAGGTGTGGGGTTGTTTGTTTGGTTTTTTTTAAAAGTATTTTAGGGCAATAGGAAGCTTGCCAGTTCCTGCAGACAGCATTGGGCCAGCCTATACATGTAGGGCCTGCTACAAGATGCTTAAGTAGCAGAACTCACTCTGTGGCAGAGAAGCAGTGCTCAGTTCTTTGTTGTCTAGGTAGAGAAGCCCATGAGATGTGTATGGTTAGATAAATTGTCTTAAAATAAAAAATACCAGTTTTCATACAAAATACAGTATCTGACCTGGCTTTCAGCCAGATACTGCTCAGGTGTGTTGGTGCAAAGGAAAAACAAACCTGAACTCCTTGAAAATTAGGCCTGTGAAAATGGTATATGGCAGATTGGTGCTGCTGAAGCATGCTTGGGAGCAAGAGGTTTGTTTCATTTGGAGTTTTGACAGATGTTTTCAGGAAGTGCTGTTAGTTAAGTTTTCATAACCTAAAGCTCGGATACCCATCTGCCTTTGGAAATTTTCCTTTAAGTGAGTTTTTTTTTCCTATTTGAATGAGCTACATCTTAATAGAAGTGGTACATGGCCCCAGATTCTAAGGACTGACTGTATTTCAGATGTTAGTCAAAAGCTACTCACTCCCCTCCCTCCTTGTTTTTTTCCTCCATTATTGCACTGTCAGGAACAAAACAGTATTTGAAAGAAGTGGTTTGGGGGAGATGAGACTTTAAAAAACTGCCTACAGCTTAGAATGGTTGATAGCTGATTTCCTTGATATAGGTTAACTATAAGCTTGTAGGGACTGAGTTTTTGTAAACTATCTGTTCTCATGTGTTACTTATTTATCACCAATGCCATCTGCTGGTAATGTGCAGAATATTTTCAGTTTGCATTGTACTTTTAAATAAGAACAGTCAGAAATGACTCAGAATACGAGTTGTTTCATTTGCAGACTGAAAATTTGAAGATTTTTAAAAAATATGCCTATCTTTGCTTTTCTTATTTGTTTGAGAAAATAGTATGTTCCTGTTTTCAAGTTAAGGAATGTCTGAAATCATCGCAGCCGAAGAGCATGGGGGAAGCTCTTTTTGTGGTGCTTTTTATTTTGCTCCTTGTGAATATTTTGCACAGTTTTGAATTACTAACCGCAACACTTAACAAATACATATGACATTTTAGCAAAATGTCATGATCAGTTTACCTTGGTAATATTTGTCTATTTTAGGGCATAATACTAGGATTTTGGTCTAACTTCAAATACACTATATTGTAATAAAAACATTTCAGTTTTGATGAAAACTATAAATATGATAAATATGTCCCTTAGTTAGACACTAAGGGTGCAGTTGTTTGAGGTGAAGCTAAAAATGTGATATGCTCAGAAGACTGACAAGCTTATTACCTCAATCTGTTACAGAACTGGCTTACATTCAAAAGCAAGGAAAACCTCATAGCGTTCTTTCTGAGCTAAATGCTTACACTTTTTCTTCCTGAAAGTTCGCTTTTCGGGATTCACGTAACAATGCCAGTGGTGCAACTTGGGCTGTGTGTGTCTATAATATAATAGGTAGTAGCTTGCTACTTGAGCCCTGCTACTTGAGTAAAAGAAAATTTTTAAAATTTAAAGCATGAGATGCCACTTCATTTAAAAATAATTTACTGTACAATTAAATGTTTTATGAAGAGGTATTTCTTCACAAAACTTTCTAATTCTGAGATGCCTATTTGGGAAGGTGGCCTTGACCTTTTGAGAAATAATAGTATAGAGGGTGTGCTTTCTGTTTAAGGTCAGGGTTATACACCTAGTGTGCAGAAGAGGGGTAACAAGGAGCTTGGTGAGGGGCATATTAGAGTGTTGACAGACCTGTCTGCCAAAGTTAGAAGGTTGTCTGTAATTCTGTGGGGAAATGATGCTCATTTTGTACTGCTTATGGGATGAATATCACTTTCCTGTTGACTGTAAAGCAAACCTATGATGATTAACTTCTAGCTTCAGTGAACATTCCACCACCTCCTCCCCATATTTCTCAGTCTTCTCCACAGTGTTTGCCACCCTGATGTAGCATTTGAGTGGATAAATAGAACAGTAACAGTTACATTCAAAGCTCTGGTGAGAATCTGTTAAAATGTAAAGAAGTATCTGTGGCTCCTGTGGATAAGCATTTGAAAAAAGCTTTGCTGAAAGCTGGTTCTGCTCCAATTTTGTCTTTACATCAAAAAAAAAAAAAAAGTAACACAAAGATTTGATTGCCTTTGTGTTTCACCTGATTTTCTCCCACCCCTTTTCTGGCTGTCCTTGCTCAAGTAAAATTGAGCTTTTTCCTTTTTAACCTGTACTCTGAATCTGTTTCATGAGTATTAAAATAGTTGTGGATAAATGTGGTTTTTGTATCTTGCCTTTGGAAGCTTAATGCTACTGCTTCCCACAACTGTTATGCCTCTAAATGTTAAATTTGGTTCTCTTTATTAATTGCTAGAGCAGGTAGAAATGGATTTTGGGAGGAGGGTGTATTGTCTTGCCTCCTCTTCGCAGGAGATTTAGAATACCTTTTTAATTTTTGTAGTCAGTTGTTGAAATAGGCATTACTTCTCTTTTTAGGACACTTCCATTCTGTTATCTTTCATTGAATGTTCCCATGCTGAAGTAGCTGGTATTTACGTCATGGTAATATTTATTATTTAATGAAGGAAACTCTCCTAAATCGTGGCATTGCTGAAAGACGGATTGTACCTGAATTCCCCTCCCTGTCCTGTATCAGTAAGCTTTCCTGCTATGAAAACTGAGTATTTTCCAACCTAAGGAAGTGAGACTTATGTTGAGCATTAGGCAAGTAGTGGGTAAGAATAACGGTGCTACAGCTTTGCCCATTCAATAAATAGCAGTAGAAGCAATACAGTGATCAGAACGCTCCTGAACTGGAGAAAGATAAGTTAATTTTTGTCGTAGCCATGATGGATGGACAATCAGTATCTCATTTATTGCCATTTTGATTGCTGTATTGTCAGAAGGATTAACTGGATGACACTAGTGGTGAATGATGACTGCACAAATGTGTTATGTCAGTAAAGAGGTAAAGGCAAATGTGTTGGAAAGGCACAGCTTTTGTAACTCTGGTGTGTTTTTTTTAATTATGGGTTTTAACCTGGCAAATTTTTAGCTGCCTCTAAAAGATAATTTACAATAAACTGAACAAAATTATTTTCAAGTTGAGAAGTGGTGTAAGAGAGTAAAGGAGGACTTTTCTGGGTTTGTGAGGTAATGAAGAACAGGTGTTGTCAGAGTTGGTTTTTGTCTCATGCTAGTCTGAACTTGTATTTCTAATGTTAGCCTGTCACATGATCTGTGCACTCACGTGTTCACGCACTACCTAAAAAAATGCAACTAGTGACTGTTAGAGACATTAGTGATTTTGAAAAGACATTTTTTTCTTTGGACTCTAGAAAGTAAAGTCTCCACCCAGTAGTGTTTTTAACTATTGTTTCTTTTTAAACGATTTTATTACGTGATAACCTCACATGGGGAAAACCTAAGGGAAAAATGGGCCACCAGAAATGTTAGTAGGACACTTTCAAGTAGACACGAAAATACTGTGTGTTGTTTTCAGAAAGCTAATGGTTAATTATATTCTGAGAAAAAATGTTACCAAAACAAGAAGTTGCTGGTATCCTTTTAGATCAAACTAGTATCACTTCATGGTATAACAGAAGAGCCTCTGTTTAATATCTTGATGTCTAAGAAAAAACCAGTGATACCTCTTTGAGCTTAAAGGTTCAGTAAACCAAACTTTATTTAAAAAGTCAGTTCAAGGAATTAAGGTATTTGTGATGGGTAATAGACTTCAAGCGTAATATAACTCAGACAAGTGAACCAGGCTTGATTTGTGAGGCAAGTCAAAAGTTATGTCAGTTTTAGATATTGATGTTTTGCCGTGCCTTTAAATGTAAAAAAAAAAAAAGCCAGTCAACCAAAGAGAAAAGCCCAAAAGCCAACTAGGTAACTCTGGGTTCATCTGAAGGTTGTCCTCGTGTGATTGAATCATAGTGCAATGAAAAAGCTACAGGTTACTGAATAAAAGTGTCTCAGTCATGAGAGCGTATATATGCTTGCATGCACGCATCAATGTAACTCCTCAGGAAAGATAATGAAGGTATAATTTCTCGCACTCAAAAAGATCTTCCTATTTCAGTATTCTGTTATCTTTCATGTTGCGGTTCAGTGCATATAAACCTTAGTTTGTTTACTGAAGAAGGGACTGCCTTTCACTACAAAACCTCTGGCAAATTTTGATTTGTGTTTGTTTGTAGAAACAGTACTCTGGTGCCTTGAGTATTGGTTGGCCTGGGCGGTTGCAGGTGGTGCACTAACGCTGCCACTAGATGTCATTGCAGAATCGAACAGCGTTGGTCGTGCAGGGCTCAGGGCTCTGTCGGTTTGCAGCTCTCTGAATTACTGCTTCTGCCATAATTCAGCTGGAGTCCTTTCTGCACCTTCTGTTACAGCTCTATAGACTTGGGCATACAGACTGATGGCTCCCTGACACAGTGTGACACGCTTTTCTGTCCTCATTTTGCATGTGATTCAATGTGCACGTTTTTGAGAAAATTTTGTAACTACAGAGGCATAAGTTTTCTGCTGCTCTGGAAGCTTCATTTTAAATGAGAGAAGAAGGTTGGGTTTCCTTTTTTTTTTTTGATGAGGGGGCGATTGGGGGGTGTGTGAGTCTGGTGTACCCCCCCTTTCATATGCACCTTTAAACAAGATCAGCAGGCAATTAATTAGAAGTTGTGCAACAAATACCTGTGATAACATAAATTACATATTAATTGTATTTATTATTATTCTGTCTTTTGCCTTGCAGACCAGAATCTGTAGAAGCTAGCCCTGTGGTAGTTGAAAAATCGAACAGTTATCCGCACCAGTTGTATACCAGCAGCTCGCATTCACACAGTTACATTGGTTTGCCCTATGCAGTAAGTTTCATGCTAAGTATTCTGTATAAAATAGATTATGTAAAATCTGATGTTCTTGACTGGAAAAACTCTGATTCATGCTTACATTTTTATGTCTTATTGGGAGTTGGGTAACTTGACTGAAGATGGTTGGTTAGAAGCAGAATATAAAACATTGTGCACTTAAATGTAAAACATAATTGAGAAGATAAAAAC
Source organism: Tringa solitaria (assembly GCA_026413425.1). Classification (NCBI taxonomy): domain Eukaryota; kingdom Metazoa; phylum Chordata; class Aves; order Charadriiformes; family Scolopacidae; genus Tringa; species Tringa solitaria. The sequence goes on from JAOXJM010000001.1 coordinate 14,757,833, forward strand.
CAAGAATGAGCAATGACAAAATTTTAAACTATTACCAAAAAATAAGTCTTTGAAGTTCTTTACAAAGTGAATTCTTAGACTTTGGCTTAAATAACCATCAGTGTATGAACGTTTAAGAGCTATAACTTTTCTTTCCACAAAAATCTAGGACCATAACTATGGTGCTCGGCCTCCTCCAACGCCTCCAGCTTCTCCTCCTCCATCAGTGCTTATAAGCAAGAATGAAGTAGGCATATTTACCACTCCCAACTTTGATGAAACCTCCAGTGCTACTACCATCAGTACGTCAGAGGATGGAAGCTATGGAACTGATATTACCAGATGTATTTGTGGCTTTACACATGATGATGGATATATGATCTGTTGTGACAAGTGCAGGTAACGAATATTAATTTAATTTGAAAGGTAAAAATGACTTAAAGCTGCACTGAAAATAATTGTAACTAAATGGTGTTTTAATTGTGTTGAGTCATAGGAAATTTCCTTCTATCAAAACAGTGTGTGAAGGTTGTATGACTTTCTAACAGGCAAGGTAGTTGGTTAAGACCAGTGAGTATTTTATGCCTTATTCCGGTCTGTCTTGACTACTCCATTAATTTGTTCATGCAGTTACTTGTGCACTGTTGCTTAATAAGGGTATATGTTTTTACCCTCTAAAAAGGATATCTCTTTGCTATTTTGTCCAAGTTAATTGTTAGTATGGTGGAATAAAGCCCTAGGGTTTGGTTCTTAGTCTGCATGTACTGAGTAATAAAGCATCTCGGTAAATTACGTATATGAAAATCCAGTAATTTGCAGGATGCAAAATAATCTGAAAGAAAATTCTCAAATATGAGTTTCTCTGTGCATGATCTTTCTGATAAGAACTCTTCATTTTCAAAGGACAGTTTTAAGAATTTTAATAACTATGAAAAGACTAACCTAGATTTTTGCTGGAGAAGCTGAAGTTAAGTGTTTGAACTCCTGTGTTCATGCTTAAGCCCCTACTGGATCATAGTAAAATAAGTAGGTGCTATTAAATACTTGAACAAATGAGCTTAAAAAATTTTAGAGCAGAAGAAGAAAAATCTCATGTTTCTGGACTTAATCAGCATTAGCCTGTATTCTTGCATTCAGTACACTTAATGAACGCTCTGAATTTATTAAATTGTTGTGTATTTCTAAAATTATTGTTACAGCTAATTAAAACCTTAATTTGAGCTGCATTCTTCTGTCTGCTTATGTAACAAGCTTGTTATTAATTTTTTATGGTCCTTGATTCTGATAACCTTTTCCCTTATTTTGAAATTTATTTAGATATTCTTTCAGCAGTGGAGCTGTAGGCAGCCTCCAGTTAGGTAGAGTCTGCTTCTTTTGAAGAAGAGATTCTCTATGAAGAGTTGGAGAGAGTTGTGATAAATTCACAAGTGGGAGGACAACAATGATTTCTGTGTCCCAGTTCCTTCTAGCAATGTGGGGATGAGCATAAACTACTGTCCTAGGTTAGCCTTCAGCCTAGCAAGCAGCCGCTCGTCCCTGACTGCGGGAAGCAGTTGCAGCTCTTCCTGTGCTGCACAACAGTGCTACCAGTCATGTTGTGTGTATAAAAACATGTTCTATTAAAATCTATGTAAATTAAACCATATGTTTGTGTATATATAGATTTTTATATAAAAATAAAAATAATATATATACTTCTAAAAGGAAGTGGAATCCTTTTGTTTAAAAACAAAAATCCTGTTACTACATAAAGCATAAGTTTTGTTGCTGAGGGTAATTGTCTCTATCTTGTTCTCTATTGTGATAATTTACCATTTTTTATTTCCAGTGTTAGAGGAAAATTTCCAAGAGGGAAAATGAGTCTAAAGAAGCAGAGAGACACCAGGAGACAGCCACAAGATTGGAATTACAGTGATCAGTGGAGTAGAAAATCAGCTAGCAGAGTGGTGGCGAAGACAGTGATTGAGATGTAGTTTTAGGCAGTATTCAATCTAAGTAAAGATCATGATGAAAAAAAGAATGGCTCGCTCTCTGTGTCTGTGTGTGTGTATGTGTGTGTATATTATGCACACAATTAAAAAAATGGTACTTAAAATAAAAATGTGGTTTTTTCTTTGTTTTTTTTGTTTTGTTTTTTAAGTGTCTGGCAGCACATTGACTGCATGGGGATTGACAGGCAGCATATTCCTGACATATATCTGTGTGAACGTTGTCAACCAAGGTGAGTAGTTCGTTTGATTTTGAACTCTAACTAGAACAAGTAGAGAATAAAAAAGAGAAGGTAGTGGAACAACCAACAGATGAAGCACAGACTGTGTAGCATAATCCTGGAGTTAGTTCTTAACTCCAGGAACTAGTTCCTAATCCTAGTTAAAGGAGCTACATTTATAATGCAGATGATCTTATTAGTCTGCGTTCCCTTGCTCACAGTAGTTGTTTTACCTCACTAGGTGGCGGGGATAAACCCTTGAAATGCTTATTGGAATTGCAGTGATTCCTGGATCCTTTCTCAGGCTGACCAGTACATAGACAATCCATTGCAATTTCATTTCATGATGGTTAAATATTGAGAACCCTTAGCAGCAGTGTTTTCAGGTTAGCTGTCCCACCAGTATTTCTCAGTGTCTTCTGGTTTTATGACCCCATTCCAATACGCTGCAGCTGCAGTGCTCACTCAGAGGATTTTTTTGCTCTGGAATGAGTATTCATGTGCCCCACCCCCCTCCCCCTTACACTTGAAGTCATATGACATGACAAGGAGGGCATTTTGTTCTGACTCTGTGGTAGGGAGATTATATCTGACTGTCATCACAGTTGTCCTGTGATGTAGAGTATAAAATGCTACCCATTACTTATGTTGCGGTGTGTTAATTAAACAGTGAATAAAAGACATGTGTGTTCAGAACACTTAAATTACCAATAAATGATTCTTTTATTTCTGAAAAATAGCTTGGACCTTGTTGTCATAGAATATATGTTTTGTATTGTGACAATTGCTTTGAAGACTCTGTGGGAAAATGGTTTAGTGCCTGCTTATCTGTAATCCATGGACCAACTGTCAGTCTTCTGAGCTATCAAGTTTCATTATGTTTTCAAGTGATTTTGATACTTGTATGTGCTTTGCATTAAACTGGAATTGGACAGTGCACAACTGATGTTTTTCTAAGTATCTGATTGTTCAGCAAGTCGGTTGATTCTGTAATAATCAGTGTAAAATGGTAACTATGAAAAGGTCTGTTTCAGTACTTAGATATATTAATGTATTAGTGTGAAGAATGGAATAAAATGTATTTTTTAATTTCAGGAATTTAGATAAAGAAAGGGCAGTGCTGTTGCAACGAAGGAAAAGGGAAAATATGTCAGGTGAGTAAAGTTAAAAGATCTTTCCTTGGTAAAGGTTATAAAATAAGTATGTATCAACTGTATAGACTTAAGAGTGTGTAAACAGCTCCTGCAATTTTGATAGCCTTCTGCATATAAGGTTCAGTAAATCAGTGCCTTTTACTTGACTTTATCGTTAGTAAGATAACATTATATCAGTATTGTTGCAGTTCCATGTGTTTATTAAAGGATGTCACCACTGCTTTTTTTCTTATCATTGTGGAACAATTCAATCTGTTTGAATATTGTTAAGGTTCTGTAATAATGAATGTAGGTTTTATAATAATGACTACTTTGAGTAAGTTACTGAAGACAAGATAGAAAAGGTTCAGGTTTCATCTTGTGTGACAAGAGAGGGTTACTAAGTTACTTTCTGGAAAAAAAAAATATTTCAGAGCTCTGTCATTTTTTCCTTTGTACTATAGGTGACTCATATCCTTATACTAATCTTATAAAACTGTTCCCTTGCAGGTGATATTCCTGTCTCTAAGAATTACATAATTGAGATTTAAAATACTCTAGCATAGTTTTGAGAGGGAATCCTAGTTCTGATTTGTTGGACATAGATTTGGGTTTGTGTGTTGGTATATTTTATGGTTTTGGGCTTGTTTTGACAACAAGAAAAGTTGCTAAGCTTAGGTAATGCAATTATATTGTGTTTTGGCACTTTTTTGGCCTTTGGGAACTAGATAAGGCTTGTAGTGTAAGTGCCTATTTCAGTCTATATGAAATTAACTCTTCTACTGTTTATAGAATTTCACAACTCAGCCAGCCTAGTTGTCAGGAGTTCTGTCCAGCCATTACCAAAATGTGTCATGGGTTTCTTGATTGGCAAGTGATACTTCAAAGTATTACAGAAGTCACCCTCCTAAACTTAACATGTTTTACTTTCAAATCATGTCTCTGAAATACTGGGGTATGTGCAAGTCTGTGTGTGTGTGTTAGGATTTCTTTAAAAAACACCATGTAGATAAGGTCCTTCTGCCTACTTCATACACCTTCAGAAAATTCTGAAGTGTGTGGTGTGGCCTAGAAGTGTGTGTGGTTTAATAGTGCTTCTTGGTGCAGTTGCACTTTCTGCTGTCCAGTGCTAAGCTGCCTTAAATCATTAATGACTTACTTAGAACACTACAATCATTCTTTTGTTTTGTCTGTTTTCATTTTAACAGAACCAAACTTTGTAAAGTTTTGGTTGACCTGCTAGATAGTACAATTATTTTTTTTTGTAGAGTTTAGAATGAAATTTTTCTGAATCTATTGAAATAATAGTACAAGTACATTTATAATTCAAGTTAATGAGCTTATAAGGTGGTATGATGATATCGTAAGGATGAACTTGAATTTACATACAGGACAGGGGAAGTTGGTGGTCAGTTATTTAAGTCATCTCTTAAGATTTGTAGCCACATTGTCTGATCGTTTACTATAAACTTCAGGGAGGAGAGGGAGTCAAAATCTTAGCAGGAGCTGAAAAGATTTTACCTTTAATGTAGTGTTACCTAAGTTTTTTATGTTTATTTTTTAGGATATATTATCTAGATGTGTAACTTGTTCAAGGATGTTGCTTCAAGCTGTCCGGTCTTGAAACTAGTGCTGATGAAATCACTTGCTGCTTATGGGGAAATGACTCTGGCCCATAACTTCTTGTGAAATTTGAAGAGTTTGTATCTTGCCTTCCAAGATGCAAAATCTTCCCTTGGTGTGCTTTACTAGGGCTCTTCAAAGTGAAAGCAGGTTATGTAGGTTAGGAAGGAGTGTCTCAAAACAACTCTGTGTAATTATATATTAAGTTGAGGTAATTATTCTTTACAGTAAGTTGGGGCGCAGTGTAGGCAACAATATTGAAATGTTGCTTCCCTAAGGAAGACAGTGTTTTATGGGGTTTTTTGGGGGGGTTGAGCCTGGGGTCGGGTGGAGATGTTTGCCTTTGACCTAACAATTCTGTAAGCACTAGTGTATGGACGACAAACGTTGACAGTTTCAAGAGGCCCTTGGGTTTTCGTTTCTCAATCATTGGTTATTCTGCTATTCGTTCTTCTTTGATTAGAAATTTCTTCTATGTGTTTTATTTATGCTAGTTCAGAAAACAGTCCCAGCATAGATGTAAACAAATTCATAGAACTTCATCAGCTCTTAGTATATAAAGTGTAATTACGTGTCTAATAAATTGTTCAAAAGAAAAACCAAGATGGTAAAATTGGATTGCTTATTATGCACGGAAGAATCCTGTTAAGCAAGAAAAATCAGAGTAACCAGTAGCTGGAGTGCTTTATTTAGTAAAGAAGGTTTCAAGAATTAGGACTGTTGAGTGCACTGATTAAGGCAACATCCTTCTGAGGCTCAGAACAAATGCTTTCTTTGCTCTCATATAAAGTATTTGTAAATCCTGCTTCTGTACAGTTTCAGAAAAAAGTCTTGCTTAGTGTGAAGTAGATTTACTGAAGGAAGAATATATGTAAAAGCTGCTAAAATCCAAGAAGTCTGTACTGAGCACATGTGAACAGCAGTCTCCTATCTCTGTGCACCATCTCTCTTCCAATCCTTCCCATGCTTCACAGCCTTTCATCTTGACAGAACTAGGGTAATCCTGTTTCAGGTCAGGAAATGTATTTGTCTGACATAAATGCTGATGAATGCTAAATTTCAGGCTTGGCATTTAGGTCTGTGGGTGCACAGCGCAAAGGAAAAAAATTCTGTCAGTTTGTTATATGATCTTGTTTTAACAGGTAAAATAGACCTTTTTTTATCTTCCCTGAGTAGCAGAATGGTACTGTTAAGGGGTTTTGAGGGGAGAAGGCTTTTGGCTAAATTGACATATTTACCCTGAAAAAGGTACTTGACACTGCAAATCGCAGTTGAAATAATTAATTACAACTTACACATGACTGATTAATAGGGCTTCACAAGAAATGCTGGGCACTCATTAATTTTAATCCCCTCTAGAATACAGTCATCTGAGAGAATCCTAAAGCCATATTACAAGTAAAAGCTATATATAAGTGAACAAGTTAACAAATAATATTTTTACCATTTTTGTTCTGATTCTAATTTTGCTTATAATTGAATATGATAATACAATTCCATTCAGAAAACAAATAATCTGGTATCTTTCTGTTACTGGTATTACAAACATCTGTTAATTACCAGCTTCTCATTGGTCATTCATTTTTAGGCTGTTGCAACTGCTGGTGAATTTGGCATTTGAATGCTTGAAGCATTTGTCAGTACCCATTTTTGTTTTTTGAAAGCAGGTGTAGAGTAACTAGTGAATGTTCTTTCTACAGTATTTGACTGAAGAATATTCTTTGTTTTAAAGATGGGGATACCAGCGCAACAGAGAGTGGTGATGAGGTTCCTGTGGAACTGTATACTGCTTTTCAACACACACCAACTACAATTACTTTAACTGCTACAAGAGTTACAAAAGTCAATGATAAGAAAAGGAAAAAAAGTGGAGAAAAAGAACAGAACATAGCAAAATGTAAAAAAGTAAGTAAATGTAATTTCTCTTTTTATATTTCTATGCTATAAATTATAGCTATGTGATTTCTCTTATCAAGAGACACTGGTTTGAAAAATTAGACTATTGTTAGTAATAATAATTTACTACCTGGGTTTGATTGAAATGTAGTATTCTGGGGTAAATGATACAATTTTCCCTGCCTCTTACCCTCACATCCCCCCTACCCCCAACCTTTTCCCAATTCCAGTTAATATATGCTAGTCATGAAAGTTCAATTTTATAATTGAGACAAAATTTGTAAGGAGGAATTGTACTTACTGGACCACCTGATGTAGTTGGAGGTGGGTCAGAACAGACTTCAGATACCCAAATAAGAATGTGTCTGAAAGTCTTTGGTTGTGGATTGTTTTAAGATGAAAAATGTTTGCTGTATGCTGTCCTGATGTGACTTCGTGTGCATTTATTTTAATTGAAATTGTGTGGAAGTGTGCTGTCAGAAAGTTAGCTACTAAACTACTTCAGTAAAGAGGGTGCTGACATATTATTTAGCTACAGCTGTAAACAATGCAATATATGTGAAGACAAATGTAATACGTGTGAAGAAGTACATGGAATTTCCTAAGCTAAGAAGTTCCTTTCTGCAGTTCAATTTTACTGAGTTGGATGAGAATTTTGTCCTTTAAAACTAGATGTCAGAATTAGTTACCAGTATCTTTTTGGAAATCTTGATTAAAATGTTTCCTTTTCAGTGAATGGTTCTGAATATAAACTTGGTACCACATATCCTTCTGTTATCTCCCAACATTGTGTGAGGTAATGCAAAGAAGGAGATATTGTTGCAGAATGACAAACTACTTTCAGAAGTTAACAGTATAGGACATCTGTCACACCTGCTTCCCCCTCCCCTCTTTCCACAAATAGTGTAGTGAAGGATGTGTGCAATTTACAGATTTGCTTGATAAGGGTGGGGTATTCTGTAGGTAAGTTTTCAGTTACTTTGTCTTAAATTCTGAAGTTCTAGAGGGTTATGTTGTCATATGGGAGAAAGGTGAGGGTATTTGGTCTACTTGCTCTGACATACACTATGCACTTAGTTTGGAATGCTGAATTGATTTTTAAATTCTATTTTGTAAGATGTAACACACTGCTGTCTTGAGATTTCAACGTTTGTTCTGTTGTTATCATCTTGCATATCTTACTGATAATGGTCCACGTTGGAAAGCTGTTAGTTTGTAGATAAATTTTGAATTCCTTAAGAGATTTTGGTTTTCCTCCAAAGAATTTTGTATTCTTAATGTAATATTATATGTAATATTGTTTTAGGCATTTCGAGAAGGATCCAGGAAATCTTCACGAGTAAAGGTAATGAGATTTTGTTTGGTTTTTGTTTTAAACCTTAATTGTACATTACTTAATACAACATGAAGCATCAAGAGTGCACTTGGGGCTATACATTAAGCAGTAAAATACTCTTGATAACTGATGTACTACATATGCATTATAGTAATTTTAAAGTAAGGTATGAGCACTAGATTTTTGTCCTGTAAATTTAACTGAGATAATGTAGTGTAAGTTTGTATTCTGAGAGTACTTGGTTTTCAAGAGCCAGTGGAGGAACTGGGGCTTTGTTTGTGCTATGCAAGGGAGTAAAACTTAGTGCAGACCCCATTTTAACTTAGTAGCTCCAGCTTTTCATAGATCTAAGCAGCAAAAGAAAGAAATTACCATATTGCATTTGAAAGTTAAACTCATTTAGAAGTTTTAAAAGTTAAGCTCTGATGTACCCCCATATATTCATCTGGTGGGACTCTACTCACTCGTGCTAGCGTAGCTTAAGGAATTGTGTTGAGATGTCTGCTTTGTAAGATCGAAGTGTTATAGCACTCTTTACATTTTCTGTGAGAGAAAAAATATGTATGGTCTGAAAACTAGGTATTTCCAATAGTTTTTTTTTTTCATCCTTGGAATATATAAGAACAAGTGGGGAACAATTTATACTTCAAATGTATAAGATGTGACTTGCCAATAGCGAAGACAGACTTGGGGAAGAAAATCTCTATCTTGTGCTTTTTGAGTATGGTGTTTGTAAGGTTCCATTTTGTGTTTTCATGGTTTTCTTAGCATCACACCTTTTTTAGTACTGTTTGTGTGTATGGTTCTCTTGATGCACAAAAGAAATGTAATCGGTAAGAGGTAAACTGATTTGCTGAACTGCTTGCTGTTTTATTAATGTTTAATAGTGTCTCTGCTCAGGTGGATAGAAAAGGGAGCGTTGGTTGGCTGCTGCTGTCCATAAGGAGCATTGGTTGGCTGCAGCCTGGCTGCTGCTTGTGAGGTCTGGAGGTACAATGGCACTTTCTTTAAAAGTGAAAGGATCTGAAGCATTGCAGAAGAAAATTGTTTAGTGAGGAACAGATAAGGGGAAAGAAATGATCTCTGCAAAGCCTGTAACAGTAGAGTCACAACCTTAATGTAGTAGGTGTAGGATGAGTAAAGTTTAGTGACATGTGAAGCAGAAAAAAGATACAGCATGACCCTTGAGGTTGAAAGGGGCAAATCTGTGTATTACAGGATGGAAGCTGGAGTTCTTTATATTTGCATATGTCCACAAAAGTTAAGTAGGAAGGGAGATTGACCCTCCAGCTCCTGCACTCATAGATTCGTGATGCAGTGCAGTTGTGGGAGGAAGTAATGTCAGTCTCTATCCTCATCCCACTAAAAGCTAGAATCCATACTGAAGGGGGAGTGTATTCCTGAACTTGGGTGATATTTATGGAATAAAATTCATGCAAGGACAAACGTAATGCTACTGTATTGAACACAGTGCTTTTAAATAATGCATAATTTTGTACCGACTTCCTTAAAAACCCAAAAAACCAAAAACTACCCCAGCCCTTAAATCAGTGGCATACCTTTGCTCTTTATTTTGTGTTTTGTAGACTTATTTTTTATGTTAATATTTTCTTTTTGCCTTGTAACATCTGGTCACTTACTTTAATTTTTAGGGCTCAGCTCCAGAGATTGATCCTACTGACAGTTCAAACTTTGGATGGGAAACTAAAATCAAGGCATGGATGGATCGTTATGAAGAAGCAAATAATAACCAGTACAGTGAGGGTGTCCAGAGAGAGGCGCAAAAAATAGCTCTGAGATTAGGCAATGGAAATGACAAAAAAGAAGTCAGCACCAGCAATCTGATTTTCAAACCGCCAGTAGAGGTAACAAGCTTTGTCAGTTTCTAGTTTATAAAGAAATTGTGCAATGTCTTTTTCTATCCTTAACATCGGTTAATTCCCAGCTTAAAATCAGATCCATGTAACAGACTTTAGCATTTCACAGCAGAAATCTTGAGGAGAAGTAGTCATTGTAGCAGATTAATGGAAGCATCTTTGCTTCTTTTCCTCAAAGACCATCATGGCATATGGGACACCCTCCTTAGAGGAATATCCCTGCTTACAGAGCCTTTTGCCTACGTAGAGGCTACTTCCTTTTTGATTCGAGATGACAGTTATGAGAGGTGTGAATTCACTAATTGTCAGGGTATGTATTGGTTTTTAATTAAAAGCCATCCTTCCATCTAAAGATACGGAAATAAGAAATTTGGAGACTTTCTCGGGATTCGTTTTTATTACTATTTTGTTGTTTTCCTGTTCTGTTACCTTCAATGGATCATGAATGTCATCTTATGTTTGCATGTTTTGTTTTGTTCAAAGGAGTTGAAGCCTTTTAAAAGCACTATGCAAAACATTGCAGTAATTTGTCTTAGTAGTGTTAAGTGCACTGAGGGATATAGTATTTGAATTGTGAGAACGTGAATTTGTTGGTTTTCAGCCATGTGCTGGAGAACTAGGGCTAAAGTATTCGTTGAATCTAAATTCATAACTAGTTACATTGGTAGGGGAACAGGACAGTTTGATCAAAACCAGTGTGAGGTTTCATTACAAAAAGGAGGATGTTTTAGTCCATAGAATTGTTTAGTGGCTGTGAAAGTATAATCTGCTGTTCAAATGAATAGAAAAATGGTAGAAAATGATACTTCATAAATTAACTTATGTCTTTATAGAGTTACGTGCAAAAAAACAAGAAAATTTTAAAAGCTGCCAAAGACTTGCCTCCTGATGCACTTATTATTGAATACAGAGGAAAATTCATGCTGAGAGAACAATTTGAAGCTAATGGATATTTCTTTAAAAGGTTTGTTTATTCCAAATGTTTTAATAAGGTGACTGTTAAAATGCTGTTTTGCTGAACTCTTGCCTCAAGTACAGGTGGCTCTTAGTTACCAGCAGTACCTTGTGTTTTACTGTTGTCTGATTGAAAATAATTGCAATTGGAATCTGATCTCCCCCTTCTCTTCTGGATGTCCTTATAGATCTGTTTAGGAGGTAGTTTCCTCTTTCTTTGTTCTTCCCTGATTACAGGATTCTGCATTCTCAGTTGGGTAGTTGTGCACCTTAAACCAGAGATTGGTAGATTCTGCCATCCTAAAATAATTCAGAAAGTAACAGCAAATCTGTTTCTCTCTTTTGTGAGAGAAATAGATTTTAAGTCCATCAGGCCAAGAATGGAATTGGATCAACTTTGGGCTGTTTTACTCTCAAAGTTTTCTAGGTTAAGTTACTGAGTGATATGTGACTGCAACCTTCTTCCTGTGGACCATTTTGAGTTCTACTATCCTCTGCACAGACACATCTACTTGAGAAATTGCAGGAGGCCTGTTGGAGGAGAGAACACAGAGCTTTTGCTCAGTAAAGATGGAAGGGTTCCCTGGCACTTGTAATAGCACAACTTAGAGCACGTCTTGGCAAAGTAGATGCCCCCTTTCTTTGGGAGGGTTGGGTGCTAGTGATAACTGCAGGTGTTAGCAGGGATGTGGAGGTGTTGTTTTTATTCTATTTTTTTAGATGATTCGATGGGGCACCAAATTTCTACCTGAGTTTCATTTTTAGGACCTGCCATAAGAAAAGTTTAAGAAAGATGAAGAATGTTAACCCTATGTCTTCTATGTCTAGTGCTTGCTGTGTTACTGTTCCTCCCTTTAGAGTCTATGCAGAAGAATTACATTCTGGGCTGTAATTCAAACTTTTGATATTCTGAGAATACATTTGGAGAATGTACCAGTTGGAATCACAAATCTTAAATACAGATGTGTCATTCTCAGATTAACCCACAAATTTGGTGTATCATCCGAAACATAGAATCATACCGCTAACTAATGTGAGAAATAAGTGATATTTGGCATCTTTATACATGATAAAACTCTGCTTTTCTTGTATCTTTTTCAGGCCATACCCATTTGTCTTGTTTTATTCCAAATTCCATGGACTAGAAATGTGTGTTGATGCAAGGACTTTTGGAAATGAAGCTCGATTCATCAGGCGTTCATGTACACCGAATGCGGAGGTGAGCATATACATAAATTAGGTTTTATTTACTTAGAAGTCCCCTTCTCCTTGAGTTTTCCAGTTTATCATTTGAGTAATCCCTACAATGACTATAGAGGTACTTTCTTGGGGGAAAAAAAAAAAACAAACAAAAAACCAACAGAAAACCCCACAAAACCAAAAAAACCTGGCAAACAAAAAAGCCCAACTTGATTCATGATAATATAATTATGTTCTCTTGAATATAGGTGAGGCATGTAATTGAAGATGGAACAATTCATCTTTATATTTACTCCATCCATAACATTCCAAAGGGAGCAGAGATTACTATAGCATTTGATTTTGATTATGGAAATTGGTGAGTACTTGAGCATGCTGTTGTAAAATACATCTAATGCTTAATAAGTTATGTTGCGATTCAGAGTGCCTTTGTTTTTTTATCATTTACTTTCTTGCATGCTTTAATAACAGCGCTCCTTAAGCTCTGTATTTACAATGAACGGGGGGGAGGACAAGATTTCTTTCGTATTTTTATTATTACGTATATGTTGCTAATTTCAGCAATGCTGTAGTTACTTACAAGTGATGTGGAAATGATACAAACTTAGAGGAATATGAATAAAGATATATTATGAAAACTTATTGTATGTACATGTCCTGTAGTGTGGGGAGAGTAGAGGGAAGAAAATCTAGAACAATTTGATAATGCCTGGTTTATTTCAGAGTGTCTCTGAAGTGTAAGTTCAGGAAGACAGTGTTGGTGGAATTTAGTTATAAATCGTGTTTGTTTAATGTAGGATTAAGAATGTTCTAATACATTGAATGAGTAGTGCCTTAGATTCTATAGTCTGTTACACATTTTCCTGAATATAACTGCTGCTCCATTGATGAATTGGGGAAAGCTCTCATAAACTGTTATTGCTGTTTGTAAGCACCATTTTGAAATGGTAAAGGAAATAATTGTTACAGTTCCACTCATGTATGTAGGCGTTGCTATTCAAACACCTCTTTGAAATCTGATGGCAAAATAAGGCCTTTGAGTGCTATAATCTAGTAATGATTTCTCTGAGCTAGTAGGAAGTGTTCTAGGGTATAGGTACATGGTGCAGGCACACCTAGGCTAATATAACCTTGCAAACAAGCATCGAAGAGCCTGTTTCTGTATGTGCACCTGGTTGGGTTCAGAACCAGTCCTCAACTGTTTCACCTTCTGCTACACCAAGGTGCTACGCTTCCCTGTGATCTGCTTGTAAGCCATCTTGGGTGCAGTGCTGTGCAGATGTGACTTCATGCTTTTGGACCTGATCTAGTTACGTGCATAGCGTTACTACCTGCATTAATCAACTTGGGTTCAGACTAACTCAAGATACCTTGCACTGTTAAGTGTCATGGATATACTCCCACATCCCTCACATGAAGGCATCCTGGAGGTTGCCTGGTTGATAGGTTTTTGGGAGTTTTGTTATTTATCCTTTTAAAAATACGTAGTAGTTATATTTACTACCTGCAGCTAACAGCCTGTATAAGTTGAAGGTGTTTGAATAACAGTTCCTATGTATCTAAGTGGAACTTAAAATTGTACGAGGTGACTTTTGAGTTCTTTCCAAGTGTGGTCATTCCGTAAGTTGTGTCTACTGCCTTTGCATAAAGTAAGAACTCTGCCTTCAGTGCATCTGTTAAGTTCTTTAGTGTGATGGTTATATTTCCACCCAGGCTATACTCAGGTTTTAGACCTCTGTCTTGTAAGCAAATACTAACCTTGAATTTAAAAGAATTCCATGTGGCAAACAGCCACCAATTCTGTTAACCAGTAGATAAATAAGATTTCTGAACTACAGCAATATTGTATGTCTGGTGAAAACTTGCCAGCTGCTTTTAATATGGTTGGTTTGCATCATAGCAAGTGTATAATGTGAAATGTATCAGCTCGTGTGATTTAGTGTTGAAAAGTTTTTGTTGCTGTACAGCCTAACCAAAATACACCTTCTTGTATTTAATCACTTCTAGTAAATACAAAGTGGATTGTGCTTGCCTCAAAGAAAATCCTGAATGTCCAGTTCTCAGACGTTCTGAACCTACGGAAAACATCAATACGGGATACGAAACCAGAAGGAAAAAGGGAAAGAAAGAGAAAGATGTCTCAAGAGAAAAGGAGACTCAAAATCAGAACATCACATTGGACTGTGAAGGAGCAGCCACCAAAATGAAGATTGCAGATAATAAACAGAGGAAGCTCTCTCCCCTCAGGCTGTCCATTTCTAATAATCAGGTATTGACACAAAGGTGATGGAAAGAAAAGCTTTTAAACACAAATACTCTCCTTCTGTAGTTACTGAAGGAATTTTAACAAGTCACTGAAAAGGGGTAATGATGGATAAGCTGTTTAGAATTTTTTATACTGTTCTCCGTTTTCCTTAATACTTCATTGTATTTAAAGATATGTTGGTTCCCATACTGGTTTTAAGTATACCTTTTTCCTCTGTATTTCTTTGTGGATCTCTGATGTGAAAGCTTCATGTCATGCTTTCGGGAGCAACTAGTCCACCCTCCAGTGTATTTTGGTTAGTTGCTTGCATTACTCAGGAGCATAGTATTTTAAACATAGCAATATACTTAATGCCCTGCTGCTGTAACAAATAAAACTTCAACTATTAAGTGTTGGCTGCAGCTCTGTGTACAACATTAAATACAGTTTAGGAAGCCTGTAATTTAGGGAGGAGGAAGGTGTGCTTTGAAGCCGAATACTGGATAATAGGTGGAATGTACCAGCTACCTGGTAATATACCATGTAGTCAGTTTCAAATTAGTGTTTCTTTTAATGTGCTAGCTTGAAAGAACTAGTGGGAGAGATACATAAGATGAATTATTAACTTAATATTGCAGGACAGCTATTAAAGAGAAATATTTAATAGGAGAAGATAGTTACCTTAGTAACTATCTTTCTTTTCTTTCTTTTTGGGGGTGGGTGGTGGTGGTGGTGATTTTTACTTTTTTAAATTTTATTATTTTCCTTATGTGATGGGTTTTGATGATAATTTAGGAGCAGAGAAAAAGGAGTTACTCTGGGAGAGAGCGAGTTCTTAGTCTTTTAACATCACTTAGGAGTGAAGGTAATAAGGTGAAAATGAGCATATTGACACCTAGTTTTCTTAAAATGATCAAATTGTTCTGGGGTTTCATTAGCTAAATAGGTTAAAAATGCTTGGAAATCCAGAAGGCATGCCATGTGGCTGACTTATGATCTCCAGGGGCAATGTTTAAACTTTCTCATCTTAAGTGCTTTTTTGGGTTTAACAGGCCATAACTGGTATTTGGAACCTTCTCCTGAGATTTTAACATAATATACAATGCTTTTATAGAACAATCACAGGAGATTGTTTTCAAACAACCTCACAGGAGGTTTTTCAAAACAGAACTTAAATCAGTAAGAATTGTGAGAAGAATAAAGCTGTTAAAACATGTATCTAAACATAGAAACCTGTCAATTAATAGCGTTTTTCCTGGGGTGAAATATAATGCTGAGGTAAAGAAAGTATATGGAAAAATGTAAATACACTTTTAAGATGTCTTAAAAACACCATGTCATCTATACAAAAGTGAAATCGTATATAGGACTAGTGAACACACATATTTTCAAAGCTGCTGTTTAATCTATTTATTTTTTTTTTATTTTTTTTTTCCCCCCAACATGGATAACCATTATTAGTTGGCTAACTCTTGTGTTTCCTTATGGTATGGGCACTATCATTAGATTCTATACCGAGAGTTGAAATGGAAAGTGTGACGTCAGTAGAATACATTCTTGAGCTGAGAACTTCTACATAACTGTCTGTTAACATCTCCTTTGACATTAATTCTGTTGCATTAAAACTAATGTTTGTTGGTTGGTTATTTTTTTTTAATGTGGGTGTAATGTAAGTTTCCGTTGGCTTGGAGGTTTAATTCTGTTTTTTTTAATATTTTTTGGTTTTGGTTGGTGGGGTGGGTGAGTGGGGACTGAACCCCAATGTTTTAATAAGGTCAGCATGCTAAAGAAACGTGTCTAAGCTCAGAATGGAAAAATGATTTTATTTATGGATTTATATGAAGCGGATTATTAGATTTCTTCACATTTCTGTATTGATTTATTGACTTGGTTACCCTTGCTATATTGTTCTGAGGATTCTTAGTTCTGCGTAGCTTTTACTTTTCCCTAGTTTGCAACGGTGGAGTTTGTGTAAAGCAGTTGTTTTTGTCTTTCAGGAGCCAGATTTTATTGATGATATAGAAGAAAAAACTCCCATTAGCAATGAAGTAGAAATGGAATCAGAGGAGCAGATTGCAGAAAGGAAAAGGAAGATGGTAAGTTGGGAAGGAAGCAGGTGCTCAAAGTTGTCACTAAGGCTTAGTGACATCTGCTCTTCCTATGCTAATTGCTGCCTTTTTTGTAGGCTTGTAGAATCTGAGTATATATGAAGTCAGATCCTTACATGAACTTCAACTTAAAACACAAGGCTTGCTATTTGAGAGCATTTCAACCGGCTTGATCATTGCTTCCTGACACAAACCTTCAGCTGTATATAATTTTCTGTTGCCTTTAAAAAAGATGTTGTAGAAATCACATAGATTTTGTTTTCTTCACTTTTTATTATTGAATGTTATTTGTGATGACACTATATAGATAGGATTGGGAGTCCAGATTTTTACCTGACTGCATATTTTTTGAGTTCCCAGTTTACAAAGCTTCAGAAATCCTAATTTTCAGAGGTTGGCAGAACAGTATTATGAAAACTGGCATTTTAAGATGTACTTTTTTTGTTGGGCATGCAAAATGTGAGATAGAACTTTTGATTTAACTAGTAATTTCAAGTATAATCATATTACAACAATCATGTTATTGTTTGTGCTCATAGAACTTCTTACTAGTAAGTCACTATTTTTATCTAGTTCTTAAATCCAAAGCAGGTCTCTCTTCTTGTTTGTCAGGGTTGGTATGAATGCAAGCCTTTCTTCAGAAGTCTGTAATAATTGCAGTCATTGTAACGTTTCCCTTTTCTCTGATTTTTTGCTGAAATTGGTCTGCATGTCAACATGCACTGAACATGTTCTGAAGTACCTAAAAGTATATATATATAAATTATTTATTTATGTATTTACATATGCAAAATCTTTTGACTGAAACTTGATCATGATTGTTATTAAATCCATCAGACAAGAGAAGAACGGAAGATGGAAGCTATCCTGCAAGCTTTTGCCAGACTAGAAAAAAGAGAAAAAAGAAGAGAACAGGCTTTGGAAAGAATCAGCACAGCAAAAACTGAGGTTAAATCAGAATGCAAGGAAGCACAGATTCTCAACGATGCTGAATTTATTCAGGTAGTTATCTGGAACTTTATTTTAAAACTAGCTTTTAACGTGGCATATTTTATTTGTTTGGATGTCAAGCTGCACTTGAAGGTGTATGAAACTTTTCTTTTTTTTTTTCTTCTAAACTCAAATATATTTGACCAAAATATACATAGTTCTTTGACATTCTAGTGTGTTAGCTCCCAATTATTTTTTTTCAAGAAATATGTATAGGATCCATTTATGAAGAATTCCAGTTACATTAATTTATGCCAATGTGCACACACATATACCAACTGTATAATTCAGTCTCTCTTTAAAGTTCAGGACAGGAGGTGTTTACTGATGCTGACTTTAGCCAGAGGAAGTGGCTTTCCTTAGGCACCCTCTATAACTAGTAGAGAATAACTTGCTGCTTCAATAGGTTATTCAGGAACAAATTATAACCCTTCCTTTTAAAGGAAAGAAATTCCTAAGGCATAGTTTGTTCTGAGTTCTTGCAGATAATACTTAATGTTTCACAAACACTTTTTTTTTACTCTATTGCTGCTGGATGCTAGGATGCTTTTTACCTTGCAAATAGTCTTACAGATTCTCAGTTCAAGTTGTTTACCTGGATAATTTCTGTCAGCATGGTGTTAAGTATGTGACAATGCTTTTTGTGACAATGCTGAACACTTGGTAAACTATAAATTACAAAAAGGTTATGGGACTGAAAGACATTGATGTAAGCAGCTGATTTCTAGTTTATAGATGAATGCATGTGCTATGGCAATTCTTACACAAATCTGTGTTGACGTGACCAGCAACTGGTGTGTGTGAATACTCTGCTAATGATGTAGCAGGTACTTGGGAGAAAAATACAGGAAATATTTTAGTTTGCCTTGAAGATGGATAGAAATATTTTTGTTGTTAGAACTAAAATACTTCAGAGATAATGAGACAGAGTCTTTTTGGACCTGTAAAGGGGGAACTGACACTTATCTTTTAAGAAAGGTAACGTAGCTTTACATATGTGTGGGATCTGTTTACTAGACTCTTACTTTGTACCAGGAACCAGCAAAAGAAGAAACTGCCACCAAGCCTACCCCAGCCAAAGTTAATAGAGCTAAACAGAGAAAAAGCTTTTCTCGGAGTAGAACTCACATTGGACAGCAGCGTAGACGACACAGAACTGTCAGCATGTGCTCAGACATCCAGCCGTCTTCTCCTGACGTGGAAGTAACTTCCCAACATAATGAAACTGAGAATGCTGCACTGGTAGCTGAGCCTGAGACAGAAACCATTGTTACAGAAATGGTTACTGAAACGGAAGCTCCAGCACTTAATAAATGCCCTACTAAGTATCCCAAAACAAAGAAGGTATGTCTCTTAAGGGATGGGGAGTGACTCTTTTTCAGCACACTTAGCAAGTTTTGAAAATTTTATTCGGTGAAGGGGAAAGGGAAGTCACACATTGAAACTTCTTGTCAAATGTACAATAACAATTCCAAGATGGTTTTATCTTAAACCCCTGAACATATTACTTTTTTTTATTTAAAAGGCACCTGTGTCATCCTGTAACAGTTTATTGCTTCACTATTAAATTCTTGTCAAGAGGGCAGACTAGAATCTCCTTTTTT
>JAOXJM010000001.1:14786822-14810664 GCA_026413425.1 Tringa solitaria
CTCCAACAACCAAAGATCCTGGGGAGAGACCCAGTGTGAAGGGGGATGAGATAGAATGACTTCAGTCTGTATAAACATTGTGCATCATTTTCCACTACCATTTTGGTAGCTGTCTCCAAACTGTTACTAGCACAAAATAAACCCTGCAGATGTTCTTTGTGCTGTAGTGAAGGCCTAACAGTGTTGGGGATGGACATGGGCTGAGGAGTTGAACATCCTTCTGCTCAGATGCTCCAGCTATTCCAAAATAGAAGGATTTTGTAGAGCTAATTGAAGGGAGAACATAAGTGCAGTCTTCAAAGTTTCACTGCAGTGGGGCTGTAAGTTCACTATGCAGAAACCAGTGTGCTGTAAGCAAAGAATGTGGGAAACAGGCTAAACAGGGAAGAATTTATTAGTAAGGTTTTGCAGAAATCCTGCAGAAAGCTCCAAAATGTATTTCAGTACAATGGTATTGTACAATAATGCACTATGTTCTTGCCTGAAAGACAGAGTTCTGTAGAGCACTGTCATTACTGTGCTCCTTCATCAGATTGTGATTGTTGGATGCAATTGATTATAAAAGATACAACTGTCATTTCATGCCCAGTGCCTGGCAGGTTAAACAGAGATAGATCTGTAGTTGTGCAGTATTTACAACTATGGATACACTATTAAAAAGTAAATTTAAAAAAAAAATAAATGAAAAAGACTCTCCATCTTTGGAAGGAGAGAGTTTTCTACAAATGGAGAATATGAAGCAGTACCTGCAGCCTTTAATTTTTTGAAGTGTAGTTTTTGACTTTTTCAACTGTCTAGAATAAGAAAAAGCCAACCCCACAGACCCACAGATGTTGTTTCTGTATTAATAGGAATTGTCAGTTCTTGTAATGTAACAAAGTGTATTTCAAGTGGGAGAAAATAGATACAAAATGCATAACAAATGGTATTCCTTATGTACAGCCAGTTAGGTGGCTTTTACATGAAAACAACACTGTAAATTTTCTCTTGGCAAAGTATTTGCATATACATAGTCCTAAATTTGGTCGGTGGGAGTACGTCCTCTTAAAATGTGCTTCTCTATTCCAGGACTGCGTCAACCTCTGTGGAGCAAGTGAGAGAACGCAGTTATCAGCGAGCTTTGCTTCTCAGTGATCATAGGAAAGACAAGGACAGTGGTGAGTTGACTGATGACATCCAAGGTGATAAATCTGACCAGTTCCCCCGTGGGAGTCTGGAATCGTTCTAATGTTGTGTTTGGGTCTGCTTCATCTGTAGGGGGAGAGTCACCCTGTAGGCCATGCTCACCGTCTCAGGTGCAGTCTCCACCTTCATCTCATTCAAATCTCATTTCCCAGTTGCAGCTTAAGGTCCCTTCTTTCACTGAATTTATGGAAGGTCAGTAAGCAGATGACCTTGTGTGACACTTGACATACTGAATAGTCTCATACAACAGCTTTAATGGTTCTTTTAAAGTCAAAATATAAAGTGCTTAGTGATTTTGCAAAAAACTTGATTTTCCCACTTTTATATTTATCTCTGCTTTCTGTCTGTAGAACCTGATCCTGAAAATCCGGAGCCCACTTCTGAATGTCCGTCCCCAGATACTTCACAGAAGACTTGCAAGAGTCCCTCAAAAGCAAGCAAGGTAATGCCCAGTCTGCACTGGAGCGCGTGTGCGTGTTGTGTAATATGCGTATGGATATGTACATACATCTCTGATTTATCTTAAACGTTCTTAGAGGAACATGTATGTATGTAACCTATCCGTGTAATAACTTAACATATCTGTGGTAGGCTGTACAAGCTAAAAAGTTGGTTTGTGTTCTGTTCTATCATCTTGCTTCTGTAGCCACAGGAGAAGGTGGTCCCAGTGGAGTCAGCACCTCTGCTGCTCTGACAGCAGGGACGTGACTTCCCCGCTTGGCCCCTTGACGGGCGTTTGCTCTGGCCCTGTCCGTAGAGGCAGGATACGGAGAATGATAGTGAGTGGCTCCTGTACAGTATTAAATGGAGTCATTCAGGTTGTAAAGTTTAGCCTGTCTGCTTGCACTACGCCAGCTTCAAAATGTTAAATCACTCTGAAAATGCCTTAATTTTTGTAAACGGTCTCATCTGAAATTATTTCTCTCAGACTCAGAAATCTAAGACTTTAACAAAGAAGAGATTCTGACTTTGGGTCATATTTCTGTTACTACTTTAAAGCACACTTGCTAGTCTTTGATTCTCAAGAAATGATTGATTTATACTTGCTGAAAATAGCCTCCTGCTAAGTTTAAGCTTTCTACTGTTGCTGTGTGGGTTGTTTTTTGTTTTGTTTTGTTGGTTGTTTTTTTTTTTACACCTGTGCCTCAACACTTTTTTTCACCACTGGGGGAGAGAACAGCACTCTGAGAAGTTCTTTTTGTTGTCACGCATGTGTAGTTGAATGTTTGGAGTGTTCTGCACTGACCGCCTCTCTCTCGCTCTAGCCCTCGTCACCGAGTCCTGTAGTTTCAACGCAGTCACTTGGGAAAACGCCCACAAAAGCAGATCCGCACTGGGAAACCGCAGCTACCGCGCCCGAGCCCGAAAGTGCGAACCATCCAAAACCCGAGCTGCAACAGAAACAGCTGACAAACAACGTCCAAGCACTTTCAAAAAATCATCCATCTCAACCACACCTGCGCAGTTCCGCTGAGCAACTCTCCCACTCACAGAAGTTGCCTTCTGCACCTTTGAAGCTGCATTGCCCCCCTTCGCCTCACGTGGAAAACCCTCCCAAGGCCTCCACCCCCCACGCGCCCGTGCAGCACGGTTACCTGTCACCAAAGCCTCACTCGCAGCAGCTGGGATCTCCCTACAGACCTCATCACCCCCAGTCACCTCAAGTTGGAACCCCCCAGAGGGAAACACACCGGAACTTCTACCCGGCAGCGCCCACCCTTCAGCCCGGTAACCAGCAGCCGGCTGGCGGACCCCTCTTCGCTCAGACAACTTCAGGACAATCTTCAGCTTCTTACAGCCAGTTCAACCAACAAAACCTGAACAGCAGTGCCCCTCCTCCCCCGCCCCCGCCACCCCCTTCTTCTACTTACTATCAAAACCAGCAGCCCTCCGGAAACTTTCAGAGCTACAGCCAGCTGAAGGGCAGCATCCCCCCACAGACTGTCTTCTCATCCGGACCAAATCAAGCACTGCCCGGCACCGCGGGTCAGCAGACGGTGCCGGGACACCACGTAACTGCAGGGCATTTTTTGCCTTCTCAGAATCCCAGTATTCATCACCAGGCCTCGGCCTCTGCCGCTCCACCTCCTCCTCCGCCACCACCCGCTCCGGGACCTCACCTCGTCCAGCAGCAAAGTACTCATCAGCAGCACTCTGTAGCACACGTCGTCGGGCCGGTTCACGCCGTGGCGGTAGCTCCCGGATCCCACATCCATTCTCAAGCTGCCGGTCATCACTTGCCGCCGCCGCCTCCCCCCCCGGGTCCTCTCCCCCACCACCAACCTCCCCACCCTTCCACGGGACACCAAGGTTTGCAAGCACAACACCAGCACGTCGTAAACTCCGCGCCTCCCCCGCCTCCGCCCCCCCCCTCCAACGTTATAGGCTCGGGGCACCACCCAGCATCAGCACAAGGGTTACACCACCCCTCTCACCAAGGACCCCCCCATTTTCCTTCCGGCGCTCACACGAGCGTGTCCTCCTATTCCTCGCAAGCCCCGCATCACACCACGTTAGGACCTGGACCTCAACATCAGCCTGCTGGAACAGGACCTCATTGCCCGCTCCCCGGTCAGGGTCCTCACATCCAACCTCAAGGACCAAACAGTATTGCAACCCCCGCTGCTCCGGGCTTCTGCCCCCACCCCGGCTCCGTCAGCCTCCCCCACGCGGTGCAGGGGCCGCAGCAGGCCTCCCCGGTGCCCGGACAGATCCCCATCCACAGAGCACAGGTGCCGCCCACTTTTCAGAACAATTACCATGGGTCAGGGTGGCATTAAAACGGATCCCCTTAATTCTCAACATTTTTAAAATGTTCTGTAATATAAACTGTGTATATTTCGTATGTACCTGTTCAAGGTACTTTTTAAAGCTTGTACATGATACTTTGTATAAAAGCAAAACACCAGTGCTCTTTCATTGTATCCTTTCCATTTTTTGCTTTTTAAAATTCCTGAAAACGTGCTGTTAAGCCAGTATTAGGTATTTCTTTTTATTTTGTAAGTGAACATTCCAGCTGTTTTTTCTGGCAGTAGGTTTGATGCTGCATAATCTTTAAAATTTTATTGTTGCAGTTAAAATTCATTTAGTGAATGTTTTCTATATTACTTTTATACATATGTAATTAAATAAGTACACAGGCTAAGTGATGGCACTAACAATTTTTTTTTTTTCATTTTCTTCTGTCAACAGTTCTTTGTGTGCATAGAGCTAGAAAACAATGCAATACAAATTTTTATAGTTTTGGTGTGGACATGGCTTTTTGTTTCATCAGTTATTTGCAGATAATGTAATTTAATGTATAGACTGTTTCTAATGTCTCTGACGAGTGCTGTAAATACTGTATTTCTTTTGCTTGTAAAATTGCTTAAAGCTGCTTTCATTTGATATAGTATTGTATATAATAAGTCTCTTTTGCAAAACAAAAAAGTGTGATCTTTGTGAAAGTAGTACAGTATATGATCTTTAATTTTTTTTTTTAATATACTGTCACATTGCAGCACTGGTTGGGCATTTTAATTCATGTTAATAAATCACAACTATGTCAGTTTTAACTCCTTGTCCTGGAAGGGTGGTGTGTCTTCAGGGCAGCAGCTCCATGGCCGTAAAGCAGCCGCTGCGGTGGCACTGGCTATATTGGGGGGGCTCTGGAGCCAGGGAACATCACCCCAAGCCCAGCAGGGTCTTGTGTCTGGGAACTGATTGGTTAATGGGGGGGCAGTGAGGTGTTACAGGCACTATTTGTATACCTGTATCAGCCCTGTCCCCCTGACCTGGGCTACAGCCCCCATGACCTTCTTTTTCCCCCCTCAGGTGGATGTTGAGGCCCCCCCTGAGAGTGCAGAGTGTGGGGCTGAGCCCCCCAGGCTGCCCAGAGAGTTTAAAACTCTGCACTGGTAAGGCAGCCCCCTCCTCCCTGCCCCCACCCTGCCAGGGGGCACCGAGCCCCTGCTGCTCAGCGGGTGTGCGGTGGTAGGAGCTACATGGCAGTCTGGATTTCCTTATTTTAAGGAAGTGGTTTGTTCCCACTGCTGAACGGAGCAGCCAGGATGGTGCTGTTGCACTTGCCAAGTGCAGTGACGCCGCAGCGGGTGTGTGAGGGTGTCCTCATGTAGGAGGCTGCTCCATGGCTCCACCTCGGAACTGGGACAGGACGGGAAGGGGCTGGTCCTGCTCACCCAAAAATGGTGGTAATTCTTTTTAAAGAGGTAGAAAACAAATTGGGGCTACTTTAAATTCTAATTTGCCTGTAAGTCATCGAAAAAATTTTATTAGCAAAAATGCTCTCCTGAGCAACTGCCGGCTGCAGAGCACAGGCTGGCGGGAGCGCTGTTGTGCTGTAGCAGCAGAACAGGCTCAGGCTGTCAACGGCAGGAACCCCCCACCCCAGTCACCTGCTCGGACACCGAGTCTGGAAAACATCTGGCCTTCGTGTCTGGCTGTCCTGACCCCCTTCCTTTCCTCCACGAGGGAGTCATTCCATCAGCTCAACTGTCAGAATGTAAAATGTTGCAGAACGGGCCTGGGGGGTCCCCCTACACCCCCCCCCAAGTTGTGTGTGCGAGGGCACCGTACGGTTACTCACCTCGGCTCACGTTTGGGCGTGAGTGCTGGGGTTCCCTAGGGATCGAGACCGAGCTGCCGGTTCCCGCAGTGCCGGGGTGCTACCCAGGGCTGGCCGGGTGTGAAGCTAAACATAATTTTGTTACCTCTAGCTCTGGAGTGCGTTGTCGCCTCGTCGTCCTCAGCGGTGTCGTCCTCGTGGCCGTTAGAAGCAGTTCTGGCGTGAGGAGCTGGGGGCGCGGAGGCCGAGGGGAGCCCGTCCTGAAGCCCAGCTGCCGGCAGGGCCTCGGCGCCTGGAGGAGTTTCTCCTGTGGGTGCCCGTGTGTCCCGGGTGCTCTGCGGTGGCCTTGCCCTTTCCTTATGGAGGAGCAGCTGCACCGGCCTCTCGGGGCTGGGTGTTTGCTTGTTCGGAGCATTAAACACCTCCTATCAAACACTCTTGTTCCGTGTTTGTCAGTGTTTCACCTCACCACCGCTTCCACCCAGCCCCTCCTGCCACCGTACCCTTCAGGACACCCTGCTTCACACCGGGTGACACCATCAATTAACACAGAAAGCTGCTTTGGGCTGTGGCCAGGCTACAGCGCCCCCCCCGCCAGTCCCCCCCCTCCTGGCCACGGACCTCTAGCAAAGCAGGGGTTGGAGTCATGGCTAGCAAAGAGTCCAATGACCAGCACAGTCTGAAAAAACAAAACACTTTAATTAGACAACTGCAAGCACCTCAAACAACTGGTTATTGTTACAGCATGGGGCTACCTTCTCACAATCTAGTTATTGCAAAGGCATGTGAATAAGAAGTTTCATATGGACAAAGTCAAGAAAAAAGTGGCACCGTCGTTACATGAAGGTC
The DNA here is from genome assembly GCA_026413425.1 of Tringa solitaria. Classification (NCBI taxonomy): domain Eukaryota; kingdom Metazoa; phylum Chordata; class Aves; order Charadriiformes; family Scolopacidae; genus Tringa; species Tringa solitaria. The sequence continues at coordinate 14,793,421 of JAOXJM010000001.1, forward strand.
AGAAGAAAGCTTACATTCATCCCACTGACTTCTAAAAGAGGCCCAAACACACCTCCGGGCTGTACATTCTAAACTCTGTATTGCCTATAAGCTTCAGCCTATGCAGCTTTTTTTTGTTTGTTTGTTTTGTTTTTCCTAGGAAACAGGTACTTGTTGCGTGCAGCTCACACAGGGGGGGTGGGGGGGCTGTATGTCTGTTATGGGAAAAAATAAAGGTAGTGCAATTCGGTTTAGAAACATGTAAAGCTAGGAATGGAATGAGCATGATCTGGCTTCCTCCCGTTATTTTACCCACTGCGCTGTTAACAGTCGCAGCTCTGTCCTTCCTCAACTGATTCCAAGCGCACACTTTTATTATAAAAGATCAGTAAATTCTACACAGAGAGTGGTTCTCATGCTCGACTTTTAATTATTTAATTTTTTTTTTTCCTTAAGGTATAGTACAACTTACAGTGCTTATAAAAAGGCAACACCATGTGGTACCATGTCTTCACTATCACATTGTAAGGGAAAATTGCTATTTTTCTTTTCTTAAAAGCACTTAAAATAGGCAAAAGTTCTAAAAGGGAGTGCTAAATGATAATGCATACTTTATTAGAAAGAAGTCTAGCCTTCCTTTAAAGTGCCGTTTGGGGAATGAAATCCTGTAAACCAGAGCCACTTTGTTTAAAATCCAATGAACGGGAACTGCTACAGAATAGAAAGTTTACACAATTCCTTAAAGCAGTTTAAAGTCCACTACATGCAATTGGTTTGCTATAAAGCTCTCTAAAACTTAGTCGCTTTACTCTGAAATTGAGTCCCCGGTCCCATATTTAAATGGAAATAAACATTTACAGGGTGCATTTACATACACTATAATACAAGAATGACGTCCCTTTGCCAGAAGATAAAATTGTACAATTCCTCGCCGTAACTCAGTTCTCACTTGATAAATTTCTTACGCTTGTAAATTATATAATATGCATCAGCTAAAATATTATTTTTTTTTCATAAATAGTTACAAAACTTGCCAAAACACATGGGGGGGGAAGTTTCCTTTGTTCAAAAATCTGACATCTGAATGCCACACAACACAAGAAACAATGCTTAAAGACACGGTAAGTGTTTGTTTGTTTTTTTTTCTGAAGAAAGTGGGTGAGTAAACTACCAGCCGAAGACAAAAAGACTACCCTTCCCCAAGAACACAGTGCACAAAAAGCAAAATGTCAAACAGTACCTCAAGCAAAACAAAGGTCTGAGGATTGAAGCCAGCTCGCGTGTGATCCTGCTAAAGAATTTGTGACAGTCACCGTTTAGGTCCGATGCATTGGAAAGTGGTTGCTGGCTTTTTTTTTTTTTCCTTTTTTTCCTCTTTTTTTTTTTCTCTTTTTTTTTTTTTTTTAACAGCTGGGAGACTCTGCTAAGAATTGAGCCAGGGATGCCTCAGGCATTCTCCAGCTGAAGCGCGTTTCTCCGGGACCATTTCGAGCATGGGGATCAGGAAATCTGTAAACTGTGCAGCATCTTCGTGAGGCCAACCATACTTCTCCACAAGCACATCAAAGAGGCTCCAAGGTTTCAGCTTGGTGATGTGTCGGAGTTCTCCTGCGAACAGAAAGATTACTGCCATTAGGAAAAAATAACTCGTTATCCCTTGCTGGCGACTAATCCCTCTTTTGTTTTTGCCACTCTGCACCGACAGCACCTTGGCCAGGCTGAGAATCGTTATTCACGTTGCAAGCTCGAGTGAGGGTCCTCAGAGGAGACGAGCGTTGTCCGATGTCAAACCCGAGAGACCATTCCCACAGCAAACTGCGTGTCACACCCGGGCTCTGCTGTACGCAGCATTTCTGATTGTTCCTGCTGTCTCCCTCCTGTCTCCCGCACACCAAGGCGCTCACCCACACGGGCAAAGGACAGCGCGGGCCTTTCGTTCTTAGTCAGCCAAAGAACCAAAGTCCTACAAAACCGCCCCAATCCTAAGACAGAGCTCTTGGCAACGGAGGTCACTGCCTCCCCACGAGGTGTTTGCCAGTCGCTGCCCACCAAACCGAGCCCAGAGGCTTGGCAGATTCTGCTCCACCTCCCAGGCAAACACATCCCAGAGCCCTGGTCCGAGTCCCTCCTCAGGAGGAAGCACCTGCTGCCGCCTACATCTCCTTCAACCCCCCACCACCACAAGTGGTGGCAGCAGCCAGCTGCAGGATTTGAGCTTCATCAAAGAGGGGGCACACGGCCAACCCGGCAACGTGTTTCCCACCAAAACAAATGAAGGAGGCAAGAACCTTTCTGTCATTCAAACCAGCAACATTATGCATGTCTATCCACAGATCACCCAGCAGGACAGGGAAGAAAGACTCTTCTGATTGCTCCCTGCCCTTCCATTGCCATCTCCCTCCTTCCCAGGCATCAATCTGAGCCAGTCTTCATGTTTCACTAGAGAAAGCACTTCAGAGACCCCTGTGGTGATTCTGGACGTCCCCTGTACCACTGCAGGTGATGGGTTCTCAGCCAATACTGAAGCTGTCCATGAGTCACTCAGCTTGCCAAGCTCGCTGCACCAGTTGGGAAGGGGCCACACTACTTTTAAGCGAAGTGGTTTGTCAACTCGATTGTTGTCCCTGGCTGTAATCTACTGCCCATAAAATGCCATCAGGCATCAGCTCAGCTGAGTTTCTGTACATCCCTGTGGGCTACAGAAGGTCCAGGCCAGGAGAAGAAACCCATGTCTTCAGACTGCCCCCCAGGAGTCCGAGCATCGGAACGCAACAGATTAAAACCACCAGATGCGCAGCAGGACACGCTTCTGCTGCCTCAGGCCACAGCAGAAGGTTACAGCCAGGGTGCCACAGGTGAAAAAGCAGCTCTCTGGGTGCTGCCATAAAGACCCCAAAAGAGCACATATTGAAATGGCTGATCGCTCGAGAGAGAGAGACCTGCTGGTAACAGAAAGTCAAGATGTGCTGCCCACAGCTGGCCCACTGTCCTCTTCCCTTTCCACCTCGCAGGGTAAGAGGGATGCAGAGAGAGAGAGGGATGAGAGCAGAGGGCGTATCCTGCTGGTTTACGTCTGTACAGTGACAGCACAAGTGTGTACCACCAGTATCCATGAGTCAAAAGCAAAAAAAAAGGGCTTTGCTTTGGGCTCATACTGTCCCACGGGATGAATGCACAAAAGGACCCCACATCTCATCTCGGAGAAGGGTATTCATTTCCTGGCTCACTCTCAGCCCCTTAAAATCTTTGCACAGCTCTGAAATTTAAGTACTGAAAATCTTACCCTTTTCAAGGTCTCCAAAAGTGCGTATTGGTGCCTACTAACAAGAGTAGGAAATAAACTTTCTAGTAAGAATGCATAAGCTCAAATATTGTCAAAAAGCGACAGAAAATAGTAACTCACTATTGACTGCAAGCAAAAATGGCTAAAAAAAAAAAAAAAAGAATAAACCCAGCTGTGCCCACAGCTTCTCCAGCTTACAGCATTCATTGCAAGGGCTGCAATCATCATTTACCAAACGAGACTAACTTTGGGGGAGCGTGTGTGTGTTTCCACACAGCACCGTATTCACCTCCGCATTGAGGTTAAGTAGTTTTAGGCATCTTTCCTCCCGCAGGTTGTATAAATCAAGATTGGTATCAGAGCAAGATGAGGCTCCTGGTGAGCTCGCACTGTTTGAGTACCCTTCTGATTTTCTAAGGTAGAGGTTAAATGTGAAATGCCCAGTTTAAGCCCAGCACACCCTGGGCAGCACGACATCCTGCAGTGTTTTTCCGCTGAGGAACAAACTATTTTAGCACTACAGGTTGAAGTTAAATTCTGTGAAGATTGTAAAAGGATTGAAGAAGATGGGATGTAGTAAAAATTAGCTGTGTAAGGGCCAAGAATTAAACTAGTGCTTCAGTTTTCAATAAAGATCATGATGCTGACCATGGAATCAAAATAGGGTAAGTAAAAGGCAATTAACACAACTGAGGTGGATGAAAAACTCAAAGGATTTATTTTGATGTGGTGGGTCCATCTCATTTCCATCCTAAAGCACCGGAGAGCAGCACAGGAAATGGAGGTGTCTGGCAACATGTATTTTCATCTAGTTATTGAGGTTTGTACTGTGTAGTTGGAAGCAAGACAGTACCTGTATTTAAGGAAGAAAGGAAAAGTAACCCACCAGGCTGACACCACCAGTATTCAGGGCATTAACGTGAATTTTCAAAGAAAGGCTAAAAACGTAAGTGAAAACACCCTAACAAAAGCTCTCTATTTAGATTTTTGATAGTGAGGCACACAGGAAATAACTGGAGAGGACAACAGAGCTGCCAGAACTGTAGAACCCCTGTGGCCAAAGCAGAGGCAGCAACAGACCTTCTGAGAAATGGAGTATTAAGTCCATTAAGTCCAAGAGCATTAAGAAAGAAATTACTAAAGAAGTTTCTGGGGGGAGATGCTATTTAAAGCTTTCCTCTCTGCTGACCATAGTAGAAAACCAACAGAGGTAGTCTATGAAATTTGTCAATGACAGATTTAAGATGTGTCACCAGGCAAGAGGAGGATGGGTTATGGAACAGTAAGAACCGGATGACGCGAAGGACTGGGGAAGCAGCAGTGGGATATAATCTGCTACTACGTATTTTGAGGACACGCTCCTGAGAACTAATGCGAGAACAGCTGGTGAGGCCCCACGGTACAGGAGATGGAAGCCAGTGAGGTGGAGGAAAGCCCTCTCCTTCCCTTCCAGGACGTTCAATCAGCAGCAGTGCTTTTCCTTGTTACAACTTCCAACGAGAAAAGCCAGTCCTAGCTGGCATCTTGCAGAGGATTAACTCACAAGGAAACAGGGCCAGCAAATACCAGAAGAAAAATAAGAGGGACCATGGTCTAAAAACAACAGAAAGATTTTAAGTTTTAGTGCCAAAATGCATTAATCATTTAAAAGACAAAATAGCTTCCATGGAGGTGCTGGAGAAAAGTTGGAGTTATTACCAGGCTCAGTCAAGATGAGACCCTATAAAAAGACCGCGTGCATTTGTGTTCTGGTGACTAAGAAGTAACTTATAAATGCTTTTCCTTTTTTAAATGCACCCTTCTATTTGAATGTCACAAACTGCTTCAGGCAGTTACTGAGGAGAGCCTGTAAACTCATTAGCTGATAATACTTTTCCTTTTGTGCCTGTGACTACAGTGGAGCAATTCAAATGTTTAAAGCTTCTCTCTGAGGCTGAACTTGCCTATGGACAGGAGAAACACACAAATTGCGCCTCCTTGATTTTCACCCAAGGCCGATGTTTTCAGAACAGGAACCTACAGCTAGGTTTCTACACCCACCTTTACACCACAGCGTGAAATCTTCACATGAGCCTCGGGCCTGAACTACCTGGGCCTCTGATCCCAAGTGCTCAGGCCACGAGCAGATGAGTACAAAATGCAGCAGCTTGCTGGCCAACTATGAAGCCTATCATTCCCTGTCAGGCCATCAAGTGCAAATCCCTCCTGGGGCACCAACAGCCAGGAGACAGGGAAAGAATCTCTGGTGCCCGATTCAATGAAAAAAAAAGTCTCAAGTAAGTGAGCAGGAAACTCACCACCTCCGTTTTTCCACCACAAAGCATCTCAGTTTTCCTGAGCTGCAACGGCTGAATAACTGGTATGGTCTGAAAACACAGCTTGGCCTATTTCTCCTTTATCTTGCATTAGAGATTTTCTGTTTTGAGTACAACAGGTGGGATCCAATCTAAAGCTTCCATAGCAAACTTGCATTTACATTTTGTGTGGTGGGCGAACCAAGTCTTTTAAATTGCTTAAATCCTACCCAGAGCCAGGGCAGATGGTACCTCTGAGCAACGCCACTTGAAGATCAGGCCCTAGAGGACAACAGTGACACTTTGCAGTGGAAGATCCTCACGGAAGCAAGTGAAACTCTCCACCTCATGGGAATTTTACAAACTGCCCTCTTCTGTGCACCACAAACACCGTGGTTATTGTGTAACTGTTAGGTCCTTTTAAGGTTCTATGTCATTAGAAAACACCAACCCATCTGGCATAAAGTCAAAATTAGGAACATGAGATATGCTTTAAGGAGCGTCAGGCTGAGAGGTCTTCCCAAGTCAATGCCTGCCTCCTACAACGGCCACAGGGAGCGGTGGGGAGGGCAGAGGAGCCCTTCTGCAGGTCCTGCCCTCACTCCAGCAGCTGCCATCCCTGTCAAGGGGTGCCAGAGGTACCTCCTGCCCAGACCTTCTACTGCTTTATACATTTACAGACCCGTCGTCCCTGAGTTTGTTCATCCCTGTTAACATGAGATCGTTTCTGAGCCTGCAGCACAGGGAAGTGCTCGTTTTAAAGCCACCCCCTGCGAGTTCCACTGGGTGTCCCCCAGCTCTCATACGGTGGGTGCTGGCAAACAACAGTTCTGTTTTCAGCTTATTCACTGACTTCCCGATTTTGTAAGCCTGTATTATTCCTCCAGCCACCTTCTCTCCTCCACACTAAGAAGCCCCAGGCGTTTTAGTCTCCCCCATATTGCAGCTGCTCAATCTCCTTGATGATCACTGCTGCCCTTCTTCACACCGCGTTTAACGCCGTTACATCCTCCTTAAGGCAAGGGAGGGAGGCAGGAGTCCCTGCCCTACCAGAAATAACCACACAGAGAACAGGCGGCTCTCATGCAAGGGGGGATGAATGGCTGGATTGTGTCCTGCCCTGTGACCCCAACCACTTACAGCACAGCCCCACCACCTCAGGCCCCCCCCCGTCACTCCGCATGCCCGCTGCAGCTGGCTGGCACTGGCCCTGTGCGCTCGGGCACGTGGAGTCACAGGCAAGAGGGACACCACAGCACTGTTGGGCAGGAAAGCCCACTCTCCAGCTGTGGCCGACAGGCCCAGATGTTCCCCCACCACGCAACAGCACCCTCCTGACATACCCCGTCCCTCGGTACTCAAGTATCAAATGCTGTCTCACACGTGGAGGGGACAGAAGACACTTGAAGGACCACCACATTCCCTCACATGTCAAAAACCTGTCTTAAAGAGCAGGTTGAGCAAAGACAAAGTGCAAAAAGATAAAAGAACCATAACGCCCAGTGCATTTGCTCAGATTAATTACATTCTTGTAACAATTGGCAAGGGTTTTAATCTTTGAGGGGTTGTCCTCCTGTACAATGCCAAACACAGGTCAGTCATCCTGTGGCTGTGGCACCTGGGCGTTACGGTGATTCGGAGGGTTTGAAGTGAGACAGCACAGTGGCTCCTGCCATCCCTCTGTCACAGCACGATCCTGCCTGCCTGCTTTCTCCTCAGCAAGGTTACGAGGGCGTGAGGACTAACTGCACACAGATGTGTGTCTGCTGCCCGGGTATTCCCTTCCCACCTCAGTTACTCCTTATCAATACCATTTGAGGGACCACCACTATGTGCGATCAGAAGTAGCTGACAGGTGATTTTCCACATCACAGGCTGTGCATCACTTGATTCCTTACATTACATGAACACCAGACAACAGACTCACACAGACATTTGTTAACATTCACATTTGTTGAGTACATCCCAAAATGAATTGTAAATGAAATATTGAAACGAATACTGCAAACTGTGGCTTTTCTCAGAAAGCCAAGTTTACACCAAAATTCTTCTTTAATAAGAGCTCTTCATTTAAACTGATATATTTCTTCAGTACCCATAAATGAACATATTCTCCTTTTGGATAGTATTATGCTTTAAATTAGTGTTGCATAAATACCGTTACCTTTTTTGGTGAAAAACTCCTTGGAATATTTCCCCAACATAGCGTATTTTCGAGGGATTTTTCCCAGCAGTTCAATGATCAATGCTATGTGGTCTGCATTGGAGAACATTGCCAGCAAAACAGAAACATACAACAGTTTAATCAGTACATTGCATGCACACACTAACACTGGCCCGGTACAGACAGAAATAGATTGATCCTGGTAAAAAAAGATTGTGCACACTGCTCATTGGCTAATTTGGAAAGATGCTTTCAGCAAAAGTGCCTTCTCAAAACAACGTTTGAGTATCAGCTGCTAAAAACAAGCTTTGCTATGTAATTTAAAAATGTACCAATAGTTATTTTTCAGAAAGTTTAGGTAAAAAAAAAATAATAATTGGTCACAGATTCTTGTGCATTTTGTTTTTCAAAAAAGAAATTTTTGTTGTATGATTTCAGAAAATGCTCCTCAGTTGGACATGCTACAACCAGCAACAGCAATTCCACTTCTGTCTGCATCACGGCACCTTTCAAAAAGAAGAGGTACTACCTCTGCGATTGAAGAATTCCCGAGAATATTTTCCAGATAGAGCAAAGTGCCTTGGGATATTGCCTAGCAGCTCTATGATGTGTGCTATGTGGTCTATGAGGGAGAGAAAAAAAGGATACGGGAGTGGAAGGGGCAGGGAAAGGATGGGATAAAAAAGAAGAGGAAAGAAACTGGAATTAGTAAAAAATCAGAAATAGTTTCAAATCAACAATGTTTGCAGCAAATCCATGCAGAGGTTTCCAGGATCAGCAGAGCTCTGGCATCATTAGTAGCATTTAGGAACAATGAATGATGCCCACATTACCACTGCAAAGAGCATTTACAAGCAAACAAGCATGAAAATGGACAGGTATACAGATGGAAGCAGGAGTTAATTCTGATTTAAAAAAAAAATAAATTAGTAATTACCTAAGTAAAATAAAAAATACACAATGTAAACATTATTCCAGTGTCACTCTTATAAAACAGAAAATACTATAAAGTTCAAATTTGTTGTTTCTTTTCTAAACTAAAATGTTGTTATTCTCAATCAGGTTTCCACACATATGCAATCTTACAAGAAGGGCAGTTTAATTCCTTCAGGCAGTTGTTAAGTAGATGAATATCTGCAGAAGGGAGTTTTTGCCCACCCATTGCTAGTGATGGAACTTAAAACTAAAAAGAAAAAAATCGTATTTATATTCTGAAAACAATGTGTATGAACAGTTCACTCAAATACAAAACTTAATCCCACTGTAAGCTCACTGGAAATTTGAGAAGAGGAGTGTGAAAATATACAGAAACACATAAAATATCTCAAAAGATTCATACCTTCATCCCTGGAATAGTCTTCACCAGAGTGTGGTTCAAACAAATAATCTCCAGTTGCTAGCTCAAAAGCCTATAACATAACAGACATATTTATGAATATTTCAGAAATACTGTTTTTAATCTTTAGATGTCAGCAAAACATCACAACTATTTCAGAACCCAGAGGGAATTAACATTGAAAGCTAAAGGCCTACAACTGGATCTGAGACCGAAGAGAGGCCACTTACCCGGGGACCATCATACCTCTGGTGCAACCACAGCATGAACCCAGGGCTCTGGAGAGAGCCCCACGTCCAGCCCCGAGCACACCCCACCAGAATGAGAGGCTGGAGGTTTGGCAACAGGCAGCATGCCCAGACCTCAGGCGTTTCTCTCTACTCAACCGGGATGAACAGAGGAGATGGACAAGGAGTGTGGAACCACGGTCCCTCCCCAGCCAGGAACCCCTGGGGCTCCACCAGCTGACTAGGGTCGGTCTCGTTGCAAAGTTTGGGAGGCAGCAAACAGCATCCAGCTGCGAAGGAAGCGATTCCAAACAGGTGGGGTGGATGGGGGTGTGAGGGGGGGCACCGGCGCAAGCTGCTGTTAAACACGTTTTAACACTAATGTGTTGCCTGTCGCCATGTTGAAGATGTGTGAGTTAATGAAGCTGAGAGAGAGGTATTTCTAAATATATAATAAGGAGCTAGACTTGTATCTGAAGGCTAATTATGTGTCAGAGATTGCATGGTGGGGACTGAAATAATAAAGTCTGAATCAGAAAGAAAACCCATTTATACCTATAGTTAATCACTTGAAACTAGCAAACAGGGCAAGTTTTCTTGATGACTCTAAATCTAGGACAGTTTTTAAAAAGGTATTGTAGTTGAATCAGAAGTCATCAAAGTAAATACTGCAATCATGGGGTAAAATACTGAGACTGACATTGACAAAAGAATCCAGAGCAGACACCGTGATGAGTGATCCCTCCAGGCCATGGCAATGCTTTGTTGGGATGCTAACTCTATGTTAGGTCAGGACAAAATTGAGTTTCTCTTTATGGGTGTAATGTAAAAGCTGCAAAGCGCTGAAATATCTGAGAGCCCATACCCGTGTACAAACACGGATTCACCTAGTCTGATTCATTAAACTATTCGCTTTCTGCTCTGGATCACCAATTACCCAAGCAGCCACAGGAATCTAATTTTTTCCAGGTGGTTTAAACATCAAACTATTTTCCATCTCCAAGACCAGTGAAAGCATCTGATCCAGAAAATCATTCCAAAAATCAGGCAGAACTCCCTGGCATAGCTCTAGGAGGGGATTTCTCTCCGTCAGAATATTTACTACAAAAGAATTGTCTCCTGAAAACATACACTTTTCTGTTCCAGTTGATAATCTGGAGTTGTTAAAACACCTACAAATATAGCCTGTTTATGGGCACTTGGCTTTTTCAAGCTGTGAAACACAGTGTCATCCAAGTGGGCTATAGCCAGACCAATTCATTGCAATCACACACAGCAGCCAAGAAAGCAAGAATGTCCCTTGTTGACATTTCTGTTGATCCCACGAATAGGCCTTTCGCTTCTGAAGTCACTATCACTAATAAACAGTCATTCACTTTTTTTTTCTTATTCTACTCTCAGCTCAAGATTGAGAGGTTTTATTTTACAGCTTAAAAAATAATCTAAAGGACTGAATAAATTGCCAGGCATTTAAACTGAAGACATTTTTAGACTAGCCAGAAGAGATGACTGGTAGGGATCTCTAAATACAACACGCTGGAGAATAGTTACTCTCTTGAGGTGAGACTGAGAAGCCCCAAGTGTCCTCTCTGTACCTCATGGGAATACATTCAGTGGGAGAGCCAGCCCAGCTTTCCTAGGAGAACACATGCTGATGGGGCTGATTTCAGAGGACATGAAGAAACTCATTGTTATTTAACACAGATTCCTGGAGAACAATGGAAATGTAGCTGAAATGTAGCCACAAAGGTAGACTCCAAAAGAATACAGTTTCTGTCCCCCAAAATGAAGCACTAATAGCTCACTATGTCTGCATGGGACTTTAATTGGAAAAACTGTAAAAACTGTTCCCAGAGAAGCACAAGAAGTAAGCATGCCACTGCGATACACTGAAATTTAGATCTGTTTATATATAATAAGAGCTGCAAGTCTCACAGACTCGGGATATTTATATCATCCTTTTCCTGAAGAGAAACTAAAGCTTTTCAAAATGCTTCTGCTGCTTCTTTTTTCCTTTTTGTATACCTTTGACTCCATGCCCAGCATGGGCTGGAGCCACAGCACCTCAGACGTTTGATTTCCTGACTCTCCTTAAAGGACTCTACACCAAGAATAAAAAACTTCTGACTTGGATGCCCACAGGGACAGCCCAGAGACCGCCTTGCCTTTTGGGTGCTGTGGTAAATATCTGTAATACTACTTCTTAGCATTCATATAGGACAATGTCTCAGAGGTTCATCTGTAGCCACCTGTTGATAGGTTCACAGATACTGTAGGATGGACCGGCTACATAGCACAAGATAAATGAAATTAATTGGGTGTCATTTAAAAAAAAAAAGAATAAATCCTTGACCTAGGTTTTTCTCACAAAGTGAAAATATCAGTGTTAAAATGCATTAATAAGCAGGTAAATAGTCATAAGAAGGACAGTGATGCCTCTGGACTGTATCAGTCAGAGTTCTGCTCTTTAAGCTCATGTTGAAAGGTGTGGTGCACCACAAAGCACATGCAGTCCCTTTAGTGAGTGCCACCAAAAGAGCTCTCTGCTGCTGGTACTCAGAACTCCAGCCTTGGCAATGCAGTGCCACTTTGGACTTCTGGAGCACTTTTAAGTACTTATCGACACTTTGCGCCCATTTTTAGGTACAATAAAACCACCCAGTCTCCATTTCCTAAGTGGCTGACACTCTGTGATAAAATCAGGAGGTGGAAACCCTGACAGACAGCAGGTTGAACGCAGGTCAGCAGTGCATTCTCATGGTAAAGCAGGTTAATTGTATATCGGCTGTACGTAACAAGCCTGTTACCATCCCTGGATGGGAAGTGACCTCCCCTCTCCTCAGCACTCTCACCTGCATCTGGAAACCTGCTACGGCTTTGGGGCCAACCAGTATGAGCGAGACCCTGCCAAACTGGAGAAAGATCAGGTGGGACCTCGAGGATGTTAGGGGGCTGAACAGGGGATGCAGGAGGAGAGGTTGGTGGGGCCGTGTTTGTTCAGGTTGGAGAAAGAAAGGAGAAGGAGCAATTTAACTGCTGCACTCCACAGCCTGAAAGGCAGTAACAGGGAAGACCAAGATATGCTCTTCTCCATGAAACAGACACGAGATGGGAAATTCCAACCGGATATGGGAAAAAAAATGGCACAGCACTGGGACAAGCTGCTCAGAAAGGCTGTGGAGATACCATCCTGGCAGATAAGTACACCTCAACTGGGTGAGGCTCTGAGCAACATCACCTAACCTGGACGTTAACCTTGATTCAAGTAGGAGGCAGACTTCTAGAGATCCTTTTCAACCTAAATTTGGCTACTGTTTATACGATGCTACAGATACAGGTTAACCATATTTACTTACCTTCCATTTGAAAATATTAATTTCTAAAAACTGGTTTCTTGACAGACACTCCAACTTTGAATTACCATGATCTTTTTTACTTAATGTTGACATTTACCTCAATCAGCATTTCAATTATTAAATGGAGACAACAAATGAGATACAGCATGCTCAACATATGGCACAAAAGCCCAAGGCAATCATCTGTCCTTGCTGACTGTACTGGCAATCACTGCTTATCACTTTCGTAAGGTTATCACAGAAAAACAGTCTAGACTGCTCTTCTCCCATCTGCAGATGGAGAACCTTTCATATAAATGGTCACACTGCCGCTTTTGCAGGCTCTGGAGAGGCTGTGATTGCTTTCCTGCCACGCAATTGTATATGAACCTACCACAACACTAAACTGTTGGCATCACTATCATATATTATGGGTCCATGTCTAATCACACAATTGGAAATAGCTACATTTTCACCGTGTGACAGCTGTGTACTCAATCTGGTGATTGAAAATGGATGCATGCCTAGGAAAAGCTGTCTGGGAGAGGATTGGAAGAACAATTCACTTGGACTGCATCAGCCTCCCTGAATTCCTCTTCTGAAACCTCAGCTGAAAAAGGACAACAAGCTATAGGCCAGAATTATTACTTTGACAGATGAGATCCAGCTCTTGGCTGGAGTTTCTCTACCCCAGCTGAAATGAAGAGCTGTGAACAAGAAGATTGTAACCACTTTAAAAATCGGCTCAGTGTTAAGAACTCGTTCCACAGGTAAGTGGGAGCATGGAAAGAAGAGAAAAAAGCTTTTTTATGTACACACACCAGCTGACAGTTTGTTCTCCCATGGACATCTCCCTCTGAAGAGCCAGGCAATGGATAGAAAATAAAAGGCATTTTGCATGGTTAGTGCTTGCTAAGAAAGGCCAAATATACAAAACACAGACTGTGCATGGGATGCTTGAAAGGGAAACAGGTTTCTATTATTTGCTGTACTCCGATCTCAGAATCATGCACATGCTGAGTGGTTGCTTTGGAAAGTCAGTTTCTTTGGAAAATCATTTTCTTTTGAGTGTTTCAGGTTGTCCACCCACCACCTTCAAAAAAGGGTGCACAGTGATTAATAACAGCATTTTGTACTGTATCTGCCTACTGAAAAATATGTGCATAGTGACTTTAAGTTTGTCTCTCAACCAGATTTTTGACTTTCCATTTTTCCTCAAAATACTGCTTCTATGCCGACCGAGGCTTGTCATCACACCTTCAGTATGTGCCACCCGCACTTACTAGCACGATTATACTCATGATCCCATGGAGACATGATCATTTTTTCCCTGCTTTCAAGACAGGAAGTCGTTAAGGACAGTTACCTCTCCACCCCACATTAGAGGACATTATGCAAAGAAGTAAACTGGGGGCTGAACTACAAGCGCTTACATGTAGGTTTAATTTTAAAATCCTAAGCTGCTATATTCTGCTCATTCTTCATTCTGTCCCTCCAAATTCTCTCACATGAATAAAAATCCTCATAATAAAAACCACCCCTGTAAGCTCCCTTGTGTTGTAATAGCATCTCCCTCATCTTGAAAGCTGTTTGCCTGTCCACTTTCTCTTTTCACCCCAGTAGTATTTTCTTTCATCATTGGTATTGCCTTTGATAGATAAAACACCAAGTACAATTTTTTCCTTCCCTGACTTCCTGCCGATCTACAGCTATGATCTATTTGCTAGTTCTTGTTATAAAAAGATAATTTAGGAATCACAATTCACCACAAAAGCCACCTCAGGTAAGTGTTAAAAACATAGCCTTGTTAATGTCCTAGCTTGTGACATAGTCATCTCCTCCCTGCAGCTCAAACAAGACTGTACATAATGAACAACAAAAGTCAGATGATGAGACTCATCATTTCAGGTGCTTTTCCTGTCTCCAATCCAAAGAGCATAAACAAGGAAAAGCAGTGGAATCATGGTGCTTGCAGTCATTTTCAGGAGCAATACAAAGGGATGCCCTCTGCCAGTACTAACTCCCTTATCTTGCCAGGATTTCTTGGCAGCAGCAGGTGAGTACTGTGCGCCATGGTTTTCGAGATTTAGGAAATGCTAAATCATGCAGTGCCTGTTCAGTTTCTGCTCCACAGAAAGCAACCCTCTCAATATTGCAAATGTGGAAATTCAGCCTGATAAAATTAAATGATCAAGGGTGGTTTCGGTCCTGTCAAAGGCACTGCTGGCTCCAAATCTGTTCCTTTTTATGGGTGCAAATGAGAGATGCACCTCCCTGTTGGCATAATTAAAAAAGAGTTTAGTACAGCAAGGGAACATAGAATTTTCTACAATTTAACAGATGTGGAGAGAGATTCCTAGTGTCTAGCTTTCCATGACAGCAGCTGAGTATCCCACTTAAACAGGCCATGTTGTTAAAAGAAAAAGAAAGGGCACTGTGTGATTTCCTTAGCAAAACTTACAAATGTCCAGCAAATTACAGCAACAATCACTCAGACCCAGGTCACCAAAGTCTGGGGGAAAAAAATTAAGTTACACTTTGTTGCATTCTTTGCCTAGCAAAGAAGAAAGGAACAACTCTGTCATAGTCTGGAAAAACCCACTGGCATCTAACTTCCTTCATTAGCTTCACAGCACATTGTGTGTGTGCTGATTATAAGCTTCCAAAGATATGCAACATCCTCTTTTTTTTCCCCTGCCTTTTTTTTTTTCTTCTTGAAGACTCTGAGACTCAGATCACCTGAACAGAGGACTGGTACGAGTCTGAGGATACTCCCTCTCATCTTTTAAATCTCATTCAAAGAGGTACTTTTCCTGTCTGAGACACAAAAACTGGGCCGTACCAAATCATCTAAAATTAGAAGATTTAGCTCACAGGTTGCTGGCTTACAATGCTACTTATTCACTGACATAACACCAAAAGAAACAGAACTGTTAAGATTATTAGCACTGAGTTATTTCTCTCCCTTTTGCACTGTTGCTCTTATAATATATACTATTTGGGTAGAGTCCTTACATGTCTCCCTTTATGTACACTCCCAGCACAAGTAATCCTGATCAGAATCCCCGGCTACTTCGACACTAAAGACAATACAAATAAAACAAGACTATTATTTCCTGAAAGCTGCATCAAACACATGTTGCTGGTTGGCTAGGCAAAGCCAATCCATTCCAGCAGAGCCCAGATGAGGACAGCACTCCCTGTAGAGACATACAATGTCCTAGCAGCCAGATTCAGAAGGGGGGTTAATCCTGAAAGTTGTTGTGCACACATAAACACAGATGCTTTGCACACTCAGGGCACCATTATCAGAGGCTTTTGTTTAAAACCATCATCATCACTATCTCTGTCCTCATTACTAAAGACGAAGTAAAATTGATGAGCAAATGATATGATGAAAAGAGATGAGCTGCCTGCTGCTGTGACACAACACAACCTCCATGCTTAACACTTTATGAAATAAATACAAGCCAATACAAGAACCAGTAGCTCTGCTACTCTCATAGTCAATGCTATTCCCAGTGAGCAAGACTATTTCATCAGCAAGCAAAAGGCAGTGAAAAACCTGAGGCTCAAATGGAGATCCATAAAGCACAAGACCAAGCTAAGACCTCTGGTGAATGCTGGTCCCATGCATTCAAAGCAGTCCTTCATAAAATCTACTAGCTGGACACAAGAAAAGATTGAGGTGTTTATGTATACATCTGGAGGTCAACCTCTGACATGAAAATTCTATGGACCCTAAACTAATTCAAAGAAAGGCCTGGTTTTATTGTTATATTTTAAAAAATAGAGGCATTATCTAGAATATCTGACACAGTAGTGGATATGTAAGAGATGGAGAATCTTTTCTGTTTTGCAAGCTAAGTAGTCTTCATGTGTGCTGTTTAGTACTAAGCAGAGTGTTCTGGACTGCTTGTGAGCAAGCCCGTCTGGGAGAGTTTGGCAGCCACGTTGTGAAACTTAAACAATGCCCGTTTTGATGGAGAACCTGACCATGACTTCGAAGCAACAGGTCTGTCAGCAAGAGCCATGCAGATGGAGGAGTGAAGAGCACCTGGACCAGTCTCTCTGAGAATACTGGTCAGAAATCTCTGACTTGAAGGTCATGGGTACACACAGATCTACAAGATGTATTTGCACAAAATTCCACCCAAATGACATAAAAAAAATTTTAACCCTCTTTCAGTGCCAGTTCGGAGAACTAGTTCCATGATTCAGTTGTGAGCAAGGGTTTTAAAAGCATAACATCTAATTTTTGCTTTGATACTACCTTAATATACTTTGCATCCACATTAATTAACATCACTCATATTAGACACACACTTTTGCAGTATGTGCATTATCATTCAATTGAGACAAGAAAGCTCATCCAAAGTCAAAACCATGATCAGAATGAAGGACAGGATCTATAATTAAGTAATGCAGCTCCTACTGCAAAGCCACACAGCACCTTTCCTACCTCTTCACAAATGTACTATTTCTGACAGGTGGATATGATCAGAGCAATTACCTAACATGAACACAAGTTCAAACTCAGGTCACTTACTAACATATAGCTACCCCTTAACTGACAACCTTTCCCTTTTTTTTTTTCTTTAATATCTTTTTTAAAAAAGCAAGATC
>JAOXJM010000001.1:14816901-14843275 GCA_026413425.1 Tringa solitaria
AAATAAAGAGCAGTATCTTTTTGGAAAATAAGTTTTAAGCAGAACATAAAGGTTACTGGGCTTAACAGAGGATATATTACTGGCTTGTTATAAAAGGAAGTCAGGTTACATGATCTCATGATTGCCTTCTGCTCTTTAACTATAGGAATAATGCTTACTTGTAACTATAAACTTCCTTTTCACTTTCCTGTGGAGACTGACCTGTCAATGCAAATATTTCATTGACAACAACTTTTCTAATACCTTTAAAAACAGGTTCTACAGCAGAAATTATTGAAAAAATAAAGTTCTGTTTTTCTCTTAAAATTTAAGATGATAGATTTTTTTGAATTTAACAAGAATGCTTTTCTATTGTGTTCCAAGCTGCATCTAACTCCCAGGTTGGAATGCAAGAAAAATAATCCACTTTACTTAAAGTAAGATTAGCTAAGCTATTGCCTTTAATCAGGCTACAACAATGTTTTCTTAACCTTACCTCTGCCTTTCCATTCCACTTATTTGTCTCTTTTTTAAATATAATACACACCCATGTTACTAGACAAAAGTCTTCCATCAACTCAAATCAAAAGCACTTTTTCCCTGCCTTCTGTTTCTAAAATCCATCCAGAACTAAGACATTGGCTATTCCTTGAACCCTGGTCCTAGGAGGTCAAAACCCCCAGAATGTTTTGGGACTCAACTAACCCAAGTCTTCTCTTAATTTCTAGATATCTGCTCTGCCTTTTTGCAAAAAAGTCTTCCAAGATTAAAAACTAAATTTAAAATAATCATAACTGAGATTTTGCATTCACACAATGTAAAATTCAATGATCAAAATTTTCAGTGTAGAAGAAACCAAGAAGATGAAATCAGCCAGCAACGAAAAAGGGTTCCCAGTAGTAGGCTGCAACTGTAACCCAACCCTAGCTATGGCTAATCTGACCCTGTATCCCACCTCACTCCCCAGGCCAGGGAGTGCCTCGAAAGGAGAGCAGCCTGCACAGATTTCTCTGCCTGCAGAGGTGGACACACAGGCACCATCTTTTCAGTGGGCACTCTTCAAACTCAAGCACGAAGCAGGCCAGGACATTAGTAGGTCTGGCACCAACCCAGAAAGTAAAAACATTGAGAACGCTTAACCTGTAGGTAGAGAAAAGTAAACGTCACTGAGAAGGTACTAGACCTAGTGTTCAATCAAAGTCACAGAAATGGTGTGACAGAGTTCTTGTCTGTTATTAAAAGGTCCTTTTGTGTTACTGAACAAAGTGTGTGACAGTCTACCCATAAGGCTCGGTACTGAATTCACCAAAATACCCTAAACAAATAAAATGTAAAATCTGTATACATGTGTCACTGAAGACAGATAAAACATACGCATAGGGCTTAACCCCACTGCTCATTCTTCATAAGACATCACCTACAGCTCCAAAAGACTTCAAGCATGGCATAAGCCACTAAGAGGAATACTTACTTTTTGGCAAATCCCCAGTGCTTGAAGCTGAAACTGTTCTGCTCCTGTCATGAGATGGGCTGCTCTCCTCTCTTTCGGTTACAGTTGATCCTTCAGAAACAGCAGAACCACAAGCTACAGACTCTAGAGCCCCAGAGAACACTGAAGCTGAAAATTCAGAGAACTGTGACTCGGGAATTTTATGACGTCCATTTGGCAATTCACCATTAAACTGTTCATAGGAGCTGCTATATGAGTAATCACTTTTTGCATTTGGCTCATCAAGATTGTACTCCTCTGGATTTGGACATTCTTCCTCATCCTCATCTTCATCTTCAATTTGTTGTTCCAATAGGAATGGGCCGTTCACAATATGGCCATTTGTTTTGGGGGATTCTATCCACTTAGGGTCTGTAGCGTCAGTGTTGACAAGTTCTTGCTCAACGTCGTCATCTTTTTCAGTGTTTTCTTTCTCTGTGTCTTCTTTTTCATCCTGATCTTCTGCCTCACCTGAAAAGTTTCAATAAGCAACACATCAGATCATACATCAATATACCATCTGAAATTAGGCATTCATAATTTTTAACTCTTCAGTAACTACTTGACTTCTGACATATCACACAAGGAAACACTGAATATCACTCAAATATGCAAAGACCTTAAAAATCTAAATTAAGGGCAAAAGAAAGAACTAGAGCAAGGCTGTTGGGAAAAATAAAGTGGTTCAGGAGGGAACAATTCAGAAGGGAAGAATGTTATGCAGGGAAGATAGATGATGTCTGGAAAGCAAGCTTTAAAATCTGTAATTCAATCTATGTCACACAGGGAGTCATCACAGAAATAGGAAAATTCACAGTAAGAGCAGAACAAAACTAAACCAAATCAAAAGACAGACAGTTTCAGCAGTTACATTTTTATCAGAATTGGAAAGAGTTGACAAGAAAACCAGGGAAGCCAGAGCAGAGTTGGACCATAGGAATTATGCTCTAAACCACCAGGACTAAACAAGAATTTTAACAACATATCTTAAAAATTGTATTCAAGAAGCTGCAATTATTATTACCTGAATAAATCATAACAAAGATTGTAAGAAGAAAAGGGGAAAGTAAGGATGACTATAACTACATTAAAAGTTACAGAATACAAGTTCATCTTATTTTTCCGCTATCTCACCAAAATATTTGGTGTCATGCCACTTAATACGATATGACAACTGACTGTTCTGTTCAATTTTCTGTTTGTGAGATTTGATAGCTAGATTGCTATGTTTTTATTCACTTCTATAAGTAGATTTGACTTTTCCTTTTTAGACTTTGTAGTTATGATTTTACCTACAGGAGAAAATGAAATTTAATGATCCTGGTAAGTTTGGAGATTTTGTTCATGGCATCAGATGCAATGCTGCAATTATTTTCCCCACTGAAACAGTAAATTCAAGGTCAATAAAAGCAGGAATACTAACCATCATCATTTCCAGGTTCTTCATCTCCTACCTCTTCTATATCGGCTGTTTTTAGTTTCACCTCTGGGTGGTACTCATCTTCTTGTTCATTTGATGGTACAGCTGAGGTTACATTTTCTTCTATTTTTTTCCTTTCAGCTTCTCGCTCTAGTTCTTCTATTTCCTGCAGGCGTTTTTCTAACAGCTCAGCTTGTCTCTTCTGTTTTTTCTTCAGTTTTTTCTTTTTGTTTTTTGATATTTTTCCAACCTAAAATATTAACACAAACAAAAGAAAAGAAAACAAGAACCTTTAACAATTATTCTCATGGCATCTCACACAAATTCACTAGCAATACAATTACTTTTTATTTGAAAAAAACGGATGGCAATTAATATAATAAATATGTTGCTTTTCCCATTTTACTTCAAATCAAGAACAATAAGGCGTTACTCGAAGAAAAAAAAAAAGCTATCAAAATCTTACACTGTTCTACATCTTTTTACATGGTTGTTTACTAGATACATGAGTAAAATACATTTAAGATGCCACAGTAAAATTCCCATGATCCTATAAACTCCACTAGCACAATAATCTTAAACTTCAATCTAGATCAACAGATTATACTGCACGTGGAAGATATTCTGCTATCATACCTAGTTATTTACATATAAATTTTATACATGGTTTCTCTCTGTGTACAATGCAGATAATGATCAGCAAATGTATGCTGAGGTAAATGATACGAAAAAGCCAGAGATTGTAGACGGTAAAGAATTTTAAATAAATCCTGTGTTGATCAGCTATTTCCCTGTGAAAGAAAAGCATTTTTATTACTCACTTCTGGCCCGAAACGTATGAATCACAAACAACAGATGGCCATTACGAAAAGTTTCATGTTTTATATAACATGAAAAATAACCTCAGGTACAATAATAAGAAAAAGAAAAACTAACACTAGGATCCTGAGCTAGGATTGAAACAGTTTCTTATATTTTAACTGAATTCTGATTATTTTTTACTATTTGATAAATTAAATCTATCCAGTTTTCATTCATTGCTTAGATATCACAGTAAGAAATCCTCATATAATTCAAAAATAAAGTACAAGGAGCAAAGGTATATTTGCAAATCCTGTTATCTTCAAAAGAAGCTACAGGACAGTCAAAACCAGACAGTTAATTAATTTGACAATCCTATTAGTTTTCATCCACGTTGTATGTTCTGTACACACAGATGTAGAAAGTAGGTTTGACCTTAGATATTTCTAAACAGCTGTATTATCAGTGGTTATTTGCTCTATATACATGGCAAAAAGATTTTCCAAACCTCATGAAAAACATCTCCTTTAAGGCTTTGATGATTAAGACCCTGAAGTCCTTAAGCTATCTGCAACGCATGCTATTTTGTGCATTTTTGTCAGGATTTTAATAGAATGGGTTATTCCTCTAGAGATAAAAATGGCAATGCTTAACTTTCTTTGACATAGCTACAGAATTTTAAGTCTATGAGAATTTCCATCAGAGAAATACCGTGCTTAAAACTGGTAAGGCCAAAAACATTAAAAGTAAAGCATTCTTTGAAAGATAAAAGCTTTATTCAAGGAAAGCTTTTAAAAAGGGTAGAGAGTACCAACAGTCTAATAGCTATTAATACCTACAGAAACACAGAAAATAAGGTAGTTAATTTGAATTACATAACAATACTTACAGGCTTTTGTTGTGGAGCTGTACTCACTAAAAAGAAAAAAAAGATTTTAAAGGCATATTTTTATAAAAACAACTCTATAAACGCAGAAAGCAGTATAAACTATGTAAAATATTTAACTAAGTATAAGCAGTGATTTCTTTTTTTTTAATCAGATTTTTTACTCTTTTCAAGTACCTGCTGCCTGAAATCATTTGATGTCTCCATTAGAGCATCTGGAATTGGAGGAACTAGCATAAATTTCTGTTCAGTCTATTGTGGTTGGTGGAGAGTTAGTGAAAGTCAGAAAGGAAAGCCTGAGTCAGTAAAGGCTGGACAGAAAACATTAAATGACTGCCGAGTTGTCACAGATGGAAGGTATGTTGTCAGCTGACTGAGCAGGTATTGACAGATTTTTAAATAGATCAGGAAATATCAACGAAGACGACTACGTGTTGCACTCAATGGAAAAGGCAAATATTCCTATTTTCTTTGTTCTGAAACAAGATAGTCTGATTGCTAGGACTGGAGGCATGAATAAGTTCCACCACCACAGAAAAAGCATCTCCGGCATGGACCTCTTCGTAAGCACCTCTCCAGAAGGATACCATAATGACTATTTCTGATGAGATTGCAATACTAACTGTGAAAATGCACAGAACAGCAATACAAGCCACACAACCCCCCCTAAACAACCCAAACCAATAAAAATAACCAAATATGGGAGACAAAGGCAAAGTGGAAGCGAGAAACTGAACGGGGGAGGAGAGCCTCTCACAAACTTCTTCAGACATACAAGCATATGGCAATTAACAAATGAAAAATACAAAATTGAGACAGCTGAGACTTCAGAGTTCTTTTATAGGTTCAGCTCCTGCTGCTAAATTCAGGGGAAAAACTGCTTTTATGCCCCTAAGAGGGCAATGTTTTCAGAAAGGTTGACTTAAGGTTCTTAACCTTGGGTACCATCACTGCTCCAAAAAGGGACATTATGCAGAACCTATTCTTGAAACACTGTAAAAGAAAACACATCTTAAGCTCCTCTGTGGAAAGCCATAGATTGAATTACAATTTGCTAAGAACAAAGTGTATTCCTTAAAATACTATTTATTTTAATATCAGGAAGCAACATAAAGTCTGCATGAATAAAATCAAGTTACTTCCCACACAAATAACATACAGCCTTCAGCTATGTGATCACACATTATGTAAATTTCAATACAATGTATTCAAAATCTATGAGATTTTGCATCTTAACATATATAATAATGTGAAATATTGATGGATTTTGACCACAGTATTTGTTCCTGATATAGCAGGTATTTTATTATACCTCAGAGATTATCATCTGTAATGGATTTTCTGACAGTATTACAAAGGTATTTAAATGTTATTGTTTCTCCAGTGCCTGTAGGTGATGTGCCAGACTGGCAAATAAATAGCAACCATGGTACTAAAGATCACTAGAAAAGCCACACCGCGTCCTGGTTGCCATCAATTTCTTTACCTTGGTTTCTCCTAGCTACATATAACGTACAATTCCCACCTAACTCTTGTCAAGTTTAACATAAAACATTTCACATACAGTGTTAGGGAGAAGGATTTATCACGAATTCAGTTAGGTACAATAAATTCCATTTTCAAGGCTGAGAAACTATGGACTCTAAGACTTTTCACTGCATTCTGAGAATAACTTATAACCGATGACAAGGCAGATAATTTCACAAGGACACTGATGAAACTGTAATGGAAGTAGACACATAATTTAGGGAACATTATTAATTATTGTCAATATTAGAGATGCAAGGCTCCAGTCATTAAAGTTTGTGGGGGTGGGAGGAGAGTAAGTTTAAACCAATAAATCTTTTCCTCCATCTGGCAACTCCAAAAACTTGAACGTACAAAACTAAGAAGAAAGCATTTCCCTAAAGAACTAACTAGACATGTATTTTTTCACACACTATTATTTAAAAAGCTAATTTTCATTAAATATTATTAGCATTAATATACTTATAGAACTCTACTACATATCATTTAAATATACTATCATACCCGCTGAACCAGAGGGAGGAGGAGCACCAGCTTTCTGCCACTCAGTAGCTTCAGCAGCCATTCTACGCACGTAGGCATCATCCACACACATCAAAATGTTTTCTGGCTTTATATCCGTATGAATGATCTTGCACTTGCTGTGTAGATAATCTAGACCTTGAAGTACCTAATTACAAAAGGATTTTTTAAAAAAATTATTTTAATTAATCGGACCAAGCTAAATATATTTATTAGTAGTACAGAGATATTCATCCCATTGCCTGCAGTCCATATGCAGCCTGACAAGGTAATTTATTTAGCTTATAAACCCAGTTATTTGAGACTTTCATAAACAATACCCTGGCTGGCTGAAGTGTCTTGATGACAGCAACCTGCTCTCAGACTTCCATTTCCCAAGTGCTGTTTAGTTGATCTGCATATGTGTAAAAAAATCTGATACACGTTCCTTTGAAAAAGGAATTTGGCTACTCAGTCAGAAAGGTTGATCCTCATTGTTTAAAAGATAGTTATTACCAAAAAAAGATCACTGCAAGTACTGCATACTGTAACTGAAGCCTGGTTTGGGAATAACCATCTTACAATCAATTACAATAAAAATCGAAGAGGGAAATGTGTTGTTGGGACGAAATGCTAGCTATAGTTTTCCCTAGCATTCCAACAGTAATTCAGCTTTTAATGTAACCAAGATGTCACATAAGGTCTTGTCTACGTGTATTTGTCGTATGTATTTTTCCACTAGTCTTTCATACTCTTGCTAGTTCATATCAAACCTGCATATCCAAAGTTTTAAAAATGCAAATGCATTGTGAGACAAAAATTAAAACATTATTTTAACACAATGAAAAAATTTATCAATTTTTGACTGGAACAGGAAAACAATAGTTTGTGTCATTTTATAGGTATTTTAGGTAAGACCTAGGTATGAGAAACTGTAGAATTACAATTAAAATTATTCAGTACAGAATAACATAACAGTGTAAACCAAGCCATCACTTTGAAAATGTTCTACAGCAGGAAACAGACTTCTAGACTCAAGAGTTCCAGCTACAAGAACATCCTGTTTTTCTAGGTATTTTGTAAATAAATTAGCAAGTTCCTTGCTCTCAGGATCTTTAAGACATAACTAGTTAGGGTGAATTTTAAAAGCGAAACATGTTGGTTCAAACCCAGCAGTAACAGAATACAAATACATTAGTCTACCACCCAGTCCTGAGCTAGTGGCAGAACCAGAACATCCATTCAGCACACAAGGTAGCTCAGATAAGAGAAGAGGAGCAGTAGCATACGTATGATATTTACACTCAGGCTAATGCATCCTAGAAACACCTCAAGTGCATGGCTCTGCTTTCTCCAGTTCTGGAGCTAGACTGAACAGCAACCTCTCTGAAAAGCTTTCTTTATATGCCTGTATAAAAACTGAAAGTTCACTTGAGCAGAACTCAGTGTCAGTGCCAATGCTACACCTAAAAACTGTTGCATTCTTGGTAATCTGAATTTTCTTCCTGCAGATCCAAAATGTGCTTGACTACTTGCCAAAGCAACTGGAAGAACGTACAGTATGTCTCAAGGTAAGAAACATTAAAGAAAGATTGGTTTATACTGGGAAAGTAGTTAGTGGTTAAGAGACTTCAATTTTTAGAAAATGCATTAACAGCAATACCAACATTAAGAGGGATTATGACCGTTTCTTCTCTCCCCCACTACACTACAGACCGTCTTACAAATTACCATTGAATGGCTGTAATTCTGAGGCCAAGAAAAAAAAAAGATTCCAGAGTACACTGAAAGCCATAAACATTAAGAAGAAAAAAACATCTGTTCCCATTAAATATGGAAAGTACAATTAATGTGAGAGTAGATTTGATATCTCCCACTTTAAAAAGATAGCTTTTCCCTCTTTTAAGTAACAGTGTTAGGGTGACAGCTTTGTCTTTAATTTGGGTAAAGAATCTTTTTTGAAAAACAAAACAAACAAAAAACCCAAAGAGAACAAACAAAAAAACCCAATCCCAAACCAAAACCACCCCAGAGTACTTTTTTGAATCCCAGTCAGTTCCATGTGTTACTGTAAGGACCATTCTGCTAGAATTTCATAATTAGAAAGAATGTTCTTAGCTGTCTTAAAATGTGGATCAAACTGTTTCATCCTAAAAACTGGTACATTATACCACTAAACCATTAAGGAAATGTATACTGCATGGACATGCTTTGCATCGTGCTCTGAGATGGAGAACAGGGAAAACACACCTAAGTTTTCATTTATTTTTACACTGAAAAAGGAAAAAAGTGAAACGGGTAACGTACTGTGACTGAAAAATTATGACAGATCCTCTACTACAATAAAAAATGTAAATTAGAAGGCTGTATTCTTTCCCTTGTAAAGGTCACGTGGTTAGTTTCACATCAAGAAACTCTCATAATTTGCAGTTTCTAATTAATATTCACTTTCTTCTTTCTTTTTCATTCAAGGAGCCACATCTTATTGACCCAATAAACAGATAATTTACTATACTGTAGATCAAAGCAGAAGTGAAAATTTTCATTGATGAAATACACAATGCTTGTTTCAGCATCTGTTTCAGAACATGATCCTCTCAAAACAGACTGATGCTATACATTTTACAAACCAAAGTAAGGATTCCAGCACTAAGTAAGTGGAGACTTCCAATCATCTCTACTGCAAAAAAAAAGGAACTGCAGCAACTTGGCCTTTTTTAAATTCTGCAGGGTCTTCTCTTGCATGACAGTTCATACAACTCTAGCCTGGGGGAAAAAACCTGAAATGAAATTTCTTACTAAGAAACTCAAGTCTCAGCTGCATTTTAAAATAAGCCTGGTTTTGTCCCAATGCTCAAAAGTACTCACAAATTGAAAAAATTATTTTCCAAATCATAGCATAAAAAATTCATTTTCAATTGTAGCATGGAATTATAGTACTTTCCGAAACAAAATTGTTCACTGTACAGTAACATCAGTGCAGTAACTGAATTGTTTCATATTCAAGTTTCATAAATAAGGTTTTAGAACGTGTGGCACAAGTTTTGTCTGAGTAGAAGAAAGAATAAGGATCTGTATATCCTTAATGAGATCAACACTCTGGAAGTCTTACCAGTCTACGCCACTCTCACTAGTCCAAACAGTTCATTTCAACATCACAAAAATTAAACCTTTTTAATCTTTCAGGACTAACCTGTTCCTCTTTTTTCAGCTATCAAGTGTTAGAATTACTTGCACTTTTTACCTGTGCTTACCTTCAAAGAGCAATTTAGGTTGGAAGATTGTGTGATTCAAACCCTCCCTGTCTTAAGCCACACCAGCTTCAAAGTTGTATCTAACCTCAAAATGAGACCAACCTGCTCGGAGCCTTTACCCAGTTCATTTCTGACTACCTCCTAAGATGCAGACCACGTAACACTGTAGACAACCTGCTCCAGAGCCTGACCATCCTCACTACCAAAATTATTCTTTTTCTAACTCAGGAACAGTGCTTCTTGTGTTATCTCTGTGTATTGACAAGAGAAGTCTGGCTCCGTTTTCTCTCTCTGTGATGAAGACATCAAAAGTTTTCCCCTTTATCAGTCTTTTCTTCTTAGAACTGAACAAACCAGTTCTCCCAAGACCTCTCACACAACATATGCTGCAGCTCCCTCATCCTCTTGGTGGCTTTTCAATGGACTCACTTCAATAAGCTAATGTCTTGCACTTGGAACCCAAAACTGTAGATAGCCCTGAAGAGCTAAAAAAAGAGTCCTAATTCTGCTGTCTACACTCTTGCTAATGTGGCCTACTACATGATTAGCTTTTGTCATCAGAGGAGCCCACCACTCACATTAAGTTTGTCTACCAGGACCCTTCATGCCAAGGCAGCCATTAATCTTCACATTTTCAATTAGTTCTTCCTTACTCATAACCAGTCCAGCAAGGTGCAACTCCAACCTGTCTCCTTGCTGAGATACAGCTCACCCCATGCTGAGAAACTTTCCTCAACAACCTCCAGAAATGTCCTTAACTGCATGTGACCCACCAGAGCAGATATGAAGGTAGTTAAAAGTCTCCCATAAGAACCTTCTTATCTACTTCCGGCATTGGCAAACTGTAGGAGATACATACCATACTTTTTGGTCTCCCCTCTGACCCTGACACATTCTACAGCAAAGATTCAAACATTTAAGCTCAATCCCTCTTCCCTGACCATCCTTTTTAAAGGGCCTTTATCAGGCTACGTTTGCTTGCCAGGCATCTGAGCCTTCCTATCACACTTTTATACTTCCAGTGAGGTTACAACTCTGCAACCACGTATGGATTTCTAATTCCTGTCCTTTGTTCCCCACGCTGTACGCATTTGTACATGCCACTTGAGTTAGGTCCCCCAATCATGACGATCAGAGAAAGCTCTGAGAGCAGCCCCCATAATTCTGCTCTTCAGGCCCCTGTCCTTGCTGACCCCACTTCTCACTGGGCTATGGTCACCATTCCTGAAGACCACACCTGAAAGTCCTCCTCTGCTAGATTACAGGAGCCTGTTGGCAAAGACACTATGAAGCTGGGTTCAGAAGCTCTCACCTTCCTTCCAAAAAGGTTTGTTTTCAGCTTGGATCCATTCAGTGGCCTGGCTCACAGCCTGTTTCTGCAAACAGGCAGCAGAACTGAGGTGAGAGTCAATGGCAGCAGGGAGCTCCTAAACCTGGCTTTGCTAATAAATCCGGCGTATCAAGAAATTATAGTGCAATTTCTCAGATTCTGGCCAAACTCCAGGACAATGGTGCAACCAAAGTGAAAACAATCCAAACCAAAAAAATGACATTTACTAAAAACAGTGGATATTTATACACACGTATAATACAGATGCACACATTCCCATTTCTTAGCAGGCAGCTCAGTTCAGTTGGAGCACTGCAGTATTGCAGTTCTTTATTTCAAGTATCTGAGCAACCTAGTTGTATAGAAATTAATGGACCTAAAATTTCAATCATATACTAACAATTGCATCAATCAGTTATTTAACTATTTCTGATTAAAGAGTTGATAGGCTGATATTCACCAGTAGACATACAATAATAATTACCAAAAAAAAGTAACTACTTTACCAGATCACTTATTAATAAAGTAGAGGCAATACAAGTTACTTAAGTCCCAAAATATTTCATTTGTCATTTGTAAGTATTAACTGCACATAACGTAGACTAATAGTATATACAAAATCACAGACATATATTTTTTTCCTTGCTGAAAGACTATTTCTCCTTAAAATCACAGTTCAGCAATTTGATTTTCGTAGTACAGCAAAAGAGCATATTTTAAAAGAACACGTCCCAGTGAAATGTTCTGAACTGGTTCATCTTGTTAGCCCTCTAACTCTACAAAAACTTAAATACAGACAGTTAACAATTTCCAAAGAACAGTTTTTTCCTTTACAACCTATTTTTCAGGGATACAATTTTTGCTCAGTTTTATAATAACACATTATTTCCTACTGTTCCACTGTTTTATTTTCCAGAAGATCTTATTAAGAAGCATGACATGTCAACCAAAACTGCAATTGAATGTGAACATCCTTACATTTATGAAAAAGACTCATTGCTTCAGTTTTTTATCTTCTAAAGCAGCTTAGGAACTTCCATTATCAGTGGGAAATCTTGATTTTAAAAAACAAAACAAAACGCCACCAAAACAAAACCAACCAACCAAACAAACAAACAAAAAACCACCCAGCATGCAGAAATGGTGGCTATTCAGAAAGATGCTCTTGCAACCTTTCCCTTGGGATTATCAGTAAAATTATCTCACCCTACATATTAATTAGTAAGAGTTCAGTTGAAATATCATCATCTTAGCCTTCAAACTGTTAACAATGGTGGAAAAACCTAGTTAAAACATTAACAAATCTTACCTGTCGAATTATACTTTTTACACAACGGATGGGAAGGCCTTGATAATTGGACTTGATTATCCATTTTAGGAGATGATGTCCAAGTACTTCGAAGACCATACAGACATCTGGGATTTAATTAAGGATAATTTCCAAATAAACTTGTTGATGAGATCAACTCAAATGTTTGTTTGTATACTGGCTAAAGCAATCATCACCCTGTTTAGAGGCGAAACAGTTCCCCATAAAATAAGCAGAGCATGGTATATGCTTTGGTACATACAAGAACAGTGCCCAAATGTAGAACAAATTAAAACATGTTAATTATGCAAATCTTGTCAGTTATTTCGACATGTTAGCAGCATTAGGCTGAACAATGAAATAGGTAATTCATTTTTCTTTTCTATGAAACAGTTCAAAGTACTGATTTGCCCTATTATTTCTAGTTTCTAATAAATTTTAAATGATATGAATAGAAGGTTTTAACAACAGAAGACTGAAGCAACAGTGCTTTAGAAAATGAACCCTACTAAACATCTTTTTGATTAGGCTCAATTAAGAATCACTCGACAACAAAGACTGAAGTAGTAAGAGAATGGATCTCTTACCACCTACAGTTTTACCTGCAGAGAATAATGGCAATCACTGAAGAACTTGGAACAAAGAAAATGTGAAACTTGGAAGCAATATGCAAAAAACACAATGCCAAAAAGTTTAATTTGACCTAGCATCTACTATTGGCCACCAACAGAGGCCTACAGTAGATGGTCAGGAAAGAGCATTAGGAAAAAACAAAATGTAGGAACTTCCAGTGATTTGTGGTTCAAGGGCTTCCTAAGTTAGAGATTCTAACACTTAATATACCTGGGTCAGTTACCTTTCTATTGAGAAAATATTCAGATACCCAAGCTAAGTGTAATTTTTATAATCAACAACATTCCAGAAAGGACTTATACAGTCTGACTATACTGAGTTAATCCTCAAACACAAGCTGGGAAAGACCTTAATATCCCTGGAAATCAGAAAAAACGTTAAAATGTTAACTACATGATACTATAACCTTGCAAAGAATCATGTAATACAAATATCAGAATATGAATTAATTGATGGATACTGCAGGAAAATCTCAACGGATGCAATTAGACACTAGCTCAGAGACCATTCACAGAGAACCACAGGGGAGAAGTCTTACCTAACTTCTGAAGTTTTAATAAGTAGAGTCTTGGTGATGATCTTAGAGTCACTGTCCTAACTTATGTCAAACTGAGACTTACTTTGTCTATCTGTCTACCATTTATATTCTTGCAATTCTTCTGCATTTACATTCTTAAGTACCTACCTATATGCATAAAGCTAACTGAAGCTTTAATATCTACATCATCTATGCTGGAGTTAGACCAAAGTTGAAAGGTCTCAAGGCAGGTCAAAGTACATTGTGAAGAACTGTAACATTTTGATTGCTGCTACCTGTTCATCTCACTTCATGTTCCTTAATTCCTGTATTAGAGGAGACACTGAACAGTCATTTCTCAATCATACCAATCAAGTCTACTCAGACTATTATAAAACTGTTTCCTCTTCTGACTGGAATAGTCTTGGTTACTCTACCACACAAGTATCCGATGAACAGGAGTCACTAGTAAAGCACGCAGACATCAAAAAGGATGAGCACAGCACATTAGCTCTGCAGGGCTTATTAGCTTAGCCCACGCAGTGAAGTTGCAATGCTGCAGCAACACAGATCTCAGAAAGGCAAGACACTGCAGCACTCAGAACTGAAATTTAGGACACCCACCCACAGTCCTTCAGACCACTGCTGCTGCAAACTCTCCAATGCACATTCCTGCCATTCCTTGCACTTATGGAAGTGCTAAGCCTCGCCAGTAAGCAGAAGAGAAAGGGGTGTAGGGAAGCGAAGAGCTGAGAGGCAAGGGAAGGGCACCCAGAAGGAAGATGCAAGGAGGAATGGCAGAGGCAGACAAAGAAAGGGAGGGCCACAAGAAAGACAAGTGATGTCTACCTGAAAAAAAGATTGCACCATTTTGCTGGGAGGACTCAGACAAACTGAAGGCATGCTCAGTTCTGGGAGGCAACTGGGATGGGGAGAAGACATACAGGAGGCTCAATGTTTGGAGTAAGTATGGGAAAATGTGACTGTTGCCTTATTTACAGTTAACATTTTTCAGGTCGGGATAGTAAGCCAGACTGCCCACAACAACGTGTTTGGGAAAAGCTGTGCTTTAAATATTAGGAAACCAGCCTTGCAAGCCCCAGGGTCTTCCTACCGCATCCTGACAGATGTCCAAAAAGTCCTCCAGCAAAAATAAACCTGAAGCCCACCCAGCAGATATGCTTCTTATGAAACGCTTTTCAAAGTGTTTTGGGGAATGTCTGAAAAGGGGAAACTGAGCAGAGCAGCAAAAGTGAGCATAAACATAACATTAATCAGGTGATAGGCTTAAGTACTTAAAACTGTTCTTTCTTGACCAAAATGTTATCTGTAACTATCTATCTACAAACACACATTACAGGAGCATTTAGAAATCTCAGGAGGATTAAAGACTAGTTAAACTAAATGAAATAAGGCTCTGGTACCAACATAGAGCACTTCTGGATGTATCTCAGTTGCTTCTGGATTGGCAACATTTAGGCTTCATGGCATTTAACTAATGCTGTATATTCTGAATCTTTTATTTTAAAAATGCTATGTTGAAACAAGCATTTCTTAAGGCTCTAATTAAGTTTCTGGTGCAGAAAAACACAATTATCTACACTTACTGAAAACACTAAAGTGCCCAGGTTCAGGAATTCTCTTATTTCCTGAAAGAATCATAATTGCAATATTTTAAAATGTACAAATAGATAAAAAAATTATCAGTCTAGTGTAGCGTAACACACATTGTTACAATCCTTCTGTATATAAACACTTATTACAGCTCCTAGGAGCAAAAGGACTATTTTCAGACACACAGTGCAGGCCAACGGCTCTGCAAATTCCCAGCTCTGTGCTATGCAGTTCTTAACAAATTTCCCTGTTTGGAAGCTCCATGACATTTTCTGGTATTAGCCATCCAAAGGATTCACCAACCTCTCTTCTGTCTTGCTATAAGTTTTAAATGTATTCCATAACCAATAATCAAGCCTCTATCAAGCATACGTTGTTTCAAATTACAGTCAAGGAACAGATAATCAGTGACTTTCCCAAAGGAATCTGGAAACAGCAGAACATGGCAAAACTCTCAAATTACTGCATTTCTCTCAACCTGCTCAACTCAATTGCCTTAACGCAGCATTAATAAGACATTTTAAAACAGAAACAAATAGCTGCAAAACATCAAAATCAGTTACCTGCTCCCTCCTAAAAGAACCTGCACCAAAGATTCTTTTTCCCTAGAAGATAAAAAGGACTTGATCAAATAATTAGTGCAATCAATGGCTGCTCAAATAAGCAATGCAATTCAGGATGCACAAACTGTTCAAAAGAAAACTCAAAGCATAAGATACTTGCTATCATATTTTCACTGGTGGCTGGGACTTTGACAGACTTCCAGCTGTAATTTAAATTTGAGTCCAGTAGCAGCCCACTCTGTCTATTGCACCTTTCTGAAAAATGTACTTCTCAGTAAGGCAGGAACATTTGCCTTTCACGTAAAACAGCTTCTGTACTGCCAGAATTTTCAACTTGGAGTTAAATCTGAAATAGAATAAATCAATATCAGCTGTCTGGTTTCAATCTGCTAACACAAAGCTATCTGAACCCTTATTTTTCACTAGTACGTGGTCTCTTTTGCCTTTGTCAGCTTAAGTGCTATATTTCAAAAAGATAAAAGTTTGGATATGCTTTCAAAATATTATCACTAACAAAATTTACCCTTCACACTTAGAAATGGCTCTCACCTTTAATACAGGTGTATATATACATGTGAGTCTTAGCAATAATTCAAGAACTTTATTGCAAAACTGTTCTGTTAAACAGGTAAAGGTTATTTCTATGTATAGTTATGAATACATTTTCTTATTCCCTAGTTTACATTACTGTTTTACAATTAAAACAGGAAGTCAAAATTTCTGATTTCTAAAAATTACTTTAATTATTCTCCAACTGTACAGCTGCCAGCTGAAGACCTGAAGTGCTTTGGTTGCATTTTTTTGTGTTAGACAATAGATATTTATAAAATACTTCTTAATAAGCATCTCAGCTTATAAATTAAAACCTATTTTTTGAAGCACAACAGCAGCACCAAGAAACCCTAACCAGAGTTCTTTGCCTTACTGTGTTAAGCAATTTCCTTGATCACAAACTGTTTATATTCAGGTTGAAATGACTACTGGCAACTGTATGGTTTATTTTAATTTCTTATAATTTGATTATACAACCTAGGAAAAAAGCAGTCTGAACTAACCTCACATACATTTACGCAGCTTTCTACCAAGCTAGCTGACCAACGAAGCAACCAGGAAACAACCCAAAATGGAACAAAGGGAAAGAAAGCAGTTAAGACCCCATTCTGTAAGTGAGAATACTTGTCCCCACACTCTCATTCTCACTTATCACAAACCCAAAGGCTTCATAACTAATGTCAAGAGCCAGATGGATGGGTTGAAAGCTGCCTGCACACTTCTCCCTGAAAGGATGCTTTCTAGTGGGCATTCAGATTTAGTAACAGTCACCTCCCAGATTCCACTCCTAGGGAATGAGAGTCAGTGAAGAGCATCTTAACCTGATCTGCTGAAGACTGAAGGCACACCACCAAAATCAACTGAGTGTTAAGCTCTCTAGAGCAGGAACTGTGTCTTTGTTTGCTGGTATGACACCGTGAACAATGAGGTCTGTTATTAAGGCTCCAAGACACAACAAGCATACACATAAATACCAGCTGTAACAGTAAACAAAAGCACAGTAATATAATAAGCTGCTAAAATATCTAATATAATTAGCAAGGATAACTCATTTTAGCTCAACTCTAAAATCAAATACATTCATAGACCCCAAATTTTCCCTGACAACAATATTAGTCATATTTTACTTTGTCTCTTCTTTTTGTTCTTTCTTTCTTTTTTTAAAGGAAGTATTTGAAGGCAAATCTTTAAATGCTTTGCCAAAAATGAGGTTAACAGCTCGCCAAAAGAAGATCACATAAACAAGAGAGGAATCTCTATGCCCTCACACTTCCCACAAGAAAGCAGAAACAGCTTCTTCGTGACACTTTCTTTCTCTGTACTAGTCTAGAGCAAACCATATTTCCTGTAAGCCTTAGTTATTACAAATCTTTTCAGTAAAACTTCAGGTTTTAAGTAAACTAACTATGTCTAGTTCTAGCAGACCACGACAGGATTCATGTATTTTTTATTATTTTTATGTTGCATTGTTTTTAGAAAAGCTAAATTACTTTCACTCCAGTTAACTGCATTGCACGTTGGATGATTTTTGCATCTACATATATTCTGGTGTCTCTACGTTACAAATTTGAATTCAGACTAACCAGAAAAAAGCCAGAACTAAAGGCTTACTTATCTCAGTAGATCATTTTTAATGAAGATGTCATGTTTTCAAAAGGATACGAATTCCATTCATTCCAGAAATTTTGAAGTCATCAATTAGCTGTACAACCATATCCTTGTTGGGATCATTAGGGTCACTTTCACGAACCTAAAGCAAGAATGTAAACACTGATATTTTAGTAAAGAATCCGGTTTAAAATACTACTTACTTAGCTTTCCAAATGAAGCTGAACAATATTTTGGAGCTTCAGAAATCATGGTAATACATAATAAGCCAGCAGTTTAGAAAAAAATATGTAAAAACTTTAAAAACAATATTCTGGTACATTTTTTAAATTCATTATTACTATTATTATTGGTATTGAGCACTGTGCTGTACGAGTGATACTTACACATTTGAGCAACTTTATTTCATCCAAGGCTGTCTCTGTATAATGCTGGGCACTTTTTACAACTTTCATTGCAACAAACCTTTTCCCCCTTGAAAAGAACAGAAACATCGTCAACACATGCTCTAAGTGAAAAGAGACATACTTGGAAGGTTGGGACATATTAAATAGAGTATTTCATGACCTAATGCATTCTGACAGAAAACACTGAAATTACACTTAAAGACAACTTTTAACAATACTCTGTTAACAGTCTGATTTATTGAATATTTTGTCCCCTTGATGTTAACGTCTTTTAAAAAGGAATTTGGCTACACATTTTATCATTCAATCGAATTACATTTTTTCATTAAAGTTACAACAGAAATAAAAACATTAGCTGACTCTCACACGTTCAAGACAACATACAAATTCAAAAAAAGCTAATTTGTCAAATAGAATTACACTTATTTCTGAGAGCTTTTATAAACTATACCCTTTACCATGAGCAAAATAAGACTGCAGATATTTTTCTGCATAAAAAGATAGCAAACATTTACATAAATTTATCATGTAAGTAAAATAAAAGTTACTGCAAACAAAATAAAGTTAACATATTAAGAAAAAAAAGTGAATGGAAATAAATAAGTTTTCTTACTGCATATCCCAGCATAGCCAGACTGTAGAGAAGTGTCCCCATCCTAACTTTCTAATAACATGATACCGGCCATTGAAAAGATCGCCAATTTTCACTGGATGATAGCCTCCTTTCATGAAAAAACGAGTAGAGAAAGAATATTCAGAAAACAAACAATAATTCCCAGGTTTTCAAGTAATCCTTGTTGTATAGATTTTCCTCTTCAAATTGTCTTGCACTATAAATAAGTAATCTAAAGAAAACTTTAATGTTAAAATTTCTGCCTTACTTAGCCTGGAGGGAAAACACTCATGTCCTGTAACTATTGTAGAGTTTATTCACCCTTCTCTCTTATGGCTTTTATTTGTGGTAATATTACCATCTGTTCTCTATTTCCCCAGGCTTATCTTCCACTTCACAGAGAGTACAGAAAAGATCTACATTATTTCTTTATCATATTTGAAGCTTCTCCTGTCAACATATTTTGGATGATCGCAGAAGCTCAGAGATGGTTTTAATTCCCATTTGCTTTCTACTAATAAAGGCAGCAATAAAACACTTCCTGAGAAAATGTTAAGAACAATGCAGACGTTATTGATGCTCTTCTGCTTGGCTCCTGACCCATAGCAGCAAGGTATTTTTCTCATGTCTGAGGTTTTTACGGTGAGGAAGAAGAGAGAGCAGGCAGCTACAGGCTTTGTCTGAACTGCTTCTTAAGTACCGAAATCTGCCGAGTCCTAACTTACACCATGACACAGGTCCTCAAAAGCCCCTTTAGGCAGAAAGGCCAACAGAACAGGCTGGAGCTCAAGTTTCCAGGCAGTGTGAGGAGATGTGATGAAGTATTTTATTTCCTTTGTATTTTAAGAGGCATTCTTCCTCCCAGACAAACACAGGGAAAACAGTGATCACACAAGATTATTACTCAGACCTTAACACACTAATAATAACACCCCCAGTTTTGCCTAAATTGCAAACAAATAATAAAGCTGCACCACGCACCCACTTCAGGACATCACCAGCAGCAGACTCCGAGCAGCTGTCAAGGAATCACCTCTCTGGCTCTTTCTGGTCCTTCATAATATCAGGCCCAACTGTCCTTTGGCAGGATCCTTAGTTACTGACTACTCCACTTAAAATTAGGAAAACCTCAGACTACTTTTTCTACATTGCTATATTTTTTTTAAAATCCCCAGAAAATCTTGTTAGAACTGGTGCCCAGTTAAGACAACAATGTGAACTTATCACTTAATTCCTTGGATTTAAAACAGGGACTTCTCTTATCTCCTTTTTATCTGTGGAACAGCAACATCAAATCTGGATATATTTATATCCTCTCTTTGCTAATAATATATTTATCCTTAACAGAAGTTCAAGAGTTCATTTGTGAACTTTTCTTAAATGTTTCGAGAGCAGATTAATAAATTTAACCCAACATACAACAGAACCATAAAGATTACATACTCAACAGAACGATAAAGTTTAAATAATACATTGCTTTAGATGTCGGTATGTCTAAACCGAAACTCTAAAACACACACAGCTTGGATATTTGTATGTTAAGGTGTAACTTCAAGCTCAGCAGAGAGCAGACACTCGCTGGTTTGTTCACAGCCCCAACCAAAAGCTGACCCATCCGACGTGGCTGCAGCTGCCCAGGCTCCTGCAGGTGATACCGCTGGCAGAGACTCAAACAGCTCGGGCCAGAGCACCAGAGAAGCTGCACTCACAAATATTCATCTCAGCAGGGGCCAGTCTGAACCAAGTGACACCAGCAAATGATTTCAGATGGGCAGCACGAGCCTTGGCCACACAGCATGCGGCTTCTCACACCTCCCTGCCCACCTGCCTCACAATTTATACCACTGGAGAGGGTCAAGAAAT
This sequence comes from Tringa solitaria, assembly GCA_026413425.1. NCBI lineage: Eukaryota > Metazoa > Chordata > Aves > Charadriiformes > Scolopacidae > Tringa > Tringa solitaria. The sequence continues at coordinate 14,837,768 of JAOXJM010000001.1, forward strand.
GAATCTGAGTGTATTTACTATCACACACACTATTTCATTTTGTAAATCATTAGGTATACAGACACCAACATTTTAATTTAAAAAAAAAGCAAAGGACAAAGAAGGCCCAAGCTCAGGAACAGTATAGGGCATTACAGGAGGACCCAGCCCAGGACCAAGTTCAAGGACTCCCCTGTTGAGGGAAGACCTCCCCTCCATCTCAGGTAGGAAATGTTCATGAAAAGCTGCTGGGAGAATTCATCTAGCAAACCTACCAAGATACCTTCATTTCCACTGCTGATTTGTGTCAACCTCAGTAAGAACGTACAATATTGCCAACTGGGAACTCCTCAATTTTCAAAGAAAAATTTTTGGAACACCTGGATGGATTTACACTCCAGGACAGGGCAGGTGTGGAATGGGACACAGGTGTACTAAGAGTGCTGTCTATTATGCTGTCCACTTCATTTCACAAGGAGAAACAGGATCAGCCACATATGAAGTCCAAGTCTATTGCAGCTTCACTACATAGAAATTTAGCTGAATAAACTCACGTGTACAAATCCATACTGATAGAAACATTAAAAAAACCCCTACATTTTAATTTAATTCTCTATGTAACCATCCTTGCAGTAAGATGTCATCTACCTGGACTTGTGTAAAGCATTTGACATTGTCCACATGACCCCCTTGTCTCTGAAATGGAGAGATATGGATTTGGTAGGTGGATCACCCGGTAGATAAGGAACTGGCTGGATGGCTGCACTCAAAAGAGTTGCAGTCAATGGCTCAATGCCCAAGTCACAACCAGTGATGAGTGGATTCCTCAGGGGTCAGCACAGGGACCAGTGCTATCTTGTTGCTGACGTGGATAATAGGATTGAGTGCACCCTCAGCAAGTTTGCTGATGACACCAAGCCGTGTGGTGCAGTCAACACCTTGGAGGGAAGGGATGCCATCTAGAGGGTCCTGGACAGGTGGGCCTGTGCAAACCTCATGAAATTCAACAAGGCCAAGTGCAAGGTTCTGCACATGGGTGAGAGCAAGCCCAAGTGCAAATCCAGGCTGGGCAGAGAATGGATTGAGAGCAGCCTTGAGAAGGATCTGGGCGTCTTCATTGACGACCAGCTCAACATGAGCTGGCGATGTACGCTTGCAGCCCAGAAAGCCAACCACATCCAGGGCTGCATCAAAAGAAGCATGGACAGCAGGTCAAGGGAGGTGATTCTACACCTCTACTCTGCTCTGGTGAGACCCCACCTGGAGTACTGCAGTACTTTGAGAAACCTGGTTAGTGGAAGTTGTCACTGCCCATGGTATGGGGGTTGGAACTAGGCAACCGTTAAGGTCCCTTCCAACTCTAACTGTTTTATGATTCTATGAAAGAAAAAATACATGTATTATTACACTTTAGTAAATTCTTTCCATAAAACTTTATCTAGGATGATACATGTGAGTGGAACACTGAGAGAACATAAAGCAGGTCTACCTTTCTATTACTAAAAAAGTTTGCATTTGTGAAACGAATCAAGTCTGCTGACCTGGCAGCAAGAATTACATAAAACACTTCCACATAATTCACTGTCACAGTATCATTTCTTCCAACTTTGTCCTGCACATATCATTACATAATCATTATTCCTTTTGCAAACAGATATAACTACAAAAACGGAAAAATATTTAATACCTGTTTTTAATACCTCTCTATTATTTGCAAAACAGATTTTGCAATTCAGCAATAAAAAATTTCTGGAACATTTAAAAATTTTCCTGAATATCTACTCCTATTAAATTATTCCTTAACAGTTATGTGGCTTCAAACGTATAGGAAAACACTCACAATTCATGCAGCCTTTTGCACTGCTAGAAGGGTGTATGTGGGCCTTAAAGTATATAAAACTATGTCCAGAAGTAATTTTTTTTGAACAAAATATTTGCTTTTTTTGTCATGTTAATGGCGTAACACTCAACTATGAAGAACTTAAATACAAGTAAATATGTGTTTCTAAGAATAGTCTAGGTAAACCATTGCCTTCTAAGTCTGCCTCTCTGCAAATAGCTTTTAGCATACTTGTACTTCAAAGGGTCAAAAATAATCAAAATCTTGGGACAGTTTCTTCCCATCACGGGCAGGAGAGAGAACACCCAACAGAGGAAATCAAAGACACTGAAGTCAAGTTAATGGATTGAGGGTTGGCAAGTTATTTTAGTAAAATCTAGGGATTGCAAGAATAACAATACTATATATGTAAAAGCCATGTTATTTTGGTCACTACAGCACTATCATAACTAATTATAGCAATACACCAGCATATGTTACAGATACCAGCAGCAGTAGCATATCCTCTGAGTAGATATACTTCACAAGATACTTTCTACTGTTCTAAGCCACAGGTGTCATCCTATGATAAATGTAATTATTTAAGTTCTTCATGATACAGAAAGTATTTATAGATAGTAGTAACAAGAAAGCATCTACACAAAATTAGCAGGTTGAGACAAATGATGTAATTTTTGAAAAACAGTACTGGTATTTGAAAATATACATTCTGTAAGTGGCACTGCTGATAACATAACAAAAAAACCTGTTGTGCTATTTACTGCAGCGCACAGAAAAAAAGTCTCTCACAGCTCTACATGCACTCAAGGAAGAGGGTCAGAAAAAATGAGATCATTATTCCTAAACATGTCCTGAATGTATTGGTAATTGTAGCTGGCTAGTTCTATGTTTGTATAGGGAATTATTCCCTTTGTGAACTGGATGAATGGGAGACATCTCCAGGGGGCAAAGAAGATGATCAGAGAAGCAAAGAATTCCAATTACATCCATGCCATGACGGACTCTTGAAAAAAATCTCCAAGTGTTTCAAGGCTTTTCAGAAAAGAAGAAAAAATAGCCTAATTGTCCAAGTACCCCTTGAAAAATCACGTAGTTCCACTTTTGATACTTCCATTCTTAAACAAATAAAGATTTGAAAAGCATTTAATGTAAATTCAGTGACACGAACAGAAGTCATTTCACAGATTTAAACAGGCCCTGGAAGAAGCCCCCGGGGAACAGAGGTTAGTTTGCTTTACACTGATGGCTGTTAGTTGTCTCTTTCACATCAGGTGCTAATTCAAACGAATCCAATTTCCTGATTAAAAATACTGTTATGACTATTTACTAAACACCATGCAACATGGTGAAGATGTGAGCCAAGCACATAGTAACATATCCTTAAAAATAATAAATAAAAATAAAATTAGTAACAGAAATATTCTGGCAATGGGAAGTACAGTTAACAGGTAAAACACTGAATTCATTAAAAAAAATAATACATTCCCTCATCAAAATTGACCTCTTATGAAGTTTCAGACTGGGGTTGAGAACAGATAAGTATGCTCTGTATCTCACTGAAAAATCCTGGGAGATTGCCACTTCGGAGATAAAATGAGGAAGAAAAGAGACACTCCAATAATAAATGATAATTTCCAAATATTAATCTCCCACTCTGTAAACACAGGTAAGGTTACCCAAAACAGAAAAACATATAAAAGTAATAAAATACCCCTCCAAAAAATGGAAAAAATGTATCTAAAAGCCATCCCTGGAATTCTTTACCAAACAACTTATTCATTCCCCATACTGAATATAACATGAGCAAACAAGAAGTCAGTATGGTCTCAGATCATCCACATCTGGCCATTCGATTCAGGTTCTTATACAACATGATGATCCTTACCCTTCAGTTCAACCCCAGCAGACTAAAACAAGAAAATATACTGATCAGTCTTACAGGAAATTATGGTCAGAAAATATGTAAATCATCTAATGGAGCAACAAAAGTGTTGCTCTCGCAGCAACAAATAGTGATTATAATGTCCAAATGAACCAAAGAAGATATATCCATCAATTTACAGCTTAAAGACCAGAAGGATTCAGAAGAACCTTTAAGCATACAGACGTTTCCCTTTAATTTTGCAGGAAATTTGCAAGTATTCTTACTGTAACATGTAATTAATTTTAAAATCATACAGATCTCGCTACTGACCAGCTGCAGGTCAGAGAGACTCTAGTTAAACAGGTAACTTACAAGCAGGCTGTAAACTTAGACTATTTTTTTTTGTTTGGTTTGTAATCTAGCTTCTCCAGATGGTGACATTTTGCAAGAGATACTGGAACACAGACAACAATGGATTGTTTGAAATGAAATGCAGCCCTTACTTCAGGGAAGAATTAAGTGGGGACCTTGAAATGCTTAATCTTGAGGAAATACAGATGTTTACGAGTAAACAGATGTTTAAACAACAAATCCTTACTCACTTATGGAAGACGTTACAAATACCAAAAGAGTTATCTTAAGGAACAAATGTGTTGTAACAGAAATAATTAAAAAAAAAATAAAAACATGCTTTAGCGACATGTTTTTCTTTTCCTGCTGCAGACTTCAACATTTACTGTTTGGTTTTCACTATTGGTATCTATAAGCCACTTAAATATCTGAAATATCGCATATTAATAAAACTTCTTACACGAAAATGAAATAGTCACTTTGAATTGTTAAATCTGAAAATACAAAACAACTTGTTCCAGGCTGGGAGAAAGCATTCTTAAAATAGCACATCTCTAGGCTTACACAGAAACTTCTGATTAAGAAGGCATCATCATATTTAACATAGCAATTGTTTCTTGATATGAGGAATACAGAATACCAGATAGAGTCAATGTGCACACAGTGGTTTTTGGCTGTTCAAAAACATTAATCTGAAGTAATAAAATTTTGATGCTTCCTAAAGTAAATCCATAACCTTGAAATCTACTATGATAGATAGATCAGAGTTGATAGACCTGTTATTTATGATTTTTCCTCTAAGTATTGTATACATTTTACCCTAATAGGAACAGACTTGAATCTTTAGCAGTGACATTGAAACAAACTTAAGTATTGGCCCTGCTGTACTGCATGTTTTTATCCATTTAATGATATTAAAAAAATTAATATAAGCAATTACAAGAACTGAGGAAATCAAGAGCTAAAATGAAGATGTAGAGACTCAGACAATGCTCAGGTCTCTGAAAGACAACATGTGAAAGAAGCATGTAACATTTCAGGCTGATGCAGGTGAGAGAAGAGGAGGAAAAAAAAGATATAGATTAAAAAAAATAAATGTAGTTGATGGTGTTAAAGGCACCAGGGCGTTTTAGAACTTTTTGGAGTGTGGGAGGGGTTGTTTGGGTGCTTTTCTTTCTCTTGCAACTAACATCAATCAAGAAAAGCTTCTTCTGTAGTCTTACAACTAGGACATCAGGACAAAAGCAGGAATGCAGTATTTGCATACTTATTGCAAAATGTGTATATAAGCTACAGCTAAGAGAAAAAGTAAAGCTGAAGTGCATCTGAACCTGAAGTGAGCAGTTTTTCATAATTCTTGTATAAATACATTCCATAATTAAAGACCACGTCTTTAAAAACCTCTCCAGAACCAGAGTTGGGACTTGCATGACAATGTTTACCCTCATCAACACTGCTGAATTTCACACACCTT
>JAOXJM010000001.1:14843375-14891823 GCA_026413425.1 Tringa solitaria
GGCAGCTATGGGGCAGGTTGTGGGGCAGGCTATGGGGCAGGGTGTGGGGCAGGCTATGGGGCAGGGTGTGGGGCAGCTATGGGGCAGCTATGGGGCAGGCTATGGGGCAGCTGTGGGGCAGCTATGGGGCTGGGAGGCACCGTGGGGCAGGTTCTGGCGTCTTGGTGCGTGTTTTTGTAGGGTTTTATGAGCGGAGGTGGGGGCGGGGGTGGAGGTGGAGGTGCAGAGGGAACTTTCTGTTGAGGCTCTGGCCTGAAAATCAAAGATTCAATGCACTTAGTAAAGAGCTTCCTCACAGGGATAACCCTTGCCTTCAGAGGGGAGAAAAAACACCTTGGGAAGTAGCAGTGAAGCGGGTCTTACTTATGTTCTGTCATCTTTCCTACCACGTGTGGGACCCTAGGGACCCGTGGACAGAGACGCACCTGACCAGACCGAAAGCACGTCTGAAGTGAATTTCGAATTATTCAATGGAACAGCTTAGAAAAAATATATAAAGTATATAATCAGACACGGACATGCTCCTGCCAGCTAGCTGAAGGAAGATCTCATTAACACACAGGAAGAAACAACATTCCAGCAACACTGACCCAAACCAGACGACTTAATGCACTTCTTCTCATCTGTAGCTGCTGCCAAGACTATGGAAAGCTATATCAATACACAAAATACCAAAACCAGGTATTAGGAAATAAGAGATAAAAAATTTGTCTTCCCAGGTAGCCTATGATGCTCTCCCAGAACACAGACAGCATGCTTTAATATGTGCTAATTGGAAAAAAAAAAAAAAAAACAAACAAAACAAAATCACCAAGACCCAACATCACCAACCAAGAGGTGTTTTTCTGACTGTCTTGCATCTCCAGTTTAGAAAAAACAAAAAAATGAAGTATGTTTTATATCCTGTTCTAAGAAAGGCTGTACTTGGTATTTGTAAACACCTACAAATTACTTGCATTTCCAAATTCTGAGTATTTTCAATACACATAAAAAATGAAATCCAGGGTTGAAAGATACTTCTTTGTCAATAATTAAGAAAGACTTCTCCAAACAAGTTGACAGGTTTGGGGTTTTTTATATTCATACTTCATACAAATAAAAAACATATACTTGCCAAATAGATTTGCAAAGTAACTTAAAGCATTTGTGCCATCAAAAGCTGCTACAATTTGCATTTATATCTACTTCAAATCTAAACCATCTGAAAAACACTGTATTGACCATATTTTGTCATTCACACAATAAAAAAATAAAAATCTGTAATTAGCTATTTTTTCAACTCCTAAAATTTAGATTCAAATACTTCCTTCATCATGAGTGAAAACTGTATTTATGTTTATCCCACTCCTATAGTCCTCCTCTTTATAATTCCCCCAACCACTTTTTCCTTTTTACACACTGCAATTGTTCAAGACAGACAGAGCATTTGGAGTCGAAGAGTACACAGTTGGTCAGAAATAAATTCCACTGGCAACATGCACCGCCTGCACAGCAGCTGCTATTATGCCTTTGCTTTAAAGGACATCACTGGAAGTTGCATGCATACCAAATTTATCTGCCTGCTACCCCTTCCAGATAATAACATTCTTCTATTCGTTCAGTAAATGGCCAGATTTAAAAAGGAATATTTGGAACTAATTCATTAATGGTTTAAGTTACAATGAGAAATCTACTCAAATAAAGAAATTTAGGTAATTTTTAACCACATAAAGCTTGGGACAGAAGAGAAGAGAGAGAAGGTATCCATTTGCAGGATAAACAATAAATATGTTTGCATATGCTCCTACTTACATAAGTTATGCTCTTTTATCTTCCCTCTTTTGTTCCCAACAGATGTCTCTATATTATACATTGCAAGGAAAGTAAACCGATACAGCAAATGGAAGCACATTCTCTGATGAGTTAATTTTACTACTCGTTAGATTAATGGCCCTCCAATAGCCTGGTTTCACAGTGTCAGCAAGCTGATGGCCCCTCTGCCCGACCTGACGTTGGCAGAAAGCTTTAATCAAACACATCATAGTATAAAGATCTACATTACAAACCTTGAAACCACATCTGCTGGGCACGAGGCCATTTTGGATGCACAGATCAAGAACTACGAACACTCAAAAATTAATAATATTAATGATGAGCAAGAAAAATAAAGCATAGTATAAAACTGCCTGCACTTCATCAGTATATCTGAAAGCAGTGTGCTAGGTAACACAGGCACATCCATCTGTGCCTGGACTCCTTATTTTGGATGGTGCCATAATTTTACTTTGTTCTGACCACAAGTCTCCATGTTTGGTCACAGAAGATGGTACAAATACAGCACAACCTGGGGTAGGTTAGAGCAATATGGTACAGGGGTCATAAATTCAAAACTCCATTGAATTTGTGCAGATTTTGTCTTTTAAGATACCAACTATTTGCTCTATTTCTTCACATGATAAAGATAAAACTTTAAAGAGAATTGGAAGCATGTCTGGAATTGAGAATCACATGTTTTGTTGCTCATTTCAGAAATAAACATCAAGGAACACAAAGAATCCCCCTCAAAGGGATGGAGAAAGTGTACAACCCAAGATTTAGTAAAAAAGCCAATATCTTAATTTATTCCTAGGGAAATAGACTCAGAAGCTGCTCTATTTTCTTAATCTTTCTCAAGCTACTATATTTGATTTTGTTTTGAAAAGGGTTATTTTTTTCCTGTCCCCAATTCTACTTGTATTTTGTATTCAGGAGTGTTTTCTTATTGTCCTTTGTGGACATCAGGAAGGAAGGAAAGATAATACTTTATTTCCTTCTGGAGTGATTTATGATTTTCTCTGAGAACAACAAAACACTGATTTAAACCGAGGAAGATCTTTGATTTATTTATCCTTTTAGCTTTTCTTGTATCTTTTGAAGCAATCAAATACTAATACATTAAGAAGGCTGAAGGAAAGAAATGCGGTTGAGTTACATCTGTCTGATTTATTTTGCCACTTTTTGCTTCAGTTTAGGATTCCTACCAAAGGATTCTTAGCATTCTTCTTTGGGTTTGTTCACTTTTACATTTCTGGGGTATATGTAAAGATTAAGTCTTCAACACTTGACTTGGCTGCTTAAACTCTGCCTACAAGTTGAATAACTCATCCTGGCATCACTGATGCTTGTTCTTCTGCCAATACACAATTTCAGTGTGTTAGGTAGGACATCAGTTGATATGTGAACTCCAGTTTTGCTGTTTCTTAGTATCCCTTTTATTGAATTTGAAAGATAAGCTATGATGAATGTTTCAATAATATCATCCTTTGCAATGTATGGCATGAATATACACTTTATTCAGCTTCAACTTCACTTTTCCAGGACAGAGTTTGTTAAAATATTAATTATTTTTTCTTTAAAGTGGACTTTAAAGCACCTCTGGCATTAAAAACCCCAGCCATTAAGCAAGCTGTGAGTAATAAACATGCATCCTAATCTCCTTTTCCAAAATATAATTGTTAAAAACTATCCTAACATAACAAACTATTCAACAGCTGCATTAGTTCAAGTTATTACTCTTTCTTATTTCCTAAAATGTTGTATGTAATGATAGGCATTAGGTAACACATGCATGCAGAGGCATATACTAAATCTGTTCTTTTTTCTGAAGTAATCTCTTGGTACTCTGTGGTCTACCACCACTAGGTTATTCATTCCCATTCAAGCATAAACACTTAATTAATAGAAGAAGATGACACACTGTTTTTAGACTTACAGGATCCTGTCAGTATATATAGACAGAAGTGACCATCTCCACAGGCTACAATGACAAACCTTGTAATTGTACTGAAAGAATCATTACAAACAATTAACGAACACTAGCCAGGGTGTTTTATCTTTTAATTACTCTCTTCTAAATAGACAAAAATAAATTTAAAGCAGAGTCTAATCAAAAGACAATGAAAACCTATTTTTAACCTGCTCTTAGAGAGAATGCTTAGTAAAAGACAAAAGGAAAGCTAAAGCATTTCTCCTTTACCATGAACTTGAAGTAAAACATACCAAAAGGCTGCATGAAGTTTTACAGAAAATCAATTGCCCACTTTAAGAAATGTAAAATTACTGACAACTTAATTTTACTGTTCTCTGTCATGGACATGTTGCTCTGTCTGCCAACTGGGGAACAGCCAACAGTAAAAGCAATCTCCATAACATTAAAATCTGAAAACACTGGGGAAATTATACCATGAGAATTCAGGAAAAAATCTTCAGAAGAAGAATTTTGTTGTCGATCTTGTGGGGTTGTTTGCTATTCTTCTGTTCTGGAAGAAGTAAAACAAGAGCAGTGAAGGTGATTAAAAACACGAAATGCCTTCCATATGGGAAGCATCTGAACATACCAGAAATCTTCAGTCAGGAAAACACAGTGGAGATATAAAATCTTGAGAGGCACAGAGAGAGTGAATAGGAAATGACTGTTCACTGCCTTTCCCCACACAAACTGAGCCAAGTTAAAAAAAATCTAAAGCAAAAAAAATTACTCATGCAACATGATGTTAAAAACTAAATTCACCTTGTTTCCTCAGATATCATGGATAAGAGAAGCTAAGTTCAAATAGGGCTCAGAAACACTCATGGAAGAAAAGTCGACTGATAGCTAATGCAAAACCACCTGTGACTCACAAAGCCCATCAGCCTGAGATTGCTGGATTAGGAAAAGCACATCGGGGCCCAACCCTGTGCTCTTCCCCTGCCAACTGCTCCTGGCCAGAGGGAACACAGACGCACCTTGGGTCTGATCTTGAGCCGTCACTTCATCTTCAGACTTTCCTTCCTTTTCCTCAACAAACGAATCACTTCCATTACTAAAAACCAAAACAGACTTCAAGCCTCTTCATCTAAAATCCTCACAGACAAAAAAAAATATATTTCAATTGTTATTATTTAGTAATGGATAAGAATGCATTGCAGGCAAGATCGCTATACAACAGGATTACTTGAAGAAATTCTCAAGTTGTTCTCCATGGGAAAGAAGGCATGTAACAGGAGTCTCCTTCTCTATGAACACTGTACTGTAGGCATGACGAACTACTGAACTTACTAACTTAGAGACTATTTGTAGGTAAACAGAACTTTATCCTGAACATAGATAAAACCTGCATATGATTCTCCTACTGTTAGGAGAACATTGTCTCAGAAGGAAACGAGACAGAGTAAAGTGAAAAAATAAATAAATTGGGAGACAGAAATTGGTGGGGTTAAGCTAAAGAACTACCTCATTTTGAGAGGAAAACAAAACTCTCCTTAATATTTTCAGATGTACATATCCAAAGAAGTTTTTTACTAATAGGAAATGCAATTAAAAGGAAGTTAAATGACTCCTTCATATATTTAATAAAATAAAAATTGGAATAAACTGTATTCTAACAATGTTATGAACCTCCTGACATGTCCACAGATGCTCTTTGGGGAAATTCAAATTGAAGAGAAAAAAAAATAAAAGGAAGCAGGGGGAGGGTAAATATCAGCAGAAATGTGCTATAAACCTCCTAACACTGAGATGTGATTTTTAAGAAATCTAAGAGTGGGTGTGGGTCCATCTGGAAGGAGCTCCAGCTATGCTTCCCTCCAGCTCCAGAAGGCAACATCTTTTATGCTCCCGGGCAAGGCTCTCAGGTGCCACAGAGCTTCAAGTCTGAAATCTCTATACACAAGTTTCTTCCAGCTGTTATTAATTGCTTAAGGACTCCGTTATTTGGATCTCTTTCTCATTTGTCCAAATGGCATCTGCTTTACTCATTGAACTCTTGCCTGTTCTTTTTACCAAATGCAGATTTAGCTTAATTAGACAGGTGCCTTCTAACAGTGAGCTCTTTGAACTGGAGGCACCCTTAAATGAAGGCTTTCTAAATAAATCCACATGCATACAATATGCGACAAAACCACAAGAAATATCAGAACAACCCCAAAGTTCTTGCTCAAGGAACAAAACAATGTTGCATATTTCAAGTAAGATTTTAAATTTAGTGCTGAATAATTTCAAATTGTAGTAATTATTATGATAAGTTATTTGTAATTTAATATTATCATTATTTTAAATTATGCCAGAGGTTGTCTTATTGTTTTTAGAAACAAAGTCTATAAATCCAGAAGGAAACAGAGCGTAATGAGAGATGATTTTAACTAGCTCCAAGAAATTGTTAATACGAACTTCTACTTTCTGTAAAGCTTTGCTTTACATGAAAAGCTCTATTTGTGTTCTTAAGCTAGTGTAGAACTATCCTGTAATTTCCAATTCTAGCAAGTCCATGCATAAAAAGAGAGACTGCTAGCATGTCACAAGCCTGAAACAGTTTCTACATCTGGTCATTAACAACATTATCACTCCTCCTGGGACTGTTAACATTCCTTTGAAAGATACCATCATACTGCCATACATCAATCCCAGCACCAGCGGAAACCCCTCCTGGAATGGAGCAGGCTGAGACACAGCAGCTTCTGTGACCTCAAACGAACAACAAGAGTGAGAATGAAATTTTCATTCCCATCTTGCTTACCAGCCTTTCGGAGCCAACCTTAGGCTTCAACGTATATCCAAAGTAAACGCCAAGGAACTCTGCCTTCTTCTGTTCAAAAGAACGGGTACTATAAATAAATACTATTTCATGCAGCGTACTGCAGTCTTATCGTGCCCCCACCCCAGCATAGCAGCAGAGCGCGGGGGCAAAGAGAGATCCTTCTTGTTTTACACTGCTCAGGACAGAGCTTCTCCCTTGCCCCAGTGCCAGATTGCACAGCCATGATGGATAACGAACCCATGCACTGGGCTCCCTCACTCTGCAGCCACATGGGAGCCAAGGCGAGTAGGAGGTGCGCATTGCCAAGGTCCAGCAGAGCTGAGAGGAACCAGTAGCAGCCTGCCATTACATCAATTCACATCTAACATGAAGCAGTAAGGTCTGCCAGGTTTGTAGACATTACAGGAGGTGCCTCTTTTGGGCTTCCTCTGACTCCAAGTTACACCAAGTTCCCAGAAGTAATTGGTTTCAAGCTCTGAAAGTCAGTCTCAAACAAAATTTTGTTCTCAGATGCAATTCTGTTAAAATGTTCTTAAAACAGCAAACCAGAAGCCAAATCTACCCAGCAAGCTTCAATCTTAACTTGCCAAGGTATTATATTTTCCTCCTCAAATACTGTTTTTCTTGCAGAGTTCTACTTTCCAGACAAGTCATCCATTACAGACTTGCAGAGTAAAAAGAGTCAACAGTTAAAAAAGAAAAAAACAGACCCAGCTGGTGACACAAAAAGAAAATACCTAGATGTACACTCAGCAGCTTGCACTTTACTTTTTTTAGTCATCAGTAAAGTGTTGTAAAAGCTGAGGAAGTTATAAACAAAAAGAAAAAAAAAAAGCTAGAAAGGCACAAATTCCTAAAAGCCAAAGAGGAAAAGCACAGTTGTTTTAAGTTCGCGGAATATGTACTGATCAATGGAGAATACAGAGTTTCTTTTATATGCCGCCTAACATGCCAAAATGAAACCTCCGCTTGAAGTAAGTCAGGTAAGGAATATTGTGAATATTGCTCCAATGCAATGATAACCTAGTTAAAAACACGCCGTGCTCATACACCACGTATGAAGCACAACCATCTCCAAAACCTCTTGAAACAAGAGTCCCTTCTCACGCCGCACGGCTCCCTCCTCCATCTCCCTGTGTATGGAGTTCCGACCGATGAGAAGACCCAACGGGAAACACTGGCACACAGTAACGCAAGGAGCCAGTATTTGTTGGCTTCTTTTTCCTCTTACTATGGCCTAACTGTGTGATGGATCACTTTTAACAAAATGACTCACAAGTGTATAAATGGAAATTAATTTTTTCACTTTTCTTTTTGGCATGTTATGTTATAGTATTCAATTTCTGACTTTCTCTTTGGCATGTTAAATTATAGTGTTTCTAGTCTTTCTATTAATAAGATATGATCAGAAAACATGCTGTTGTTGCTTCAGTATCCTACAGTTGCCACTAGCAACAAAATTGCAAGTTTTGAAGGGGAGGAGGAAGAAGCACCCTCTGCTCTCCAACAGCCCTATCTACCCCTTGAAAAGTTCATAGATTTAACTTGATTCAGCATCAAAATCCCTTAAGTGAACGACCCTTTGAAGTCAAAGATAGACTCAAATATGAATTAATAACTAAGTTATAAAACATGAGATTGTCTTTTTTTATCAGTACAAGCCAACAACTTCCTTACAGTTAATATAAATGTGCATACGCTACAAAGAAGCAGTATCCAATTTACGTGTCTTAGAAACCATTTGGAGACAAGGGTGATAACCTTAAGCAAAATGAGCAGGAGTAAATCAACAAATGTGATGTTTCACATACCTTTTAACCTATTTAACAGCCTAATGGAAAAAATTTCATAGGAACAGTGGAATTATAGCCCGTCACTTCATATCAATTGCAGTCAGCAGCAGTGTACCTCTCATTTCCCTCCCCCCCAGCTCCCAAGCGCCCCCCGGTAAAATGTAATCCTGACTTCACATCATCATCTCAACGCAAAAAAACATTTTTCATCTCCATGCTTAGTTAATGTTTGGAAGACCCATTCATCCTGCTAGTGCAAATGCATCACGCTCTGGATCGTGTCTTGTGAACTCAATTCTACAGGCAATGAGAAAAGGGTAAGCAGACAAGCGTTTTGGATGGGACAAATGGTGGGGGGGAGGGGGGAAAGAGCCTTCAGGAACAAAGTTGCATCACTAAATCAGCAACTAGAGGAACCTCTCTGCAGCAAACACAAAGCATCACTGCAGAAATACAACTCTGAAAAGTTGGAACTGTGTCAATACCAAACTTCACCCCATTAATCTTGCTTTCGAGAGGCTGGAATGAGTATTTTACATCAATTCTTTAACAATCGTAACTCATTGTCACTAACAGACTTCCTTTCAAAATGAAGGATTGATCTCAGTTGTTCTAAAAAAACATAATACCCCTCCCAAACTTCCAAATGCTAGCAACATCTCCTCCACATAAAACCAAGAACTTTAACAAATCTCTTCACAATTGCTACTAGTATTTGATGAAAGTACCTATGCTTGCATTGCAGTATTAGTAAATACTAAAAACAAGCCAAACAAGAGCAACTTAAAACTTTTAAATATTAGACATAAGATGCAAATATGCTTATCATTCAAAAACATTTTGCCAGTGTTCAGGTTACTAAAATTCTTCTATTTTGGGTATATGTGCCCATAAATACAATATATGAAATGCCCGGTTTGAGTTTCTATATACTTGATGATCCCAAGGGTCTTTTCCAACCTGAATGATTCTGATTCTATACATATCGCTCATTCATGGCAATTTAAAAATCCGTTTTCATAACAGAAATACATAAAAGAAAGAGACTGCAAAGTCCAGCAGCAGTTGAAAGCAAGAAAATGGCAAAATTACAGACGCAGTTTTTAAAGAAAACTCATTCTCATTCAAATACAGAAAAATAACGAGCAGCTGATTTTAAATATGCCGTATTTTAAAATATGGTCTCAAATACTTTGAGGGCTGCCCCTATACCTGGAGACAAACAAAATTTTAGCATCCATTCATCTATATCTAGCATTATTGTAAGCAAGAACATAATTTTGAAGCCTGGACACTGACCATGGCTAAGCCAGGACAAAGAAACGAGCTGCCAGTAAGCACAAACATTGCATACTCTTGCTGGTCTGCTTAGATCTGCCTCCTGGCTTTGCTGAGCTTTCCTGCATCTGGGAGAGAGCTTTTGGAGAAGAAGTTTCGCATAGGTGAAAAGAAAAGTAAGCAAGAACATGGTTGCTCTTTAATTCTGAATTGCTAGTCCACAGGAGCTTGGCTTTTTATCTCTACTATGAGGACTTTCGCACTTAGGCCACCTTCATCTTCTTTTCATTACACCCTTTATTAATTCACGACCCTTTACTTGATCTTTTTGTCTTCTTGTGTTCCTAGAGGCAGTAGCAATTATAACTGTTCAAACACACGGAAACACATTTGTTTGGACAATTGTTTCATAAATTGATCTAGAAGAAAACAGTAACTTAAGTTCCTCAGGAAAAAAAGCAGCTTTTTTAAAGTGCCTAGAACTCTGAATGTTTTTTCACTTACTTTGCATACTTTTTAATGCAAAATTTACTGCTTATCTCTTGCCCTATCACCTTATAGAACACAGAATCTTGTATTTATTTTATGCAAATTTCATGACATATATTTCCAAAAGCCACTGTATTCGGCGTCCTCTCCTGTCACACGTTCCTCAGTCCGTAAGATTCCTCAACGTGCCTATTCAACATTCCCAGGAAAACACCTTTCAATCCCTTTGCCTTGTGGGTTGTAGAGCCCATTTTGTAGCTCTCTCTATTTTTTGAAGCTTGGAAGCGAAGGTCCCTTCATTGACTGGATTTTCAACAAGCAGCAGCCGTTTCAGGAGAGTTAGGGAAATTACTTCAGTATTTTACAGCCCTGTCCAGCTGGTTCGGCTGGCTTGGATGAGGCAGTTTTGGATACCAAATACTGTGACTATCCTGGTGAGGTTTTCAGAATTTCTTATGTGTCAGCAAGTCTGAGAATAAGGGTTATCAGACCATCTGAC
The DNA here is from genome assembly GCA_026413425.1 of Tringa solitaria. Classification (NCBI taxonomy): domain Eukaryota; kingdom Metazoa; phylum Chordata; class Aves; order Charadriiformes; family Scolopacidae; genus Tringa; species Tringa solitaria. Next base: position 14,853,968 of record JAOXJM010000001.1, read on the forward strand.
TCATCCCAGCCTTGGCGTGCTTTACCTCACAGCATGGATGCTGGGTGACTCACTGATTGGAATATTCCTATTTCTAACAGCAAGAGAGAGTCTCACCCATGGTGGAAAAGCACTCAAGGAATCCCAGCTGTCATGGTATCCTAGAGGAGATGAACATTCTCCCTTACAGAGCGAGGTCCTTCCATATCCTATGCCTTGATACCAGAACAACGTGACTGACGCTTCCCCTACCAGGTCCTGTACACCTCAGGAAAGGAAGCTCATCTTGAAAAGGTAAATTCTGAACCCAGTTTATAACCAGAAGTGGACAGCAACCATTACTACCAGGAGGCTATCACCTCCAGTTCACCTCTTTCCCATGAGTAACCCCACCTCAGGGTTTCTCAACAAAGGACAATGGTGTCTGCACCTGAGCACTACACAGAGCTGTTCGCAAAACTGAGTAACTTTCTGACTCCAAGTTTCAAAAGTCAAATGTCCAGGATAATTGGCATAGCACAGTAAAGGTCAGAAACACTGGTGCTGAGTCCTAATGATATTAAAGGACAGTGACATCATGACTTCAAACCCATGACGTACTACAAGCAGAAACTGAGGTCCAAGGAACATTATAAGTTTACTGCTGCTGAAAATGGAAATGCTAAGGCATTATGGTGGTGGCAAAGCTTCTGATCTGACTGGTGCTAAAATTAAGACACGCTACATATGTTTGCAATGTATTGCCTTGACTTTCGGTAAGCTGAGCCAGTGCCAAACCAACTAAAGTCTACTCTGGCATTGGTTCAGTTATCTGACAAACCTCAGAGAAGTCTTCAAGAAGCTATGGAAAAGAGCTGAAGGAAACTCAGAGCTGAACCACTGCGTTTCAAGAGACAAAGCTGAGAGGAACTGAAAGTATACCAGGCTCATCTCACCTTATATACCTATAGTTACTGCAGAGGCAAAGATGTTTTTCTACTCCTGAATGAAGATTTGTATAAGCAGTCAGTGCCACTGGGCATACGGGCTATCACTTAGAGCTTTGATTTACTAAACCTCTGAAAAGATGACAGCTGAAACACATGCTGACTACAGGATGGGATGGAAATATTCTGCTATAAAGTGAGACATCTTTAAATCATCAGCATGACAAGACAGTCAAGCTTTCGAGCCTAATCCTGACTGATAGCATGGGTGCCAGACAAAGGGAAGAGGCTAATATTCCTCTGTGGACAATTTATCTACTTGGATTTCTACAAGAGTCTCAGGATAAATCAGTTCCCTTTAGATATCTGATGAATTCCTGCTAGGCAATACCAGATACAGGCTAACTGTATAGTGCCAGGGTTGGGAAAGAAAGATGATGATTCACTGAGATGAAACAGAGCCTTTCACATTTATGAAGACTACTGCTTCCAGCTAGGTTCATCTTCTCAGAAGGTTTGACTTCTCAGAACATCCCACTTCAGCGAGGTGGAGCAAGTACTTTGTAGCGTAGGAGGCATAGAGAAAAGCAAAGAGATAAGCAGAGCTTTACCCTAGTCCCATCAAAGATAGAAGAGAAACTGTAGGCTTTAGAAACCCCTTTGCTTAATGACTCCTGGTATCCAAAAGAAAATGTAGCATTTCTAGAGAGCTGCCTGATGCCTAGAAATCATGTCTTCCTCACTCCTAACTATTTCATTAGTAACAAAAGAAGATAACTACCTAAAGATTTCAACAATGTACATTTAATTCTCCAGAAATATAGCTTCTAGGGAAGTATAAGCAGCAGCCTTTTTTGTTTATCTTAAACACAACCTTCACTTTCTCCACCTCACATCACCTGACGTCCCAGCCTATCCCCATCAGCAATCTTCACAAATACATAAAAGACATTGTAAAATAATCTCCATAATTCTTCCAATTTCATCCGAATTCCCCTTAGGTATTTGTGTATCAGCTACAGCCATTTCTTGAACAAACAACAATGACAATTAATACACAAATGGAAAGCAAAAATACACAGGGAGGAGCAATTGTGCAGAACTACTGGACAGTCTCCAGCAAGTGAGGGGCATAAGGGGCCTGGCTTCCTCACCGTTCTCAGTAACAGAGGGCCAGGGAAATAAAAATAAAAAGGAGTCAGTGTCAGAGCTCTCTCCATCCCTATGATCGTGCAAAAAGTAGAAAAAGGTATAGTAAGTACCACTGAAAAGTAACAGATGGTTCAAAAAACAAACAAGCAAGTAGTATCATTTGAAAACCCAGAGAAAATACAGAAAACCAGAGGGTCAGGATTGCCATAAAAAAACCCAAGATTTTTCTGGAAGTCCTCAAAGACCTTTGTGAAAATGATTTTTATTTAAAAGAGTTCAGAAGGTGTAAACTAGACTGAAAAGGCTAGGAGACTAAGCCAAAACTCAGTCTATTTTGTCCTTGTTTTGCTCCAGTACAAAACTCCTTTTGTCCTCAGTACAGAAGACTTCTTGAAATTTCCATGCAAATATAGCAGTAATAATTGCATATATACTTAACAGTGCTGTTCTGTAATGCTAGATAAAAATTAATTTTCTACTGCAAAAAGCAAAAAATAGGTTTCAATTTCCACTGTTATACAGCTGTATTTTTTGAATAGATATATAAAAAATCTTACATGGTTTTGTGCCTTGAAATACATTTCCTATCTAAAAATGTAGGTCTGCATCTCCTTCCCTTGCATAAAAATACCAACCACAGCACAGCATCAGTCTTTCTCCCTGTGCTGCTGCGTTGCCATGGAAACTGGCCCTGATTTCTACTGCCAATATAGGTTCCATGTAAGCAGGAAAAAAGCTGAAGTAATATTTATATAATATGCAACAGAGAGCATACATACAACGTTTATGGTTTCATTGGAGGCCTGCAGACTGGCTAAAGTGGCTTAAGGAATTCTCAAGCCTGTTTCTATTAGACATTCAAAGCATATTTATATTACCTGCCATGAAATCATAGCACAGGAAGCACACACATATGCGGAATTTACTATATTCTTTTCTCCCTCTTGCTTTCCATCAAAAAGAAAGAAAAGCTTCATATTTCATAGGTAAATAAAATTATGTGTTCTTGAATTGTACTGTGAAAAAACTAGAATTTAATTTATTCCTTTAAGACTGAGACAATCTCTTTGCCTTATTCTCAAAAAGCCATGATAGAAGACTACAAAGGCTTTTTTTGTAACAGATTTTGAAACAAAGGACAGCCAATCTAACCGTCAGTATTCCCCTTCTTTTAATAGGGTGGCACGTGTGTCTTCTCTTCGCACCCACCCCCTTCAAACAAATTTCCTGTAAAAATATCGCAGTAAAAATGCTGCCCAACAATTCTAGTGGGTTTTTTTTGGTTGTTGGGGGGGAAATTTGCATTTTTCTTTATTTTCTTGGGGGTTTTTTTGGTGTGGTATATTGTGGGTTTTTTTCTGAATACAAGCTGCATATGCCCACACAGTTAGCCTTAACTGAATCACAGAAGGGCTGAGGTTGGAAGAGACCTCTGGAGATTGTCTGGTCCAACCCCCTTGGTGTTCTTGCAGGGTCACTTAGAGCCAGTTGTGCAAGACCACATCCAGATGGCTTTTTTTTTTTTTAACATCTCCATGGATAGAGACTCCACCACTGCTCTGGGCTACAAACCTGTGACAGTGTTCAGCTTCCAAAACCAGGCGTGAGGTCAGAAGACACATTCAAACTCCTAAAGGACAACCAACCCACTGGTTAACGCCCCAAAAACATTTTCAATACTGAAACAATTTTATCAGACAGCTTACTGTAAAATGAGAGAATGGAAAATACCTTTTGATTCTATTTAAAGGGTTGGTAAATGCTGCGAAGACTCACACACAGAAGAAAAAAATAAAGTCTAATTTTCCTCACCTCAGAACAGTTTTTCAAAGGTAACATGTTTTGAAAAGAACTACTGGTCTTAAGTATTTATTGTTTTTTGGTCTGGAAGGATTTCTGACTAGAAATATGAGTTGGAGACACAGAGACACACACACACACTCTTTACATATAGATAACCTGGGAAAGACTCTTAAAGCCAGGTTCAAATCCCTGATCTGCATGATCGAGACATAATTTTTACTTCAAGTATCTGTAGTTCTTTCCTATGTCATAAGGCAATACCCAAGGTCCATTGCTAGAGTCAAGTCTTACCCTCTTTCTCATCTATGTATCCCTTCTTCCCAATAAAGTATTTTAAGTTACAAACATTAACTAGAATGAATTATCTTTCACGAGACAGAAATCCCATGGAAAAGGAGCAGACTCAGGAACTTGAGTGCAACCATAGTAGAAGGGCTCTTCTAGGACTGATCAAAGATCCACGCAGGCCAGTATCCTATATTTAGAAAAAAAAGCCATGTGCAGATGTCCAGGGAAGAGCATTAGAGCAAGCTAAGCACACAGAGATCTTTCATCCCCAAGCAGCCCCCTGGCCTCCAAGAAATGACAGCTCAAAGGCCACCAGATGGGATTCCCATGTATTCACTAACTCCCAAGTGATATTTATTCCACAAATCTATTCAGTTCCCCCTTGAGCATACTATTGCATGAATTTCCAGAGCATATTGACACCTTTTCCACATCATCTTTTATTTGTTCTGCATCTGTCATTATAGCTTCAACTGACATCCTTTGATTCTTGTACTGAAAGTGTCTGGGAACAGTCATTCTGCAGTCACCCTCTCCCTGGCACAAAATTTAGTAGACATCTACTGTATCACCCTTTGCCATCTGTTTTTCAGCCTTGAAGAGTCCTACTCAATTTTGTCTTTCCTTACAGGAAAGCTGCTCCATAATTCAAGATCTTCTCCTTCACTCTTCCCCAAACCCTGTCATGCTGTACTCTTTGCATGGACTATTCCATAGGTGATGCACGATGGGCTTATATTTTGGCATAATTATATTTTCTACAGTGTTGTCTCCTCCTTTGCTCCTAATCACGTATTTGCCTTTTTTAATCACTACTGAACACAAAGCTGATGCTTTTATGAAACACCTATTTCAATGGTAGTTCCCTAAATAACAATTATCATCTCAGAATCCATTATTTTACATGAAAAGTTAGATTATTTTTCAATGTTTATCCCCTTCAACATTTATCTAGACTGAATCTCATTTGCCATCCTGACATCAAAAATGCTGGTATGAATATAGCAAACTAGGCTTGATGTGGCTTTTTGACCAAGAATCACAAGATAAAAAGAAGAAATGCATACCCTGCCACCAGATAATATAACCAAAAATAAGCTTCTTTGTATCTTCCGAAAAACAAATAACTAGTTTGACTGTAGGTTTTTTTCCCTTGATTTTAACACCCTAGGTCTATGACTAGCTCATACAATTGCAACACCCTAGAACTGCCTAATTATTTTCTAATGAGTGTGATTATGGTATGTGTTATTACATCTTTGAATAGAAGTAGATTAATCAGTAGCTCTAAAAGGAAATGACATTTCCTTTTAAAATATCATTTTACATAAAAATAATTATGTATCTCATGAAATTTAAGTAAATGAGATTTTAGAATTGTAAAGAGGCCTGAAATTAAAAATATTTACCAAAGTCATACACAAAGATTCTTGCTCTGCTTTAGTTAACATCAGACACTAAACATATACTTAAACATATACTATATAAAACATATACTTTGCAAAATAATGCAAAGACGGGCCTTTAAGATAATTTTATCTTTGGTCAAAGATCTTTGGCCAGGTGTCATCACTCTTGGAGAACATAAACAATTTATCAATACAGCCTGTGACTTCAAAGTAGCCATCACATCCACAGAAATAACAATTTAAAGAAGAAATACTTGTCATTAAAAGGCAGAAAGTACTAATGTGAAAAATACTAGATACTATAGACTAAAGAAAAAGAGGAGACTAGTGTTCATCATTACAATTCTGAAGCCATATGCCAGGAAGGTAAAAAGTACATACCTAACTTAGAAAGGTGAGGAGACTATTAGAAACCTAGTTGACTTCAACTCCCTCTACAACAGCAGAAGAAAAGGGGGCAATTCACATATTAGGTAATCAGTAAAAACAAAGATTTAATTTCAAATGAATGATAGTGCTACATTAATAAATGAACAAACTTTATTCCAATAATTTTGCTTTTGAACAGTGTGAGAGACTACAATTGAGAGATGGGGCTACTTAGATTTCAGTAACAAGTGAAATTGTTCTGGAAACGTTTACGCTCCCAGAATATGAATAAAATGAACTGAACATGTTACAAAATCAAGTTTTATCAGAAAAATGCTTCTAGTGGCAATAGGTAAAGGTAAATGAGAATAATTTTAACAATAATTGCACTGGCTTCATTTTTATCTGTATTTCAAAAGCCTAGAATCAGCTCAGCCAGTGCAGGCCAGACAGCTCCGAGCTTAAAGCAGATTTTGGCTGAGCAGTCTAGAGAAGACAGTAGCTGCTTCAGGCAATTTATAAATTGGTAGAAATCTTCCATATGTTTGCAGCAGGACAATATATTGAAATGTTTATTGAACTTTATAGTGTAGTATGTTTCATTTTCATTTCATTATTATGACTGCATAGGAGATCTAGTCTTTATAATGTTATTTATTATTTTTCAGCTGATAATATATTCAAATAAAGACCCTACAAAACAGCAGCAGGCTGCAACTTAATCCAGTAACATTAAAAAAAGTAATTTTCCTTTCAGCTATTTCTGTAGAGGCAAATTGCTATTCTCAGAGATGCCTGCTATTTCCCTACATCTATCATTAAGTAAAACGTAAGTAAAATATCTTTATGAATCATTAAGATATATAAAAATGAAATTATTCTACTTCGAAAGCAGCTGCTCATTTAAGTAAATGAGAACTCTAGTACTAGAGTGATCTTTGTTCAGAGAGTCTAGAATTCAGCAAGATTCTCAACTCCATCTTCCACACAAGGTGTACATTCCTCTGCACATGGACAACACACACATTTGTCAACAGCATTAGGGATTTTAAGATCAACTGGGCAAAAGACTAAGATCACTGTAATAAATACATAAATATGAAAAATGAACAAGAATGAATCCTTAAATGAAAACTGCTTTTTAAATCTAAAATACTAGTTTGCACTTAAATTTCATGGTAAACTTCAGTCAGTTTGCTCTGACTTTGCTTTAAAGTTATTTTTATTACTCTCAGGTCCCACTGGAAGGAGCGCCACATTATCTCATACATTAATGTATGCTGAATTACACGTAGTTGAAATGGTTTCCAAAGATGTTGCCTAATAATCAGATCTTCAATGACCAGAAGCAAAATTACTGGGTTTTAAGTGTTTTGGGTTTTAGCTCTGTGGGTTTGTTGTTTTGGTTTTGGTGTTTGGTTTTTTTCAATCTTCAAAGTAAAATAGAAATCTAAGCTAGAAGAAAGATCACCGAGGAGAAAATTTTCCTGTTCATCTTCAACGCTTTGCTCACTCACAACTCCATCCTCCCCACACACAGCCTTCAGTTGACCTACCCCAGTGAGAGCAGAAAACAGTCATAAGATATAAACAGGAAGATACATTCATTTATTTCTTGTGTATTTTCTGACTCTGCTAAGAAAAGTATTTAAATCAATTAAAGGAAAACAGAGACGTCAGAAATGTGACTTAGCTCATGTTTTCTTGCCAGGTTTTGAATTGTGACTGAGAACTGCAGCTACCACAGCCTCCGCCCAAAGAAAGGCTTTTGGTTCAAGAGTGGAGATCACAGCAAAAAGAATTAATAATAAGTTCAAAGATTTGATTCAGTTCAGAGGCAAAAAAACCTACATTGTTTTGCCCCTTCAGCCTCTGCCCCTCCTTTTTTTGCCATTTATTTCAGGCATTCATCTATGGCAAATGTTTAATACTTAGTTATGTGATACATTATCCCTATGAAGGAAAACCACAATCTTAGTAACAAAGGAAGCGTCAGGTGTAGATAAAAACTAAGCACTCCCTCCCCTTTTGCAAGGTCTAGGCTGTTTAAGTCACACAAATATTTGGTTTGCTGGACAGTGTTGTATTACATACGAAATTATTCTTGCAGAATTAAAACAGAACTGTGAATTTGACATTAATTCATCCATGTTGCAGTTACTCCAAGGTCAGACAGTAAAATGACAGAAGCGAGGGTGCAAGAGGTGGGCTGTGACCAGGACCACATGAAAGCAGCCAATGTCATTGTCACCAGAGGCAGAGGTCCTCCTTCGGCATCCTCTACAGCACTACAGATTCTCTAAGTACCTTTACTGTGATGCTGCTACGTAATAGTTAGAGAACAGACCTACTGCTTCCTAAGACAGCCAAGGCACCTTCCCCTTGCAGCATTCTATCTCCTACTTTCCTTTTGCTCAGGTTAATGCTTATGTCTGTCACCTTACCAGAGACACGTTTGCATCAGTGCATGCAAATCAAAAAGAAATCAAAATAGTAAGTGGCACTTATTAGGTTCAAAGTTCTACAAATGAAAAGTTCACAAATTCTAAACAGGGATAAAAAGTTTTGGGAAACACTTCCTGAACTTCTCCAATATCCACTGCATTCAACACAACAACGACTGCACAAGAGACCAGCCTTTATCATTTTATTTGTTTATTATTTCTCAACAATGGTCTTTGGAAGAGTAATTCGCAAAACATCGTTCTTAAAAGCTTCATCAACAATGTGTAAAGGAAGGATCAAAATATAGCATCACTCTGGGTATTGTAATGAAATGAAAATATCAGAATACACACATATACAAGCAATGGAGCATGCACACATGTGACGCCAACACTGGTGCTTCAAAAGATACATAGTTTGGGGTTTTTCTTTTTTAAAAAAAATAAAAAATAAAAAAATTGATACACAGCCACCACACAATCTCTAGGCTCAAAAAGAGTTTTAGCACAGTTCTGTCAGATATAATGAACGCAAAAGATAATCATACTCACTTTATAGACGACTTCAGCATCCTTAAATTTTACAACAGAATTTTATTCAGGTCGAGGGAATTCTAAGGGACCAGAAACCACACAAGCAAAACTGTTGCTACAATTTTAAGGAAATATGGAGGTAATTTGCATTGCAATTAACATGCAATGCAAAACATACGTGGACAGACTACACATTGAAATAAAAAAAATATCATTTGCTCTTTACAAAACAAATCTAGGATTTTGTCGCACGAATGCCAGGGAAGAGGGCTTTAAGAGCTGCAGTGTAAGACATTATTCCAGATATCCTCTAACAAACACAGAAAAATATAGGAAAACAGGTCTGAGGGAAATGCAAAGCTTTCCATTTTCTTCAGCTTACTTGTTATTTGTATATACATATATATGGCTCAGGAAGGATTTTCTTTTCAATTTAAACCTCAAATGCAGTGATCAGGCTGCATGTTTGCACAGGAATGGGTCTCTTGGAAAAACTGGAAATATTGGAAAACATAACTTGCTTGTTGCAGTGTTACTTCCCATGCTCTACATTCTGTAGTTTTATTAATTCTTTCAGAGTTTGGGTTTTTTTTTATTAATTCTTTAGAGAAAATCAGAACTCAGATGCATGTACTTTCTAGTACAACACTTCAGAGCGAGATCCAACTATAGCATTCCCCTACTCATATATGCATGTTAAACTGAGTTATCACCTGAAAGGCAGGCACAGACTGCCCTGTCTCCATTCCCAATGGTGGAGGAGCCAGCACAGAAACAACGGAAGGGGCAAGGCCTGCAAACCCATGCTCTTCTAATGCAGAAGAGAATACTGCCATAGCAACATACGTGAAATGAGTTGCTAGAACTCTTTTTTTCCCTCAGCTTGTGACAGTTCTGCAAGGCTAAATAACTGAGCACATGATTCCATGCCTAAAAAAGGGTTATGGATATAGACTTAGAGAAATCCCTACATTGTCAGCAATGCTCTGATGTTTTGGTTTTGGGGGTTGTTTTGGTTTTTAACTGCTCTTTGAGAGAGACTAGAAGACATTCACTCATAGGAAGGATCATTCTAAAACTGATAGACTTCCTAAACTGTTAAAACCCTTGCTAAAACCCCCAGATTTAACAAGCAACCAAAAAAGTGCAGGTACTAGAAACACAGTAGTTTTATTTAGCTTATGGCTAAATATAAAATAACAGTTCTGTCTCCTTCCTTCTTCTACCTCAGATCAAATAATGATTAGGAACTGCGCCCAAATGACCCACATCAATTTACTAAATTTAAAACTTCACGGAATTTTTATTGCATTTTTTTCTTTACTGTACACTTGCATGAGCTTTAGTAAAACTAGTAATTTAATCATCTACAATCTAAAAATCACCATAATGGAAATGAAAAGGGCACTTAATAATTGCATCATTAAGTATATTGCTGCATAAGTGACTATAAAGACTGGACAAACTCCTCCGCGATAAGTTAAATGCCTAAGGTCAGAAAGAGAGAAAGTGGCTACGAACAAAGTGTTCTTCCATATTTTCCCTCTAAATCAAAATACTGAAAATAGATATGGAATGTAGGTCTTTGGAGGAATATAAAAAAAAAATTGAAAATAGCAACTAACAAAAAACATCTTTTCTTAAAAATACACTCTGCAGATCCCATTTTTACAGCTCAATGACCAGTCCAAACCAAAGGAGGCCATGTTTTGCCAAGCTAGTCTCCTAAAATAAGCATGCGAAAAGAACAGTAAATTTTAAAAACTACTGCTGCAATAGTGTATGAATAGAACAGCAAGTGACAGTTTTGCAAGTCTGCTTTCAAACTAGGAGGATGTGCCCTCAATCCTTCCAGGATAGAGACTGTAGTTACATCAAAACACGTCTGAATACAGGGTCTAATCCACACCGAAAGCTTATAGATGTGGTCACGCTCCTATGCAAACTTAACTTCAAAGGCCATGGTAGGTCATGCTTCAAAAAGACTTAAATTAAATCATAGCACAAACAGCTCTTTAACCTTTTATCTCCTTTACTTTTTTCCACCTCATCCACAATACTTTGGAAACATTGAGAGTAATTAGGTAGTTAAAACAGGATGAGTTATCCTGAATGGTAGGATGAAGAACCATTTTATGAAAAATTTAAAAAGATAGCCTAACCTCAAAACACAAAGCAAGGTCACCTGGCATTTGTTGGAGGACTCAGCCTTCATTGGCAAGTGCACCATGGTGGTGTTAAAGTTGTAAAGGTCTAAAGATATAAGGAAATAAGGCTTACCATGAACAGCAACAATCTTTTAATAAACAGTTCCTGATACTGGGAATGAAAAGCAGACTCGCATTCAGGCTCAGGTTTTCATCAAGATTGACAGTAAGTTGGTTCTTGCCAGAGCTGAGGAAAAAGCACTGAGACCAAAGACACGGACACTTTTTCAAACTAATTTGGTCTAATAAAAGCACAGGGTATTCAGTAATGTTAATAGTTTGCATAGCAAAGTTATTTCAGAAAATCACCCTCTTGATAACCCCGTATCCACCCAGATGATGGACTGAGCAGTTAGATGTAGTTCTATCAGTGATCACAAGGCAGAAATCTTCAGATAAAGGCTCACAGATTTGACTTCATCTTTGTTTCTCCATTAGGTGCCCCTCAGCACTTCCTCAGTGATGGCCATCTCAGAACATCACCACCATGTTCACTACAGGAACCACTCCAGTAGGCCAGCTGCCACACTTCTGTCACTGCTCTCAGTTCTGCTCCCTGCTCACCCACACGTCCACCAGCTTTCCACAGGGTGAGATCTCTGCACTCCTCTCTGGCACTGTGTCCCAGGAATTTTGGAAGAGCATGGTATGTGTGAAAGTGCCTGAGCAAGTAGATACTAATGAGCACAGCCAGCTCTCGGTACAGTTATCCCTGGGTCTGATGGTACAGTACGGTGCTCACTTTACTGCACTCTAAAGGCCCCATAAAGTTTTGTCACTACACTTCTAGCCATGCAGTAAAGTCAAACCATTACAGATACTGACAGTCTCCTCAGCACAACCAGGGAGCTTTAGCAGAAAAGTGGAGATGCCACCTTTAGACATGAAAAGCTGAGGGCTTTGAAGGACCTATTGTGGCTTCTTTCCCTTCTAAAATTGAGAAATGAGGGGAGAGAAGCTACTGCAGCACAGAAAATGACTCAAACATAATGTGAAGGTATCCAATTTAGACTCTCATTTTGAACTTGGATTAAAAAAAAGTTCTCATAAGAAACAGGACTGTTGCATTTTCTGGAAACCAACAAAGTTACTGAATGTCTGTACAGCACTATCCAACAAAGCCTGGAGCTTAAGTCACTTGCCAATGTATTGTACTCTCTCCAAAATCAAGAGAGTTCTTGTTAAAATAGAGCATCACTTGCAGGGCCTGATAGTCAACAGGCTGACAGAGAGGAGGCTCTTAGTAACAACACTGTAGAACAGTCTGTGTAAAAACCTAGCTAAAAATAACCTTGAATTTTGTGAGAAAGAGAATCTAATGAAACACAATTAATTAAACTGTATTTTTAATGAGGATTTTTCTTCTCCCTTCTGGCGGAAGTAAGAAACTGCAGTCCAGAGTTACACAATTTATACAGTACCCTAAATCCAAAGTTACCCCACCTGCCTTCAAAATTGCAAATTGGTCTGGCTGAGTACAATCTTACTCTCGAGCACTGCTCATGAACTGTAATTCAGATTTAAAAAACTAAAAAAATAAAGACTGACAAGTGGGTGTAATGTTAAATCAGCATGTGCTGCACATACATAGTGGTTAAAGAAACTCTAGTTCTTCACAGACTACAAGGAACTATTAACAGCTATAAAAACCCAGACTTGAGAAAAATGGAAGTGACATGCAAGCAATTTGATTAATATTTATTTCTAGTTTCTAATTACAACTGGATTTTTGCATTTCTACTATATTTTGACTTCCCTTTCCAAGAGAGAAGGAAAAAAGGCAGCACATAATCTATGTATCTATTGAGCGCAGAGAAAGAGCGCAAGCGGCACAGCTGGCATTCACACAATTCCCAAAGTCAGAGACTTGCCAAAGAGCAAAGCTTTGCAGGATGGTTTCTACACAACCTCACAGAGGCCTTCTTTTAGTTAGCTATGCTACATCTTATTTATGCAGCTTTTAAACTCAGATTCCCAAAGAATCCTGGGTTTAAGAAAGCATTACTAAAGTTACAGCTTCAATTGTTTTTGAGATATTGGTTTTGCCTTTACAGACCCTAAAACAAGTTGCATTAATACTGTATTTTTTAAGAAAGGAAGTATTAAAACTATTAAAAACCTGAGAAGACAATTTTAAAGAATCTTTTATTTCCTTAAGTTTAGAGCAATCATCTCTTTTTTTTAAAAGAAACTTTTTTAGGAGTTGCAGAAAGACAAGCTAGTGGGGTAAACCAGCATTTTCCATGGAAAATATAATTAGACTGTCACTAATCTGAATGGTGTCAAAATTTCATTACTCACTTTATAAAAGTACCTTCTTATTTTGCTACAAAAAAAGAAAGAGGTGTAACTTATTTTTATATGTAGGAGATTTTCAGCATTTTAAAATATTTCTAAAGCTCCGAATAAACAGAGTATCACTGAACAAGGCTCACAACCTTCAGTAAATAAATTGTGTGGGTGCAACCAAAAATTTTATGACAGTACTACAGCAAACAGAGACTGAAGTAAACTTGTAAGACTCTTGTCAAATTGCTGCAAGAGAGACAGGAAATCATCACAGAGATCTGAAGCACACACAAATGACAAAGGGGATGTGATGCCAGCTACCATATGTAAGCACCAGAGAATGGAATTTACACACCAGTTAAAAAAATAGGAAAACAGCAGTTCAATCTATTTAAATTAAAAAAGGACCTCATTTATCTGTAGGAAGAGGCTATATGTTAGCTTGAAATTTCTCAACTGTAACAGAGGCAAAAGTCCGAATAAAAAATTATAAAACAGCTGCTATATTTGCAAAGTTTTAAACTTTAAAACAATTCAAAATCAGGATTGCAACCTAAAGTCATTACTATTAAGTCCTGAGGTTAAATTCAGTAACCGTTCAAACTAGGAAGACAACATAACTGAAAATTTCCAAGAAATAATATTCTTTTCACAACAAAAAGTTCTGGCTTTGGTTCTCTACACATTAAAGGAGAATTCCAAAACACTGTCATGACTTCACTGATTCTATACGTAGTTCCACTACTTCTATTTCTATAAAAGTACATATAAAATGTATACCATGCATACATCAAGCAACCACAAAAACAGGTAAGTACTGAAAAAGTTTGTCCAGTTTTATGTGAACCCCACAACCTTGCATCTATCTCATATATACTGTAATTACCTTGCTACTGTTACAAAAACTTGTCTTTCACCTGCTTATCCGTCTATTGCATAAAAAACAAAGAAAACAAAAAAAAAATAAGCCAGCACACAAAAAAATCTTTAAAAATGGGAAGATGTGGGATTACATACGCTCCTTTTACAAGTTCTTTACAAAGTCTGAAAACCAGTAAATTTTTTTTTGGAATTTATATATTTTTCTTGCTTGTTCTTACTTTAGACATTAAACTACCCTCTGTGTTAGAAGACTCTGTAGGTTGTTAAAAGAATTATGTGATTATGACTTCAGAGACGCTCTGGATGATTAACTTAAGAATCAAGATGAGATGTGAGGTTTTATTCTGTTTTGTCCCTTCTACCCCAGTTTGCCTTGATAAGGATTCAACAACTCTGCCACTTTAATTAAAACAGTGAGAACTACTAATGCACATCTGACTCATGCAAAAAAACCTCCAGCAAAACAGAGAAGATACCAGACTAGAAATTCTATTTAAAAGATGTGAAGAGCTGGATGAGAGTATCAAAAATATTTTGGAGAGTAGGAGGGAACAGTCCAGAACACCTTCATAACTTCTGCATACATTTAAAAAATAAGGTGCAAGTTCATTTCTTCTTTATTCTGTACATGGCATGTTCAAAATAATAATAATTAGGGAGAAAATAGTTATAGCCTTTTGCTCAGCACCTGAAATGGCTTCAATAACTTACTATTCACCATTTCAAAACAATCTTCCCAATAAAGGATTATTACAGAATTATTTTTTAGAAAAACAACACTGAGTTTGTGATTTTTACTACATGCTACAGGTCATTTCCAAACACAGACACATTCATTTTCTCTTAGCTACAGCCCTGAGAATTTACTCAGTGACCTACATGACCAAGATCTTTAAATACTTCCTATGAAATTGCAACACTCAATACCTGTATGTGATTTAACCAAAGTTCTGCAATTTTCATATAAAACAGCACCTTGTCATGAATCAATTTGCGACAATTTAGCATAGTTGGCAGGATCCTGAAATCTACATTCATGACATACCTGTAGAGAAACTATAATCAACAGTTGCATACTTTTATCTTCAAAAAATATTCTTACCTGAAGACTTCAAAAATTGTCAGTGCCAAGTATGGTCCACTAGCACTCAGTAAGAAAAAGTTTAGATTTATTTGGGTCGCTTTCACATTACAACTCAATCTTCTCAAAAATAAAACTTATCTTGACAATACTCAGAGCTAGTTTGAGTTCTGCCAGCAGAAGAATGGCCACACTGAGTCACATCTAAGGTGCATCCATTATCCTTTTCCTGACAGCAGCTGCAAGTGGACGTCTTGGGAAGAGTACAGGAATGATCAAACCTGTGAAAATAGCCAAACACTGGCCCAGTCTGCAATAATTCATTACAGGCACTTCTTGGGCCACAAACAGGATCTTTGTATTTAACAGTCTTCAGTGAAGTATTGTTTTAATGAACTTTTACAAAACTGATGAAAATTTAACATTAACATTCTGTGACAAGGACTTCCACACACTTAACTGCCCCCATTTGAAGAATAATTTCCTTTTGTTTGTTCAGAAACTGCCTGCAAGCTTCCTGTATTGGAAGAAATAGTGAAAAAATATTTCTTATTTACTCTTTTCATCTTACAATTTTATAAATTCCATGTCACTTCTCTCCATCATTTATTATATTCTTTCTTAGATGGTAAATGGGCACTGAGTGCCCTAATTAAGGCATGAGACACTGCTCATTTATTCACCAATCACGATTCTTCTCCTGATAGTCCCTAACACCCTACTTACAATCCTGCTACAGCACTGAGCTGTGACTTCCGTGGATCCAATACTCCAATATTGGTAACAACCACACTAGATCCCATCACAAGATGTAAACGTTCTTCCCTCACGAGCTTCATTTTACATTTATTACACTTTAATGTACATTATCTCCCTCTTGTAGAGTTTTTTTTCTGAGATTTTTCAGCAATCCCTCCATTTTACTGTTCAGAACAAATCAGTATGATCAGTACTAACACGACAATGCGTCCTATTCCTTTTCTTTTTTTTCCACCTGCCTCCAGCTGCACACTCTCCTGCTAAATCTGGGGGAAAAAAAAAACCCAAAGCAAATCACACTGGTTAACATTTCTTTCTTGCAAGTTAAAAGGAGTGCACAGAAGAGCTATGAGTGACACAGCTGATGCAAGATAGAACATGGAATAAACATCAGAAGAACATGCACAGCAGAAGAACGAACAAATCATCACCTTCCCTTCCTTATTCTTTTTGGTGGCACGAATGGTGGCATTATCTCCCCACTTCTTCCTTTCCTGAAGCTAAGAGTGGATCTGTGGGACAGTCGTATGTACAGAGTCAACCTGATAGCTCACTGTCGCTGTGAGTCAGTCTTGCTCCTCTCTCGCAGTCACGGGCACGCAGCCCTGCCCTCTCTCTACCAGCTCGAGCACTCAATTATACACTTCTTTTGTAGGTTGTTCTAACAAGCCAGCACTAGAGAAGAACAGAAGATTTAAGTGCTGGGGATAAGGTGAGACTTTAAATGTAGGCTTAAGCCAACTGTGAAACCGTGCTCTTGATGTATCTTTTCAATGTGATGTATTTCCGCCATTAGACTATGCAGTAACACATACAGTCCAAATGACTTAAAGGGTAAATACATGGGGCTCATATGGATTTCTCACAAAGAACAAAACTCTGAGGTTACAATAAGCCTGGGTGATCCACCCCAACATTTCTCCTGTAATGATACTGAAACAAATATATGCACACACATGAATCTTCCTGTACTCTCAGTCTGTGTAATATGGATGGCCTTTGACTGAAAAACCATTAGCGTTCTGTGTAGGTTTCAGCATCGTCTTAACTAGGCCTTACTGACCTGACTGATTGACTTTCTGCATTGTAAATTATAATAAAGAAACAAATAATTTTTTAACAGATGTTGACTTTAATAAGGTAGAGAATCTATATATGAGTGAAAATTTTATAAAGATGGATGTTATCTCTATTGTGAACTGAGATAGTTTGGCAGAGGTAAGAAGCTCTTATATTTTACTGTATTAAACAGGGTTCCTTTGCCAGGGGTTGTCTTTCTTCTCAGAATGAAACTGAATCGTGCAATATTTTTAGTCACTGATATTTGAACTATAATTTCTCAGGTCCCTCTTTCTTTTAAACTGTTCCAGAGAGAGTAAATGCCATCACCCTCCCTAAGTCACCTTGTCAAAGGCTTGTTGAATTGTAAATATTCTTTTCCTACCTCCAAAGAGGACTATCAACAAGGCAGCCCTGCCTCCTGGGGTTACTAAGCCTTAGATCAAATGTCTTTTCATACTAGCTATGTACTGGTCTAACTTTAGAGCTTAAACACCTTTCCTGAAAAAAAAAAAACAAACAAACAAAAAAAAACAAACAAAAAAAAAAACCCCCCACCAAACCAAAACAAACAAAACAGGTTTTAGGCACAGTGAACTTGAAACAGTTGTTGTGCTTTATAATGGGTGCTTTCATATTTCAAATGAGTCTTTGATGACATTTAGATTTCCAGCTGCCAGCTGATGTACCCAGATTACTGAAATGGGCGAACACACAAAATAATTTTCTAGGGCTTCTTTTTTTTTTTTTTTTCAATTCAGAAAATCCCTCTTAAAATGCTACTGTTGAACTAGGGTTAGTATTTAGAATTTTCCACTCCAAGACTGGTGTAAAAAAGCTTAGTATTCATATACAGATGAGAACACCTTTTCTGATTCCACAAATAACTATTTGTTGCCATGCATGATACACTGAGGAGGATGTTAGACTGTGAACAAGTCATTACTTGATATGAATTCTAATAGGATTGTCAATGCCTTACCTTAGCAATATTTTTATTTTTAGAAGTATAGAGGCAATGCATTACAGCAGGTGTGCTATACGTTCAATCTTCATAGGTTAAAAATGCTACATTAGTAACTAACCTACAGCTAAACCAAACTATCAATGGAAATCTCACTTAACTTCCATAGCCAGCATGGGACCACACATCAGCAGCAGCCTTCCCCCTTCTCTTGCAAGAATGAAGTCCCTGTTCTGGAAGATTATTGTTCCCCAAATATGCTATGTGCCCCCAAACACACATCCCCCAACAGTGATGGCACTGCAGCACCTTACGCAGTTTTTTAAAATATCAATCAGAATGCTTTAAGAACCTAACAGTTCCACTGCTGTTAGTAAGAACTCCTGAGACAAGAAATTAAATGCCTTATACCACACAGATAAATTGTTGCTGTTGATCTGTGAAATAGAAGATAAGAAAGATCCTGGATAAATTAATGCTGAAGACAGACTAAAAATAAAAACCATCAAAATGCAAGGCTAGCCAGCTATCCTAGTCACTTTTGGAGAGAGGTGGCAAAATATCATGTTCATGATGTTCCTATCAGACACCTAGAATCCAGCCAAAAAAAACCCAGAAGTCAGAACTTTTATCCCCCCATGCTGGACGGAGTTGGGTGATAAGGCTCTACAAGAACAAATGAGCCTATGCTCTGTAGGCGAGCTCTTCTTCCACACTGACCTTCAAGTAGTGACTGACTTTGTAATTTTTGAGTGGGAACCATATAACCAAGAATACTTGATGAGTTTTTACTATTGTTTCATTTTAATGTACATCAAACCCAAATTACCTAAGCAGTATGCTAGTCTGAAAACCTCACTATCATTAAGATGAAAGAAATCTGCCGAGGTAGCAGTTAGACATTAGAAGATTTAGTAAATAAATCAGTTTTGTTGTATTTTGCATTAACGCTATTAGGCATTTGATTACTAAATATACTGAAAGACATGCTATATTCTTACTCTATTAAACAAATTAGCATTCATCTAGATTAACATGTTCTTTCTTGTCAGAATTTCTGTTAAATCCTAAAATTTGAATTGCAACATTTTCTTTCAACTGATGCCATAATGTTTGCAAACTGCAGCAACAATAGGGGGGACTACAATAAAAAAAAGTCCACAAAATAACACTGAATTGTTAAGGCTGACTTAGAACAAGCACAGGTGGAACCTAGATGAATTTTTAAACCCTAAGCATTAATACTGTGCTAGGAAGAAAAGGGAAAAGAAAAACCAAACACCAGTCTCAATAGCTCATGGTAAATACAGTTACTGTCCTGCTCACACGTTCTCTCCTCCCACTCAGCGTGCAGGCTCCAGCACTTACCTGATGGGCCAGTGAACTGACTCAGCTCATTGAGGTGGAAAACTTGGGGGGAGCAGAGTGGAGAGGAACTGGCACAAGTGAAAAAGCTGTGGCAGGACCACTCATTTCAGCTGCAAAACTGTTAGGCTGAGGTCAGCCCCTCTCAGGGAACCATACACAAAAGGTATTTCCCTTGTATTTCAGTGAGAAGCATAAGGAAACTGGGTAAGCTTGTCATGTCACCACTACTAAAATCCTGTTACGGAATTTGCCATCCAGAAATCCAGGAAATATCCACCTAGAGGACAGCTGGCAAAAGATAAGATATTACTAGCTCTCTAGATACTTGTCTCTCTGCCAGAAATCAGCCTTCCTGTATGTGAGTGAACAGAAAATGGATGCGCTCAGCTAAGACTACACCCAAAATTAATCCATCTTTAACCCAGGTACTACCAGAGACCGATTCCCTAATAAGCCCAGGCAGACCCAAGCAGGGCAGCAGCACTGCCACATTAACTGAGCAGTCCTCACACTCGCCTTCTCAGCTCCTTACGTGCGGGCAGGCACAGAGCAAGCACCTGCTAGAAGCTTGAGAACAACTGCTATTTCCTGTCGTAGCATAAAAAAATTCCAAGAGAGCACAAGCTACATCAAAAGGTATGTTAAAAACATCAAAGTATGTTAAAAATAGCAAAGAATCATCACAACCATGCCTTAGTTCTCTCTGATCTGTAACCTCATACACAACATGGAGAAATACAAATGACACTGGTTGGAAGAGTGAACAAAATAGCCTAGAAGTTAAAGCAGTATGAATACAACAGCGCTTGATAATCAAACACAGGCCTTTTGCTTTGACTGTCGTAGGCTGGCATCATTTCAGACACAGCACAATCAGATCCTGAGGGAGAGTAATGACTTCTGGCACTCTGCCTGAAACCCTGAGGACAATTCAGATACAGTTATTGATGAGTCCTGGAGGGAGATACACGAAGCTTTCCTTGGGCAAGGATGTTACAATCGCCAAGCTCGGTAACAGTAAGCTAGAAACAGGAGTACAGCATGGAGATAGGTACTTAAATCAATGCGAGTCCAAATTAATACAGCTCATTGAGCTCAAGTTTTACCAGCCTCCATCAGTATCTGTTTCTTTTAACTAATGCTTACATGTTTGCAAACCACAGGTATAACAACAGTGGAAAACTACTATTAAAAAGAGTAAATTTTAAAAAAATAATAATCAATAAAACAATGCTGAAGTGTTAAGACTAACTTAAAACAAGCGCAAGAGAAGCCCAGGTTAATTTTTCAATTCAGCATCTTTTGTAAAAAAAGGCAAGAAACACACAACTAAGTTAAGTATGTAGCAATTTTTTTGAGATATATTGCATTTAAATGTGCCTTTATACTTATGCTTTACAGGAAACCATTAAACATAATTTCTCAAAACTGAAGTCTCATTCCTTCTAAAAAGCAAGAGCTGGGAAAAAAATCCTTCTCTTCAGAGTGTATACATATCATGTCTTTTCACTAGTCATCTTTGTTTGGAAGAAACACATATATGCATCTTTCACACTGAGAAACCAAGTCTTTAAGAAAAAGTAAATCACCTGAAAGAAAACTTTTAAACAGACAAATCACAATCATACAATCAAAAAGGTCTTAGCATCTCCTGTGAAAAAAATATTTCCCTTTTGTGTTTATATTGTTAATGAACCTAATTAGATCATAGCACCACCATCACCTTAATTATGTTTACGGATTCCAGTTCAACACGAGTTAGGACTGTTCTGAAGTATGCCAATACAACAATGTGCAATTGATTAAAAATGTTTGTTTTAAAAAAAAACAAACAAAAACAAACAAAAAATCCAACCGCGATAAAAAAGAAACCGTAAACAATGCACAATATGACAAGCAAAACACAGTATATTCAACAGATTTTGGAAAAATTAAACTAGTCATGTCAGCAACACTTGAACATTAATTAGCAATACACACATATTTGCCAAACTTAACTAGCATGAAGCCCATAAAACTAAGAAAAAATACATTGACAAAGGATATATTTATTACAATAGTATAAATATTATGCTTTGTTCTCTGTATTTCATAACATTTTTTGCCCCTTAAGTTCAACATAAATAGTGTATTTCATTTCTACTAATTGCCTCTTAAGAATTGCATTTTGAAGTCAACTCAATATACAAAAATAAAAGCTGACTTAAAAACTCCCAAGTTCTCACTTTCCCATCCAGTTAGTGATTCACTCTGAACGAATCACCTCCATCGACACCCTGTCGACATCACCCACACCTCTACACAACAGCAATTTAAATCCTCTGATCTGGCACAAGGAAGCCATTCTGTATTTCACTGAAGTTCTAGCAATTTCTATTACATACAGTGAAATAACATTGTAATTGGAAGCAGACTTTTGCATTATTGTGAAATTATAGGATTGAATGCTTACAACATGCCAAAAAAACCAACTAGAAATAAGACTTTCAATCTTCACTTACATTTTAAATTACAAAACTCTGATTTCCAACTCAGGATTATTTGATTAAAGAAAGGGCTAGATTACTTGAAAAAACCCACATAATTTTAAAATTAGATATATCAATACCTCCCCCTCCTCTAATCAATTAAACCACTCACTGCGATCCATTTCCATCATACGATTTTATAAAAAAAAACCTTAGTGCAAAGGCATGCCACAGAACATAATCTTTAGTTTATCATCTTAATGCTATTTTTAAACAATATACATTTTATTACAGTCAAAATAAGAAATGCTTTTCATAATCCCCCAAAGCAGTCTGTAACTGAACTCTGTGGACAGACTGAATATGAAAATCCTCTCGATATCTTTCTCTAAGAATTCTGCATAATCCTACTTCCACACAAAAAAAAAAAATTACTTTTACGTAGCAAGAATTACTTTTTCTTGATTGCCTACTCATTCTTCAGTATGTAGGTCATACAGCAGGCTACCAGCCCCACTTGAAAAGCTACAGCATAAGTTGATACGCTGTAGCCTGTGATCCTCAGATCCAATCAAGGCAAGAAACAAATCAACAGGGGACACAAAATACACCCAGGTGGGGCTAAAAAGTAAGGAGACAACATTCCAGTTGTTCGTAACCGATACTTGCAGTATGTGCAATCTAAATCACAGAGGTTTGCATTTGTATAAAAACTGCTGTAGCCCACTAATTATTATAATGTGCCTCTCTTAACAAAAATGCAATGCAATCCATTTACAAGTAAATCCTTGTGCACCAATATCCATTGCAGACAGGTAACTGCGTTAGAATTAGTTTTTACCCATCTCTACATTAAAAGTTCTCATTTCATTTAAAGATAGAACACTCTAAACATTTATTCCATATCCTCCTTTGCTTTGATAAAAAAGTTTAACTGCCAGACTCCTATCAATGAGAAGTGTTCTATTTTTTCCTGTATTTTTGAGTATCTCTAGTTGGCATTCTGTTACTTAGAATGGGCTGGTACCAGCTTAAAAGATACAAGTCACAGGTAAAAATATCTTTCTAGGTGTTTAATTATGAAAAAGTTGTTACAGTTTACCCAATTATTACCTCACAGTAGTTTCCACAACAGCCAAAATGACGATTTTTTTATCAGAGAATAAAGACGAGATTGCCCAAGAAAAGAGAAAGTTTATGACAAGTCACGTGTGTTGAAGGAATTAAATTATCACATCATTAATGGAATCTGGTAAAAAGCTTTCTCTGTCACAATTAAGGCTACAAATTTACCATATATAAATAAGAAAACAACCCTCCTCCCAACCCAAATCTTATTTTAGAATCTGCTGAATGTTTAATAGGTGGAAAGCATACTTAACTATAACTCAGAGCATCAGAAATTAACATGCAAGAATACTATACGTTTCTGAAATACCCAGGACAGACGATGACCAATAATCAAAAACCTCCCTTATTGATTACGTTTGTCTTCAGTCCACTGTGAAACATCTGCCTCTAGATCTGAGACCCAGACCCTGCCCTAGATGCAAAAGAGCAGAACACCAAACACAGAAGTGAATTCTAGAAACAGCTAGAGGAAAAAGACAAAGAATTAATATTGTAAAGCTAGTGAAGCCCCAGTTACTGCAGAAGGGGAAACAAATAGCCAAAGATAGAACTGGACCAGACAGATGTCTTTTAGACAGACTTTTTTTACAGGGTTTGACTTAATGGCCAATAAACAAGAACATATAGAACAATACCAAAGAAAAGCTATGCGCTCTCATGTGAATTACTTAACTACTGAAAAGGGGGGTTTAAACAGAAAAAGATGACCACCAACTAAAAAATCCACTGTTTTTTTCGATTACAGTTTAAGTATAGAAATCAGAAAAACAAATTCCTGATGCAAGAAGGATTTTTAAAAAAAATAATAATAGCTTTTAAGAACTCTAGTATATGATTTTCCTGATAGTTTTAGCTGAATTTCAGAACACAAACTTTGTTCAAATACTCTGTTTCCACACAGTCACAAAACAGTTGAGGCTGGAAGGTACCTCTGGATCCACCTGACTGCTCAAAGCAGGGTCTCCTTGAGCAGGTTGCTCAGGGTCATGTCCAGTTTGGGTTTGAGTATCTCCAGACACAGAGATACCACAAGCCCTTCGGGCAACCTGTGCCAGTGTTCAAATAGCCTTGCAATAAAAAGTTTTTCTTATGTATAAATGGAGTTCACTGTATTTCAGCTTGTGCCTTCTGCCTCTTCCCTAGTTACTGGGCACCAGTGAGAAGTCTGTCTTCTTTACACCCTCCCATCAGGTATTTATTTACAGACACTGGTAAGATCCCCTTGAACCTTCTCTTCTCCAGGCTGAACAACCCCAACTCTCTCAGCCTCTCCTTGTATGACAGGGGCTCCAAGCCCTTCACCATCTTTGTGGCCCTTCAGTATGTCCCTCTAGACCTCTTCTGCACTGGGGAGCCCAGCACTGGACACAGCACTCCAGTGTGTCTCCCCAGGGCCAAAGGGAAGGATCACCTCGCTTGACCTCCTGGCAACGCTCTGCCTCATGCTTTGCTGGCTCATGTTCAATGTGCTGTCTACCAGGGCCTTTCCTGCAAAGCTGCTTGCCAGCTGGTTGGCCACCAGCCTGTGCTGGTGCATGGGGCTATTCCAGCCCAGGTGCAGCCCACTTCTCCAGCCACTCAAGGTCTCTCTGAATAGCAGCACAACCCTCTGGTGCGTTAATCACTCCTCTTCATTTTGTATCATGTGCAAACTTGCTGACGGTGCACTGTACCATCAGCCAGGTCATTAATGAAGATATTAAACAGTATTGGCCCCAGTAAATGGTGCTGGAGTACACCATTAGTGACTGGCCTCCAGCTGGACTTCGTGCTGCTGACCACAACCCTTTAAGCCAAATAGTTCAGTCAGATTTCATTCTACTTCACTGTCTACTTATCTGGCCCGTACTTCCTCAGTTTGTCAGTCAAGATGTTATGGCATAAAGTGCAAAAAGTCTTGCTAAAGTCAAGATAAACAACAGACACTGCTATTGTTTATCAATGTTAAATATATTTAAGCCTTTAACGTTTTTGTCCTTCAGTACGCACTTGGACCATTTTTTGCTACAACAAAAAAAATCCTATTACCTCTCCCATGAACTCTAGCCATTATGAGCTGCTATGTGAATTTTTATAAAACCTTTGTCAAACATATATATATATACAGAAGCAAGTAAAGTACTACCATATTTTCATATCTAACTTTCACTTCACGTAATCTGTATCTCTTTCAATGCATCAGTTCTTCAAAATAAATTTTCAAATAACCAGCACAAAATCAAAGGCAGGGGATAACAAAACGAACACGTGGCAGAGAACTCTGAGCAAAAGGGTACCTAAACACAGAGGGACAACAAGAATGGACGAAGGTGGGAGGTAAAGGGAAAGCTCTGGGTTAAACCTCCTTTTGTATTATTTACATATAAAACTGCACTGCAATTGAATTTCAGATTACTTTTTGCAGGCAACAGTACACACGTGTGTGTGGTTGTGGAACTGCTGGTTGTGGAAAAAACAAGAAGGTCTTAGAAATTTAGAGAGCCAGGATGTAGCAAGTCTCAGAAACTTTCAAGAGTTAGGGAAGTCAGCTCTGTGCTGCATGGGTCAGCTCCAGCTGACTCACACAGGCTTTGACCAAGGGAGTAGGATGATCAAGCATCATGCAATAACCTAGAGCCAGGCTTTTTATAGAAGAAAAGCAATCATTTAGAAGGGGGGGGGGGAGGAACCAAACAAAAAAAACCAACAAAATACAATGGGCTAGATCTAAGCACTCTTGCCCTAAAAAAGTCCAGTGATGAGCTGGCAGAAGCCTGGGAAGACAGATCCTAAAGCAGCTCACACCTGTCCATGGCAAAGGTCTGACTAGAGCTATTTGCAGTAAAGGGCAGGAGTTTTCAGATGCCAGGCAATGTGACCTGGGAACAAACTGTGAGTCCAAAAAGTGAATAAAGGCATTATAGCACGCATAAAGACTTTTTTTGAAAGTTATATTTTAGGTATAGCATTGTTATCCTAAAAAAAAAAAATGGCTGTGATCAAGCTGCTCTCTGAAGAATTCTGTATTTGGCTGCAATCAAGGCTAGTGGTTGGCTTGAATACCCTCCTTTTAGCATAAGCAAAAAAAGGAACATTAGGTCTTTTACACAACAGCTGTGTAAAAAAAAAGGAAAAAAAAAACCAAGAAAGAAAGAAAACACTGTCCAAACCACTGACAGATCAAATCCAGTCAGACTGTTAAGTGTATGAAGAATTAAGAATTTTATAAATAACAATTATGAAATTAAAGGACTTGGGGAAAACTGTTGCAGCTATATATGCCTTTGCGTTTTAAGCAGAAAAACCAGTTAAAAATTCTGTGCCTATGATCTCAGGAAAGAGAGTTGTCTGGGGTTTTCTGGCTATTGGGGTTTTGGGGTTTTTTTTAGTACAGTACTTGCTAGACAGGCAGACTTGAAAGCATCAGCAGAATAGCTGCTTGTTGCACTTTGTTTCTACTCTGCTCAAGCAAACAGAGCTCTGTTTACATTCTTGGTGAATAAACAGGACTGCACATACACACACAAAAAGAAAAAATCTCACAAACCTCAAATCACAATCTATTTCTCTTCCTGAGAGAAGCAAGTTGGCAAAGCCTCAAGCATTAGCTAGCTCTGGGGCTTTTATAGTAGAAATAATACATGCCAGGTTTTCTGAATGCAGATGTCAGATAGCCAAATACTGGCTAATGCACGTTGTGGGTCTGTGGTTTTTGCCTGCTCAGCTACCTTGCAAAGGAATTGAGCAATTTCTTGATGCATGCAGGTCAAATTAACAACTGGCCTTCCTGTCCACCTTGGAGACATTACTCCCCTTCTAAACAAGGATATACAATTGTTTTTTGCCTTTTCTAAACTGGCCCAAATACTTTTTGATTGTTATTATCAGACCAGAACACATAGAGGCAGGATGTCTATAGTCTGAGTTTATTTATGTTCCAAAACTCCTTACTATCATTATGTGTCCCTCTGCTATCTTGCATCAAATGGGTTTTGCAACTAGCAGAGAGGCCAAGTTTAGCAGAGTAAGCAGTGCTACTTGTTTGTGGTCACTGATGAGCTTTCCCTTCATTAGATGTACGAGCCTAACATCTCCAGCAGGTCTGAGTTTGAAGCACAGAGCATATATTTAACACATTGTAAGAGGATACCTCACTTTTGCTTTCTAGCCATACAGGTCTGTAAACTGAATAGGAGTTAAGTAGCAGACAAACCTCTGCAATACTAAATTTCCACGAGACTGAGAAATAGTATCAAGAGAATTGTGCATTTTGTATCCTCAGCTGATCTCAGTCTTTTGGGTGCCTATGTCAGACTGCCAAAAATCCAAACAGACCTAGATCCAGTTTTGACAGGTGCTACTAGGCCCCTGGGAGACCAGTGTTAGGTTATCTGATTAGAGAGGCTAATCATAATAGAAACAGATCCAGCAAGGATCAGTGGAAAAACAATAGGGAGAGAAACCCTAACAGCCTAATCGGTGAAAATGGAGCAAGCACCTGAATCAGCTACTCCCAAGACCATCAATTAGACCATATTCCCCCAGTGTGAAACCCACCAAGATGAGTCAAGGAGGGAACTCTCACCACAGAAACACCTTGAAAACTAAAGCTTATTGCTTTAAGGGGTACAGCACTTAATATGGGATGAAGGGTGAAGGGAGGAAGAACATTTTGGGATTGTGTAAAACCTACCGTGGGACTGTGAGAATATGCAAGACATTATGAAATGTTTAGGGGAAGGCACTAGAGGCAGAGAAAGACAGATAAAGGTGGATAAGGAAAAAATAAGTATGGGAAAACAGCAGGCAAAAAGGATAAATGGGGCAGGTCCAGTGCGAATGGGTGGCTGGTCAGTGCACTTGTCTGGCTGAGCCCCACCCTTGATTGACAGTTTATCCTATATTGTCA
This sequence comes from Tringa solitaria, assembly GCA_026413425.1. Taxonomy (NCBI): domain Eukaryota; kingdom Metazoa; phylum Chordata; class Aves; order Charadriiformes; family Scolopacidae; genus Tringa; species Tringa solitaria. Next base: position 14,881,968 of record JAOXJM010000001.1, read on the forward strand.
TTAAACCCTATTTCTGTCTTCTTTGTGGATGCACTTTCTATTCCGAGCGTGTACGTGTGAACTCAAGCCAACTTCAAGCCAGACTGGCCAACAAGTAAGATAAGAGGTCTGAGTACCAGCAACCGAACTGAGAACACAAACCTCAGGGGTTCATGGGTCTAGGTACCAACAACTGGGGGGCATCAGTGGGTCAAGACTTCGGCAACTACATAGACCATTTAAAACCAGCTACTAGGGGGACCCATATAGCATACATGAGTGAGTCTGTGTGAAAATTCCACCAGTGGACTTCCATCCTGAGAAGCTGAAAAGGAGGAACAAGACTGGGCTGTCCATGCAGCTCTTGCTTGAGTGTTCTGTGTATGTTTATGAGGGTGCCAATGGTTTGAGTCCCTGTTGATCCTTGTGGCCAGCTGCGTACATATTTTGTGTCTGTGAGCGTGTGTGCATGCACGCACACCTATGGGGAATAAGCACTCGGTCACATTACTGGCTTGCTCTGGGGACAGAACTGCAGCAGCCTTGTGCTTACCTACTTAGCCAGGCCAGGAGAGGTGCCCCTGAGACCCAAAGCCCTCCACACTTGGCTACTTTAACAACCAGCATGGCTAAAAGGACACACACTTTAAGCAAATTTCTTAGCAAAGCTATCAGTAACACTTTGAAGGTGAGGTGTATAAATCTGCCTTAAATTGAAGTTTGGGGTAGTCTATACCTGCTTAAGCTGTCCTGGCATTTACTAGAATACACTCCATGCAGTTTTGCTAAGGCATTTTGTAAACAACTGAGTATTTAAATGATAGTAAAAAAATGTATTTGCATTCTCAGGCACCATTTTATTTCAACTGGATGTCCTCTGGTTCTTTTAATAGCCCTTGAAATTCCTATGTGCTAAACACGTTTGAAAGGAATCTTGACAGGATCTTTCCTGCATGTTTTCTTTTCAAGTCAGGACTCAACTGTACACCATTATAACAGAAGAGTAACACAAAGCCAAAATACAGATGAAACAAAGTAGATGCAAATTAAATTACAAGAATGTATTCAGTAAGTTTGCCTTGGAGAAAATTGCAAACAGATTTCAATAAAGAGCAATAAGCACCTATTGGTCTGTACAAAGAAGTCCTGCATTCTCTGTGGCATACTACAGCCAGGGTACCCAAGGAACAGGGTTTACACTAATTTGTTGTCTCAGTAACCCACCCACAGGTATCAGGTACTTGTGAGAAAGGGAAAACTTTTTTTCCCTTGATCACCAATAACTTCTTTGTAAGTTCTGCATTCTTTCACTTCTGTTGTAAAACATAAGCATTCTAAGGAAGGCTGCATCTTTTTAATTTGGCTTTCTGCTCTGAAACATTAATTACCTGGGAAGGAGCCAAGTGAGACTTCAAACTAAGTATATAAAATGGTTTATACTCTTATTTATATCAGAATGAAACATTTTAATTGATAAAAATGTACTTCAGAATCACTGTGGTTGATCACCTTTTGCATATGTCTTAGGAAGTCTTGGTCCAAAGCTGTATTACGGTCTTCTTGGAAGCAGACACCTCTCACAGCTAAGGCACCAGGCAGCCCTGGAAATTCCTGATTCTTGTCACATACGCAGTAGGAGCTGTCAGAAAGGCTTTACACTGTCATACTGGGAATGACAAAGCACCACTTGGATGAAACCACCACACGTGGCCTCCTATGAGCAAGGTAATCCTTTTATAGAAGGATTCATAAAGAGCAAAGCTAATTCCAAACATCTTCCATTCTAGCTCGTAGCATGGAATAAACAGAGGTTGATATGTCTGTTTGGTATGTGGGCATGGCAGGAACCAGATGCTCCTGTGGAAGTGGCCATAGAAGCTGAAGACGACAGACAAGAATCTGCCGGTCCTGATGCTGGATACAGAATAACAGAAGAGCTGTCCACTGAAACCTGTAGGAATTTCAGATCCCTTTTCCACCTCTGGACACACACACGCAAAAAAAAAAAATCACTGCTGGATATTCTGATACAGTGGTTACCAAAGAAAATAATACTGTCTCTCTATAGTAGTATTAATGACTAAAACAATTCTCTGTTTCTGCCAGAACTATTGCTAATATTTAAGCTTTGACAACACAGAACGAACATGTAGCTTAAGAACAGTTTCTGAACTAATATGGCCTTCTTTGCCCCCCAAAGAGATATACACTACTCTGTCCCCATGCACAGTACTTCCGAGCAACAGAAATGAGGACAAGTCCTTGCCTTCTTAGGAAGGCTGTGAACATCCCAGTAGATTTGGGGCATAGGAAGTTGCTTCACGAAAACAAAGCACTGAATTCTTAAAATGTTTCATGCTACTCCAATGACATTTTGGTAAATAAGAAATAGCTTTAAGAAATTCTCCCTTCCACAGAATTACGCTGCTCCTGGTTTTGGGAAAAAAGGCCTTCAAGATTAACCAGCACAACATTAAAATATAGATGTTTCACAAGCTTTCAAGATAAGAAAATACGCTATTTTAATAAATGAGGGTATGACCAATTTATAATCATTTGTTGTTCTAGCAGACAAGAAGATAAACACTTTTATGAGCACAGAGAGGTTATTTTAAGTGCCTTCTGAACATCTTATTAAGCACAAAAATTTCATACAAACAGAACATCTAGGTGGGATGTGGTTCTGGTCTTGAACATTGTCCAGTCATGGAAGACAAGCAACCAACCAGTCTGACTGACCGAAAGCTATAATCAGATGAGGAAAGTGGTGTAGACAAACTTGGCAAAGAACTGGCACTCCTTTGATTGTAGCATATATACCAGGCAGAGCTTGGAGCTGCACATACTTGTTTCATAATTGGAGCTTTAAAGAATAAAAAGAGAGAAAAAGAGTGAAGCAAAAGAAAGGGAAATAGCAATTCACTATCCATCTAGTCACAAGCAGCAGCATGAGTTTGGTAGGCATCCTTGATGAGATGACTTTCGTATTTGTTTTTAAGGTAACAGTGACTGGATTTTGTCAGACAGTTTACCCAAGTCTAAGGATGATTCTTGAAGAAAATACAGAAGCTCCTGGGGCAGATACTGGCTCAGGGGTGTAAAATTTCTAAAGATGGAATTAATAAAAGACCTTCTGGCCACAACATCCTTTGGATAGAAAAGGTATTTTTCAGTCTAATGGAAAGACTGATGGATATCTGTATTGCATGATTCACAGCAACTCACAAGCTGAGAGATGCCACAATTTCCTGATAATACCCTTATTAACATAAAATATGCAACAAAATGGAATGCTTAAATTGGCATGCATTTGCTTAACCTGTTGCTTAGCATCTTTTGGTAACTACATCAATTACAGATCAATGAAAATACACGTATCCCATCACAGTAAATTTACTCAATTATATGAACATCTAAATATTTTATTATTCATTTGTGAGTATATAATGCAAAAAAGCAGAAAACCACAAATAGCTTTGTCCTGTAACAGAGCACAGCAACAACAGAAATGCAGTCATCTGGCATAGGTACACATTGTTTTACACAATCTATCAGGTAATGTTCCCTTACTGTCTGTCCAGGGGCCTGGAGTGTACATTTTAGTAAAGTCATGATTAAGACAGCAATTAGGCAAAAAGTTTCAAGTCATGAAACAGACTGAATTCATAACACAAAAAGCTTTCCTTAAAATTACTTCCTTCGGTGACATTTTACCCTGAAGCGGAATAAATATGTTTACCTTAGAAAAATAAATTATATTGTTCAAGTCAGTTTTCAAATTTTTTACATACATTTTTTTAGCCATTAACTGTGTTCTAATCATCACTGGATTGCTTGAATTAGTTTCCAGTGGATGGTTCTCATACAGGAAAATCTCATACGACCTCCCAGCACATTCAATCCTTCCCTTTCCCAAAGTTCTCTCACTTTAGTTCCAACAGTAAGTGCCAAAAAACAAGACCTGTGTTTTCAGAAGCTGTATTAGAAACCTCCCTAGAATAAATCTCTCACAAATATCTGCATGAGGAAAAGTTGTTCAAGGTAAAAAAGAAAAAAAAAAAGGTAAAAAAAGGTAAAAAAAAATAATCAAGTAGTGCAGAGAAGATCATCTGAATACTAGGGATACTAATTATACATTTCACTTGTGATTATCTATCAATGTAAATTATTTTCTCCCATATAGCAGAAATTCCAGACAGACACAGAAAGTCTATCACTGAAAAATAAAACACACTTCAAATTCTAAATCTTCTCAAAGCCTATTGATGAACTGATACAGGCACTATCAGCTCTATAAGGAATGCAGTGTCCCCTAAAAATATCACCTCAAGTGAAAAAGCTGCCCCACAAGTGACTGCTTCTACACAGGCTACTTTTTTTTTTCTTCTTTTTTCTACACAAGCACAATGGCATGTTGCAGCATTCCTTGTCTCTACATCCCTTTCACACTTCACTTAAAAGCCTTGAACACTAAAACAATGAGCCTGTCAAACCTTTAATATGAAACAAACTCAAAACATACGATTTATTTGGGTCCAATTTTAGCAATCTAAAATTAAGAATCTCGTCTAAGAGACCTACACTGTCACCAAAGAGAGTTCAGTGGTAGAACGAAACGTCTTCCTGGAAAACAGCTTAGGGTCCACATTAAGATAGGATGATTTCCTCCCTACTTCTGAGATAAAATACAACAAATAGCAGGATTAGCTTGCAATTTTGAAAAAAAAAAAAGAAAAAAGAAAAGAAAAATATACACTGCTCATTATTATTATTTATTATTTTAAACTAAAAAAAAAAAAAGTTGCATGACTACTAAAAATAAATTTGAACTACCCTGAGATGGAAGTTAGGCAATACTTCTTTTACAAACAACAACAAAAAGTAAAGCAGAGAGACAGCTAAAGAAAAGATGGTATTTTAAAACCATGTTTTAAAGTTAGTGGAACTGATTAAATAGTTGCAGTATTCTCATAATTATTTTTGTTTCAATGTTACTTATATAAATAACAGTAGAACTATTATCTCGCAATTCTCTATTATCTACTAATTATTCCAAAATATTTATCTGACACACAGCAATGTCAGCTCATACTGAATGTTGTAAGCTGATGGTTCTTCTACTTTTAAACATGTGTTTTATTTCTTATTTCACTACAAGTGATACTTCTGCCTTAGGAGAAGTAGTGCATCCACAATTAAATTTAAAAAAAAAAAGAAACCAACACACACATAATAAAACAGAATGGAGAAAATCACACATGTTCCTAAGCCTGAAGGAATCCTTCAACATCATAATTTGTTTCACAGTGCCTTTTATATCAACATTAGAACACTTCTTAGAAAAGAAAGTAGACAGTATTCAGTCTCTCTTTTTCTTCCTGCTCATTATTTTAGATTTCTTCCTCCTTTACTTTATCCCTGACTGCATTCTTGGCATGACCTGATGAAGAAACCATGTAAAAGCACTGAGAAATACATTAATTTGCTCTGCAAAGACAAATTGCAAAGAGAGAGGGGTATACATAGCCCAAGGCTAAAAAAGAAAAAAAAAACCACAACACAGTTGTCCTTAAACCTTGCCTGCACTGCAGTACCCCACATACTTACACACATTGAATAACACAAACCTTGCTGTCCTGTCATTTGAAAGTGTCTTCCCCTTACTGCTATTTATAAAACCCCTCCATATCATGAAAATTGGATTATACACACATCAGTTATCTACTGTAAGATTGCTCATGAGTGGCTGCTATTAATTTTTTTTGAAGCAGGAATTTATTTTAAAGAAACATGTGTTTGCAGCCTTTGCAGAAAGACAGGAAGAGAGCAGGAGAAATACTTCAGACTTACCAGCCTTACTAACAACCCTTACCAGTAAATATCCTATGGTCAAACTGCATTGCTATGACAACATATATATATATAAAATCCAAAATCAGAGCTAAAAAAAACAAAATACTGAGTTCTTTGTCCTAAAATATGAAAAAGAAAAGTACTATATATATTAGGTTTGCAGTCTAAAGAGGCGAAAGTGACCCAGGTGGAAGAACTGACTTTTCTCAAAACAAGACAGAAACTTGCAAGGAGTTCCACAAACCCCTTAAAAAGGCAAATAAAAATATCTGTACAGCTTGAAGCGTTGACAATATCCCACACGGTAAGAGTGCATAACTCATACAACAGAAATGAAACTATTTTTGCCTTCTTGGAGGGTTCTTGAAAGACCATACTCCTCCATCTAACTGCTGTTCCTTGCTTTCTAATGACATTTGCAAGGCTTGGACAAGTAACCTCATGCAGCCTCACCGAAACATAAAGAACATAGGGGTATACGGTAGTTAAATTACTACTTACTAGATAAAGCAATGAAGTGTGCCTCACACTGTAAGCACGCTGCAGGAAAACAATTCCAGGTATACTTAAAGCTAAGACATCCAAACAAATCAATTCAGTGTAACGAGGTACAGTAGGCTACCCGACCCGCTGTAACCGTCCATGTGCACGCACGCACCTGTAGTCACCCAGGCTACCTTATCAACAAGGAACGAGGACTTTGTCACAGGTTGCTAATGCGCACACGGGCAGCATTAGCTACTCAGAAATTTAGGACTTAGAGATGCTGTCTGATTTATGTCTGCTTAATGGAATTTCCCATAACTCACCAAAATACAGGTATCTTATTTCGCCCCCTCCCCCCCCCATCTGAAATTACAGTTTTTCTAGGTAAGGGGAAAGGAGGGATGAATCTCACTATGAAAAATCTCAGGTTTGTATTAATTTACTTTTCAAGGCTGCAGTGTCTTTAAGATCTCAGACGATCCTCAACAAAGGGTCCATCTCACTTCCTTGCTAATGTATCCTAAAAGCCTCTTAAAAACATTACCACCACCCATCCTAAGAGAATACTGCAGGATTTCTACCACATCGAGCTTCCAGAAGGGCCAAACCATCCATTATATTCCAGCTTCCTTCTCAGCATTTTTTCCTTCTAGGATAGGATAACATGTTGAACTTGCCAAGTGAGGAGGAAAACCTACAAACACTAAATGCTAAACTGCTTTGTAAAAACAAAGACCAACCAAAGAGGCAAGTAACGGGCTTTTCTCTTATTCCTTCCCTATTCCCATTTCATCAGTTTTTGCAAACACACAGAGCACCTCCCCTCCCGCTATGCGAGCACTGTCTAGCAGCCTCTGCTAGTGTGGAAAACAAGAAACAAGCCATGGACTCTTTCAGATCTTCTACCCAGAGAACTCAAGCTTCTCAAAAAGTCCAACCAGGAGCAAGGCTAAAAATTGATTAAAAAGAAATAATGCACATATGAATTCCCTTTCTCTGTTCCTCAAAAACATGCATATTTTCATGTCCATATTGTATGAAGACACACTGCAATTTTGCTGAACAGCAGATGAGGACAATTTAGCAGTTCAGACACTCAATACAATATTTTTTTTTCCTTAAAAAAACATCTTATACAGTAATTTTGAAAGGGCCTTGAAAGGAACTGGCAGCTAATAGGATAGACAGCACTGTTTCATAACAGCTTGCAAAAAAATTCAGTCTATTTTTAGATACGTGAAAAGAATGTGGTTATTTAAAAAAAATCTCAGATAATATATAAAGTTGTTTTCTTTTATAACTGGTCATATAAACGGTGCAGCTGATGTGCCAAATCAACCTCCAGGTGAACAGTACCATGTATTTAAATCCTCAAAAGAAACCTATGTGCATATACAACGTTCCCATTTTAATCTTTATTGCCAGATAATGTGGCCTGCTGTTATAAAATCTTACTTTTTAATGAATAGTGTTCAAATAGATCTCTGACAAATGCATCTTTTTCTAATTATGTGTTATAATCCTTCACAGGGACCTATTCATCTAGGACTACCATTAGTTCAAACATGAGCATGTTTTGTTCGAAAACAGACTGATCAGTTTTAGGATGCTGCATAACATTTATATTGATAAAATAAACATCTGTATCATATACCAAATTACCCCTGCAAAAAAGCTAACAAAAGCCTTTTTAACAATCAAGTTAACACCTGTTTCCTTTACTATTTTCACCCCATCATCTTCTCTGTTATCACCACCATTTTATTAGTCTTGTATTTATAAATTTTAGGCATCAGGGTGGGACAGAATTAAACAAATAAACATTAACGTTTTCTTTCATGAGTCTTAATTTTTAATAAATAAATAAATAAAATATCTCTCGAAGCTCTTCTTATATCTCTCCATTTTGGAAAGGTGACTTAACAACCCACTCCCCCCCACCATTTTCTGTCTCTCTCATTTCTGGTATTTTGGTGTATTACAGCTGGTGAAAGGCAATGCAGTTTGCTTCTACATGTCTTACACAAATACATTGATAAATCAAATTAAACTGCTCATTTTGTTTTTTAAAACCATGCATGCCCCACAGCAACCATTCATTTTGAACGGTGTGCTTTGGCTGTTTCCTTAAGATAGCTTTCAGTGCATTATCATACCTTTCTATGCTGAACCATTCAATAAAATGTACTTTAGGTAATAATTTCAGCTAAACATACAGTTTGAGTGCTTAAAATTAATAACTGTATTTTTTTGCCAACATCCAATATTAAAATTACAAAATAAATATTCAGATGGTCTTTTGCATACAGGCAAAATGATTACTGCAAATAATTTTAAAAGAAAATGATACTGTGTTGCTCTGGATTTAAGTAATTTTGAAAATAAAAATCTCTCCTAAAATTCAGGCGCGAGCAAAACAGAAGTGAGCAAGGCTGGATCATTTAAAAATCACTAAAATAATCACCAGGAAATTATTTCACGTCGGAAAACTTAAATGTGCGTTTGGTACCTCGAAATATTTCTTTAAAACGAAGCAGCTACTTGAAACTGCAATAATCTGATTGACAGATAAAATAATTGCTTTAAAAACACTTCTGAGTCATTTTGTCCTTACCTGCAGGCATGAACCATTACTGCATGCAGCGACTGCTCCATTTCCTAGCACAGACTTGAACAAGGATCACATCTATCTTACAGAATGTGACTAATTGGGGGGGATTTGCGATTCCTGAGCTACTTGGCAAAGGACACTCCCTTTCCACATAACAGGACACGGAAGGCTTCACCCAGTTACATTTCCTATGCATCTACGTTCAGAGGGAACCCTTTGCAACCGCGGAAGGGTTTCCTGCAACACAGCAACAACAACAACAACAATCAAAAAAAAAAGGTCTCAAAAAAAACCCGAATTTATGGAAACCCAGGCGCCGTTTTGCGTGACAGCGAGAAGGAGCGAGGTCTGCAACACCAGCGCAGGCAAACCAGCAGCCTTGCTGTAGTGCCATCTGCATGCTGCAGCCCAGGAGGCTTCGTTAAAAATAATAATTAAAAAAAAAAATAAAGAAAGAAATCAATAAATCTCCGCAAAATTGCACAAAGCTTAACAAAAAAAAAAAAAAAAAAAGGGTCAATGGATAAGGTACAATAACCAGCATGCAATAGGGAAACAATGCTAGCAAACTTGACAAGGGGAAGGGGAGGAAGAGCCCTGCGCCGCCGCCGGGCAGTGCTACACCATGACCCGCTCATGCAGGAGATGCCGCCGTACCTTTCTGAAGAGGACGACTTCTCAGAGTTAACTGACATCAGCAGCTCAATCTTCTGCTTGATTTCTGGAAAAATCAGAAAATATTCACAACCCAGACCGCCCGCCCTCGCCTTCCGCACGCTCTGGTGTGTGTGGAGCAAGGCGGGTGGGTGTCCCTCAGCCCTTTTGTTCGGGAGGAGGAGGCCGCAGCAACCGCCGCCGCGCTCGCGCCAGGGCCGGCCCAGCCGCGCTCTGAGGGGACGAGGCGGGCGGGAGGCGGCGGGCCGGGCC
>JAOXJM010000001.1:14891884-14907834 GCA_026413425.1 Tringa solitaria
GGAGGGGGCGGGAGGGGGCGCATCACCTCAGCCGGATCCCACAGGGTGAGCGGGCGGGTCCTTACCGGCTGCGGGGAGGTGAGTTTCTGAGGGGGGGAAAAAAAACACCCCGAAACAAAAGATTTATGGCGCGGATTATCTTCCCGGTTAGTTACCCAAGTCGCACTGAACACCCTCGGAAACCTTCAGATCAAAAGCCCTGAAAAATATGGCTCTTTGAATCATTTTTTTGTCACAAAGAATGAAGTATTAAATCACTACTTGCATATATGGTTAGAAATCAGGCGTGGAAAACGCTGCGCCTACCTGGGTTTTATTCTTTAGCGCCCTGCTTCAAATTTCCTCCAAATGTACTTCGAAAAGTAGTATTTCATTTTCCTTCATCTTTTTTTAATATCTCTTAATTACCACTCTAGCACTGGTAAGGCCCAAGGGGAAACACCCGTCCGGCTCACCCAGGCTGGCAGCGGGTTATGGCCGTGACACGGGGACTGGGCCCGGCTGTTCGTCTCACTAGATCGGCCCAAGCAGAAGGTGGAGACTGCCAGAAAAGAAATTCACCAGGAGCTCTGCAGGCAAGAGGTTTGTGACCCGAAAAACCCCAAAGAATAATGTCAAGGACGTGAGCATCATTTTAAGATCCCATCCTCACCGGAGACTGTAGTGCCACCTGTGGAAATACTGGTTAAGGCCTGTGCAACGTTAAGACTATGTCCACTTGTTTACAACCAAAAGTAAACGTCGACTATTTGGGATTAGCCATTCTACGATGGCAGAGCTTCAACCTGGCTTTGATTTCTTTCTTTACATATATTGTTATTACTACTTTAATGAGTTTATCAACCTCGTGGTCTGGTGGAAGAGTTGCAAGTTAGCAGCGATCACCATCTGCTTAAGCGTATGCCACTTTTCTTCCCAAAACATACCGACTGGAGAACCCTCCACAAAGAATCTCAGTTCTCACATCCAAAGTAGATGCTTCTCAGAGCTTTCAAGACATGTCTTTGAAATGTCTTTAAGCAATGGCAATGGCTTTAAGCTGGAGAAGAGCAGATTTAGATTGGATATTAGGAACAAGTTCTTTACTATGAGGGTGGTGGAACACAGCAATAGGTTGCCCAGGGAGGTGGTTGAGGCTCCTTTTCTGGAGATATTCAAGCTGAGGCTCGACGAGGCCCTGCGCAACCTGGTGTACTTGGGGATGTCCCTGCTGACTGTGAGGAGGTCGGACTAGATGACCTTCTGACCCAGACCATTCTATGAAATGTCTGTATGTCCATAGCTGGCTTCACTGCATGGTCGCAAGGGCCGTGCAAAACCTACTTTACCATGACCCATCCCAGGCAGCAGGTGTTCCTCCGGACGCGGCTACCAGGAGACTTCTCTGCCCACCCAGACTCGTGTCTCAACACAGGTAGAAGTTCAGCTACCACAGGAATGTCCAGGCTAGCAGCTGGGAAAACCCCCAGGTTCTGGGCAATTCCAGAGCTGCAGCGTGCCGGAGAATAAACTTGCTGATTAGTCTCTTGGACCTCATTACCGAAAGTCCCTAGCAGTTCTTGTGTAGGCCACCTGCATCTTTCCCTCTGTGCCTCAGTTCTCCAGCTATCGAGAGGGGATGAGATCATTGACTAAACTCCTTGGGGTACTGGGAGAAACCTGTGAGAAAACACCAGTGAGCACCCCCAAACACTAAATTATCTAATTTTCTACTCAGTGCAGTCTCAAAAACAGCTATTAAGTAAAACTTAGAAAAATGGCTAGAGTACAACTTAGAAATGCACAGTGGCTAAGAACTGAAAACACTGAATATCTACTTGATCACTGACAGAACCACTCACATTAGATTAAAAAAAAAAATAAAAATCCTGGCACGTCATTAGAAACTATGCTGTGCTGCATAAAGTCTCCAGGAACAGCTTTAATACCTCTTCATTTTCAACTATGCAATCACATTTATTTCAAAGCAGATTTTTAGTGCAACATATGACATTGGTGTTGATCGTACAAGTTATGCAATGCACTGGATGTACTGTTATTTATTTTAAAGATTGTTTTAAACAATAGAGGAAGGCTAAAGCAATAATATTAGGGTTATCATAACACGGTATTTTCCAACACATTTATGTTTAAACTGTATGAAGGCAGCGCAAAAAGATCAAATAGACCAAAGAACAGTGTCACAGCGTGATCAAAAACATCTTCTGCAGGACTCAACCAGGTATTCAGAACACTGCAAAAATGTTTCTCTGAAAGAGTCTGCCTTTAAGAAAATTCAGAAAAAAAAATACTTTGACAAGTCTCTGAATATAGACTACTTCATATTACACAGGTTAAAATAAAGTATATGTACTTTTTTTCTTAAGGACCGGCCCACCTGCAATTCCTTACAGATTCTCTCTTCATACTCTGACCCAATATGGTTCAACAAGAACAGGATGCTTTGTTACACATTGTGATAACACATTTGCATTGTCAGTACTAAAAGCTAAAAGCTACACCACAGAAGTTTTTGTGGGATGGACGAGACTAAAGGTCTAGAGAGATTTGTGGAGCAAGCTTATTCCTTTAGTGCTCTACTGTTTTTTTTTCTTCCTTAAGTATGAAGGAATGTTAGAAGGCAGTGCTCTCAATTGGTTATCCTCACTTTTGGATGCAGATAGAATTGACAGTTTGGAGGTGCAAACTAAAGTTCATTTCCCCTATCACAGATCCTTGACACTGACAGACTAAATATGTTTCTCAGTCTCATAATCCAGCAATATTTTTTTTTCATTCTTCCTGAAGATGTTTAACCCTGTTAAAATTAAAAATGGATAATATGAACAGATATTAACGAGGAGGATTTTATGGCAAAACAAAATCCACAGAGCTTGGAATAAAGTGATCAACTGATCCATTCCATAAACAAGCCTCCAGACAGGCTTTTCAATGTATGCTTAGAGATTATTACACTTATACTTTATTGCTACAAGTTGTTAAACACAAAACCCAAGATAGAAGTTACTTCACTGCAAACTTGAAGTTCCTGGATGCTCTTAAGAGACGCACAGAGACACTTTTCTCTGATGATATTCAGCACATAATTTAGTTTCACTTTTAATACGGTGGCAACAAACATTTAATATACTGATAAGAATAATTTAAATAAAATGAGACTCCACAGGAAAAAAAAATAAATTCTAGCATCATTAATGAGTCTTTCATTCCACAAGTTGATAAAACTTCCATCACAAGGTTTCGGGGTTTTTTCTTTCTCTCCCCTCTCTGCTGCTCTCCTGTCAATTTGAAATATTTTGAGATTTACCACTTTTGCCTCTACTATCTGAGATTTCTTCAGGTGGACCCATTTTGTTCATTTTTAAATGTAAATCTGTACCTTTACACATCCATACGGCACCCCCAAAATCAGGCTGATACTACCATTATCACTCCTGATACAAAACTGATGATGGAAATAGTATCACCAAAAAAAGACAGATGAGTTTTGCACTGAGTGCCTTTTAGGCCGTAGGAAAAAAAAATGGCTGCAGAAACAGCAATGTTATCGCTTGTTTATTTTGATTATTTATAAATTACATATCCAGAAATCTGGGCTCATTTACAGAAATTATTAGAACATACAAATTGCATCCCAAGTACAAATAAAAAAATAAAAACCCTTCCAAATGGTGGTTACCCTACCACCCACTCAACCAGCCTTTGCAGCCCAGAAGAATGCAAATTACAGTAATATTTCTTAAACTCCAAGCTTAAAAAAAAAAGAAGAAAGAAGAAAAAGAAAAGTTTTACAACCAAGCAGCTCATCCCAAAGGCCTCTTGGTTTCAGCCCCTCCAACCTGACAGAGAGAACTAATACTTCAGCTTTTGGTTGACCTCGAGTGCTGTGGCACAGAGATAAATGCTGAGCTATTCAGGACCAACACCCATTCCGGATTCAAAGGACAGCACCTTTAATGGCTTTTATGAGTTAATTAGATAACTGTATTGATCTGTGCACAGACATGCAGTGAACCTCTGCTTAGTAGGCAAGCACTTATGTTCTCACTGAAGATTTTAGGACTGTCCTAATTTCAGAGCCAACAAAAAGATGGCACTGTAAGTAGAACCACATCCAGAGGAATAGATCATAACACTCTGGCTGAAAAAACATGAAAATGAATGAAAATTAGTGCCAGCAAATCCCAAAACAGCAACTAATACAATAAATTTCTAAAGCTACAAAATAACAATAAATTCAGGTATGGGTGGCAGTAGCATTTTCACCAACTCTTCAGTCATTCCATGCACTTTATCAGCCCACTTTGAGTAATTTTACGTTGTGTACAGATCAAGTGGCAGACAACTGGCTCTCATCCAAGACCTGAGCAAAGCAGATACCCTAAGTCTCTAAAGCCATACTATTCAAGCTGTGATTGAATGAAAACAAAAAAAACAAGCTCAGAAAGCCTCTGCAATGCCCAAAATGGCTTCATCATCATCACAATTTTTTTTTTTAAACCAAAGCAAAGCAGAGACTTAACCATTTAGAGGAATCTATGCCCAGTCTTGGTTTTGGTTTTTTTATTAGACCAGTTGTTTGCCTCCTCTGAGATGTTCAGGTGTAGCTTAGATTGGAGAAAAACACATCAGACAAAGCTAAAACGATAAGGGATCTCCTTCTAGAGAGAGATCAATTACTCTGCCAAAAAAAAGAGGAGACCAGAAGCTTAGGAAAATGGAGAGGAGAGTTCTACAGAGAGATGCTGGCAGTTTCTAAGCTCAAAGAGGATTTGTAGGAGATCTTGATGCCAAGAAACCTAAAGTTTCCACAACAAATCCAGAACAAACTACCTAAAAAAGGGTAAGAGAAGAAACTCTCCAGACAAGCCAAAGAAGAGAAGCTATTTTATTTCAATAACGTGAAATAAGAAGAAAAATCTGATATGGGAGTTAGGAACTTCCATGAAAAATGTACCTAATCTAGAAAAAAGAACAGGGAGACAGGCCTAGCCTGGAGTTTTGTTTCTTTGTTTTTACCAATAAGAAAAAAACCAAGAGTTCTCCACAACAAAAGAAAAACCCTTAAGCTGCTGCTTAAGCACAGATGGAAAAGTGTGGACAAGGTATACAACAGTGCACAAACTGTTCCCCGTGACATATGGGTAGATTATCAGAGTCACCACTATTTCACAGTCAAGTGACAGAAGTCACTAAAAACTTAATCACGTCTATTGCAAACAGATTACCTCAATGGTCTATACCACATTCATCAGTCAAAATATCTTAGTGACAGTACATGTATTAAATTCTGGGGCAGAAAACCATTCTTGCAGAACTCAACTAATACAGCTTTTCTTTCTCCCATTTGGCAGCAAAGGAAGAGACAAAGCCGGAGCTAAACATCCTACCTTCCACTTGTTGTGATGTAAGTCTCTGCTATACAAAATACCATACATCCTTTTAAAATACACATTATACTCCACAGATGCAAGAAAAATACACTCAGATTTTGATTAATAAGTAGGCTCATCCATATGTTTTGTTAATCTAGCCTGATCATAAAGTAGTAGGCTCAGTGCTTTTCTTACATGTTCTGTGCAGCATGTATGTTAGGACACAAGCTCAAGATGCTTTTAGCCTTCCTTGTGCAGTATCTTTAAAGATTTTCTTCCCCATCAATATCCATCCTAGTCTATTCCCCATTGCCTTCTCTTTCTTTATGTCACATTAGTGCTACAGCTACTTGGATCTTACATTTTGTCTATGAAAACTCTCACCCTGCTTTAAGTTGACTGTACTTCCAGTGTTACTGTTAAAATAACTAATCTTGCTTCCCAAATCCTATAAAGACAGACCTGAAAATACTACATGAAGCAAATTAACCAAATGACACATTCTAAGTAAATTGTCAGTCTTGAAACTGTGAAATGCATTAGGAACTTTAGTATTACTAACTTGATTTTATGTGGCTAGATTTATCTACGTGGATAGTTGTTGTACAAGCGACATACTAAACAGTGAAAAAGAAGGCAATAACTTAAAATTCTCCTGATGGGGCTTTGGGTATCACAGCACAAAACTAGGCAGATTTACACACAACTTGAGAGGTTCACTCCTTGATCTCTTTTAGATAATGTACTGTTAAAACAGGCGATAGTTCTTTCAAAGAACTGGTGAAATCGCAGGCTCTGGCACCAGAGGTTTCAAAATGGCACAAACACAGAACAAGCTTAAATTTGATCAACATGTGAATGTTAAATGGAGTAATATGGTGCCATGGTCTGGGCTGGACTGGCCACCGAATGAACAGCAGATGCCCTGTTTAACCTCTCTCCCTTCAGAGAAGGAGAAAGAAAGGAGAAAGAGAGAGACACTTCAGAGTTTTTTAAAAACTAAACTACTTTAATGAAATATTATTAATAAAAAGATAATAATATTAATAAGAAAATAATGACATATATACAACACCATATCAAGCTCCCAGGATGACGATCACATCACCAGCAGATACTGGGAAAGTCCCAGACTGAACTCAGCAACAGAGTCTGCAACTGGATTCCGGATCTGGATTCCACAATGCAGAGATCAGGATCAAAGGCAAACAGAGTCCTCCTTGGACACCAGCCATTGAAGGGCAAGCCTGATCCCTTTAATCCCTCAGCTTTTATACTGAGCATGATGCAGATGGGATGGAATACCTGGTTGGTCAGTTTTGGGTCACCTCTCCTGTCTACTCCTCGCTACAGGTGGGACCCCTCTACGCTTTTCTGCTTCTGACCCTCCAACTGGGCACATAACAAAGTTGGCTGACCTTGGGTGTTATAGCAATAAGTATAAGCCTCTCTGCACACCACCCTTTGGTATTCACTATAAACATCAGGCTTTATCAGAATGGTCACAGATACTGTCTGAAGATTCAGACAGTTTGAACAGGCTTAACTGAAAAGCAAATTACTGAAAATTGGTTTTGTTTTACCTCAAATCAGGACATATGGAAGCATAAATATTATAATTACCCTAAAATAAATCATTCTTCCAGATGTTACAAAGCTTTTACAGTAAGAAAAAAACCACTGGTTGTGCCCCAACTTAGTCTTACTTGGTGTTCAGGTTAAGAAGTTTCGTAGCCCCTTATTAGCAGACAATAAATCTCAGGTCATGCTTCTTCTTATGAGACTTAATGTCTTTCAAACACTTGATATAAGTAGGAAGAAATAGAGGGATAGCCTGAATGGTTTTCTCCTGCTATAACAGAACAAGACTCAGTTAGGATAAAGCAGGCAACTTTCCTTTTTGCATCACATGCAACTTCAAGAGGACTGGAAAGATTACTTCATGTGGGATTATACCAGAGTTAACTTAAAATTTTTAAGAGTGCAGAAGTGGCAGTGAATGCAATGTGACCGATATCAGAAGTCAATATGGACTTGATGCCAGCTTGCCAGAACAAGCTGTCTAGGGAATTGGTGGAATTGCCATCCCTGGATGTATTTAAAAGACGGGTAGGCGCGGTGCTCAGCAACATGGTTTAGTGGTGGTTTTGTAGGTGTTAGGTTGATGATTGGACTCTATAATCTGAAAGATCCCTTTCCAACCCAGACAATTACACAACTCTATAAAATTGTCACCCAGCAGACCTTGAGAAGCTAATACCAAATTTGCTTATTTCTCTCTTAGTGGTGTGAAGTCAATGCAGTCTACAGTGAATTTTTTATCTTTTTTATCTGCTCTTTTAGAGAAGTCTTCTGTTTTGTTTATAACAGATTATTTCCTGCTTGCTTTCTTTGAAGGTTTCCATCTTGGCATAAATTTTTCATGTAACAGGAAAGCAACGAAATATTCATGACAAAGTCTGTGTACATTCATGGACTCGTATTCCAAGGTATCTAGAACGGGCATGTTGAGAAGAATACAGGGGTTACCAGGCACCCAAAACAGTCTCTAGCATTGTCTGCTTTCATTAGCAAAAATAGCAGTTCTCATATTAGTTCAATACTGAAAAAAAAAAAAATAGTAGCTATATGGACTTCTTCAAGTTTCTTATGTGTAACATTTACAGCAATGCTGATACATAAACCAGTGACTTTCTCACTGAAGAATAAGTGACAGAAAAACATCTGTTTGCAATCTCCTGTTGGGGAGATTACATTAATATTTTTAGTATTATTCCTCTTCAGTATCTTAAATAATATTTCTATTCAGGGCATGAAAAAATTACAATATAACTTTTAAGGCTATGCCATATTTGAAATACTAAAAATCATCATTTTAAAAAACTATTTATTTCAAATTGACATAGCTAACCCCCTCCATTCCTAAAACAGCATATAAAAAAAGTCAATAGTATCAAAATCCACAGCCTTGTAAACATTTATGTAAGAGCCATGTTTTAGTTACTGCTCAGTATGTTAAAGTATGCTTTAAAAAACACTCACACATACACACAAATGGTAGGGACTGGATAAAAGATACAAAGAGGAACACAGCTCCTTTATTTGGATACGCTGCACAAGTCCACAGACAAACAGCAACTAAAGCTGGGTCTCGCTCAAGCTCAGCAGGCATACATAATACAAGTCAGTATCTGCCCAGAAAAAAGAAATCATTCTAGAAATCAAGAAAATATCTGATATGCTAAAGATATGCTACAATTACTCTAAAAATGGCTCATTATAAACCTAGGGAAACAGAATTAACAGTTAAACGCAACTATGCATTTGAATTTCTTTTAAGTAACCCACGTAACTTTATCTAAGCCTTGTTGACATAATCTGGTATTTGATCTTTTGCCAGGCTGTAGTATGCAGTAATAAAGTGCTTACTGAAACACAAAGATGACATTAAGAGGAACTCTTCATTCTGGTAGTTTTCCTGGGTCTGGCAGCATTCGCTGTACCAAATGCATGCCCAACACCAAGTTGCTACTTCCCCCCCCCCCCCTTCCCATTTCAGCCCAATAACCAACTCTGCCCAGTGTCTGTTTGAAAATCTGCAGTTGCACAAAAAGCTATTCTTCAAAGAAAAAAAAAATAAAATTTAAACCTCCTTCTCCATAACTACTTGTAAGATTAAATACCAATAAAGCACACCAAATAAAACATTAACTGCAAATACAACTATGCCTGTTATTTTTTAATCATTTGTGTCTTTATTACTTACATGTATTAACATACTTAAATTGTTTCTATTATTTATGTTTTTCTAACTTTATTATTTATATGTATTTAACCTTTATGAGAAAGGTTTTATTTGGAGGGGACAGAGTTAAGAACATTTCTAAGGAGTTGCTGGAAAACAGAAAGCTTACTCCTAGAAGTTTACCCATTTTGGGGGGAACAAACCCCAAAATATTCACTAAGCATGTTAAAATGTACTCTCCTGTCCTTTAAAATCAGTTGCCAATTGCTTCCTATTACTGGGCAAAAAACATCGTCATATGGGAACAGTTGTACATAAGGTAGCTAGAGACAGAGTGATTTAAGAAGTTATTACTCTGTTAGTTAAAACACAATAAATGATTAGCAGTATTTTCCAGATCTTGTCTAGAGTGAGGTAAATGGTTTGCTAAGTTTGCACGGTCAGCTTTTCCGTCACAGCCAAAAGAAATTCAATCTCCGTGTAATAATGGAATGTTAATTTTTTCACACCATGAAACTAGATCACTTCTAGTACCTTTATGGTCTTAACTCAGTAGACAGAGTAGAGAATTTCTGATTTGTAGTCTGAAATATTCCTAATTTATTCCTTTTACAATCTACTTAGTGTGTAACTTTTACTGTATTAGGATTCTTCTGAAAATAGCATTTTCTTTCAGGTCTACAATTTGCCTAAATGCTTTAAGTGCTACTCAAATTTTCAAATACTATTATTTTTCCACTCATTTATTATATGCTTTTTCTTCAAAATTCAAGAAAAAAATAAATTGCTCTAATGTTGTAGAATGATAAATTAAATTCCAGTCTTAGGAAAAAACAGGTTTCTATTCATGCAAACCGAGTCAAGCATATGTTACCTTCTAAAGTCTGAAGCAATGACTCATAAAATCTCTCTCACATTCTGATTCCTGCCTCTCCTAGGAGATGCAGCTCCATGATTTACCCAAAAGGATTAAACTGGGTCACAATTATTGAATACATGTTATAACCTTAAACTCCAGGTTCGAATTTATCCTTCACCTTACTTTTTATTCTCATTCACTGTTCTAAAAAGCTTTATGTATTTACTTTTTGTTACAAATTTTACAGTTAGAAATCCTTATAGTAGAAATATTTTTAAATAGAAATATTTTGACAGGATATTCACAGGATGTTTTTCAGTATGTTCTGTCAAAGTTTTTATATTGTGATCATCACCACAATAGCTACATAACTGGCTTTTCCAAATATTCTTGCAAGGTTTTCAAGATTTCTTATCCAGCAGATCATCAGGCTCTTATACTCCTTGAATTCTTGGCTGTAAAGAGGACATTCTCAGTTCTGTTCCTCCAGCACAAGAGACAGGACTTGTTTCACTTTCCTGGCTTCATAAGACGACAGACAGTTCTCATCTCAGAAAAAGCTCCATCAAAAAAGTACATGTCATCCTGAGCACAAAGTAAGACAAAAACCTCTCTGCTTCAGCAGTGAGTTGTGTCCCACCAAGACAAGGGTCCACGTGGTGATCACCTTACCCAAAGCATAACTCTTCAGGAGCAGAGGGGAAGTTACAGAGATGTCTCTGGCAAACTTCAGTTAAGATGTTACTTATTGTTTACAAGGCAGGACACAAGGGGAAAAAAAAAAAAAGAAAAAAAAAAAGAGAGAAACAAAGAAGTGTTTTTACACAAAGAAGGAATGAGAGCACCTGTGAAAGATGGCAGAAGCATCCCCAGCAGCCATTAGAACTGCCAAAACCAAGATACTGATGTCAGCCGTACCGTGCCACACTTGCCTTATAACATCCAGTACTCCTGGTGCTACCTGTGGTTCCTTCATTTGGACACTGTACAACTCCTGTAAATAAGCCTGTCCACTGTGTAATCTAGGTTCTGGGAATCACTGACACCACCAAATTAAATATTAAGGCTTTGCCTCACAGCAACCTTCCCAAAATTACAACAAACTTCAAAATTCCTTAACTGACCAGTCAGCCATCCTTCAGCATGCTTAATGCAGCTTGTTTCTTGTTGAAAAGACAACTGAAGAGCCAAGGGCACTGAAATCCTCTGTTAGAGCCTCTTAGGCCAAGGTCAATTACCGCATGGAAAAGGCCTTGAGTCAAGGTGCCTGCACCCAACACCTTTGCTGTCTCTGAGGTGAAGCCCACAGCCGGCAGAAGAAACTTCACATGAAACTGCC
This sequence comes from Tringa solitaria, assembly GCA_026413425.1. Taxonomy (NCBI): domain Eukaryota; kingdom Metazoa; phylum Chordata; class Aves; order Charadriiformes; family Scolopacidae; genus Tringa; species Tringa solitaria. Next base: position 14,903,203 of record JAOXJM010000001.1, read on the forward strand.
ACCACTTTCCAGCCATCCAAAATGCACATGTGCTAACTGTAAACCCTACCTGCTTCTCACACGTGGCTCTGCCTTCCTGCTACCATTACCATTGCCAATGAAAGCAAAAAAAACCTGATACGTTGCACAGAAAGAAACACTTGTCTGTTGTAATGGACTATGAGTAGCAACAATAAAGCCGTAACGATCGTACTTGAGAACAAGTATGATTCTCCATTAATATAGCATCTTTTTATTTTTTTAAATTACTATTTTAGCTAACTAAATAGATCAACCTATTCTTAAATTACATCTTGATCAAGTCTAAGCTTTTAGAGATGGTATTTTTAGTAAAGCTATAACACAGAAAAATTAAATTTGAAAATTATTACTGGAGATAAAATCGTACTGATGACAAATTTTAAACCTGCATGCAGTGCCCACAAAAGGAGGAACCTTCTAATTATATTTCAAGTGTGCTTCTCACGTATACCATTTTCAATCTTTAATTGCCAGTGCCCTGGACTGACACAGCAACATGAAAAGACACTGGAGGTTTTTGTATTGGGCTTTTCCCTAGATAAGAGTAGACATAGTAATAGGGTAGGAAAGTATTTATTTAAACTGATACAAATGTTAAACACCCAAACACTGATAACTTGGCACTCAGTCAAAATCATCAAGTAAAGGACATTCTTCTATTTACGCTTTCTTTTTTTGCAAGGAACAGAAATACGTTTAATTCTTCAGATGCCTGTCTTTGTAAAGTCTAAATGTAATTGCAGTATAATACATACGTGTATTGAATATATAGGAAAATAATATACTATACTCACAAAAATGGAAAGAAAAAATATGAGGTGCTTCCAGTTAAGGGAGTGCTATAAGGAAGTCTTCCATCAGGAATATTTTCACTTTTAAAGATAAAACATACAACCCACATGAAAATACACATAAAAATATCCCCTTGCTTTGCTTTTACTCTGTTCTTCAACAAAATAGGATACTGATTTTTTTTTAATTATTTTTTTAAAAAGCGACATTATACATACGCAACAACAATAAATGATGGGAAAAGAATCTGGAGAAACATCTACAAATTTTGACTGCAAGGTTTGAGGAAAGGAATAAATATAAGAAATTCAGAAAATTATATCATAAAAAATTCTGGCTGCTAGAGACAAAATATTTCCATAGAAAAGAAGGGAGTTAAAGTAACCACAGTCATAGAGGTACTTATATAAAACAGAGGTCTGTTCAGACACAAGATCTGATCTTGCAATTAGTAAAGCTATTTACATCTCCACTGCTTGCTCTTTTTTTTTTTTTTGGTGGGGGCAGGTTTATTAATGTCTCATCTAAATTATATCATAATCAGCTATTGCAGATGAAGAATTCGGAATGTGCTTTGCTGTCTGCTAACCCACCTCTTGAACATTAAGACTTTCAAGATCTTTTTTTTAGCTCTACCTTTTTTCTTTTCACACCCTCTCCCCTTCTCCATCTGACTTCCCCATCACTTGTTCAGCAATCACATGAGAGACCTGGTATTGCCTTCTCTAAAAGCTGGCTACAAATAGTTTCTTCTGCAATGAAGACACAGTGACGTAGGTGGCGAGTCATCACCATCCTCTCTGCAAACGTGTGATGACATCATTCAGGGTCCAGTCACGCTGTTCTTCGTTACCTCCCATCTTCTCCTACATTGTATGAAGAGGTTTTTGTTGAGCGATGCCGCTGAAAGTATAGAAACATCACTTGGCCACCTCCTCCCCAGCAGCTCCACCAGCTCCTCTCCAGGCCTCAGCCCTGGTGGCTCACATCTAATGAGTCAGCAAATGATGTCACTTACACATGTCCATACCCAGCCAATTTCTTCTCTAAACCATAAAAGTTGGAACTCCCGTACATTTCAGTCTTTTCCTGCATACATGAGCACAGCAAAACACTTTGACTTCACCTTTGGCAAGAAGCACCTATAAATTTAGGTTTTCAACAACAGAGGCCTAATGTTGACAGCTGTTAGAGCAATGCTCAAACAGTAGACAATGTCAAACAGATTGCCAACAGTGTCAGCTATGTCTTTCATAAAAATAAAACCCTACTTGAACTAAAATAAAATTTATTTAAAAAATAAACCAAAGCACATAGTCATAAAGACATCAAAAGGAAAAATAAAACGGGAAGAAAAAAAATAGATCAGCAGGTAATAGCCTACCTACTATTTTAGATTTCACTGAGTGCTCAGAGGAAGGATTCATCAGAGCATTTCCCTTTTTATAAACACGGGGGGGGGGGAATGAAAACTATGTTAAATAAAACAAAAACACCTCATGAAAGAGCACTGAAAGTTAAATTATCTGAATTCTCTTCCAGTTTCACTATCCTATTCACCGTTCCCTAACGTATCAAAGCCTACAGTTATAGAAGATATGCGCTTGAAAATCAGATCATTCAAGTTTCAACAGGACTGGCAAGTCTAGCCCAGACAAAGCCTAATGATGATCATCCCAGCTCCCTTAACAGCGAAGGAAACACACTTCAAAGATTATATATATTTTTAAATGGCACTACTACTTCACCCTACTTACAGGAAACCTAGAATGTAAATAGATTTATATAATCTTTATTTGCTCCTCGTATTTAACACTCATAATGAGATAATTTTTCTTTCCTTTTTATGCATATATAGAAGTAATAAGCAAAAGAAGAAGCGCTAACCTTACAAATCAATTCTAAACAATGTCATTTTTTTAAGATGTAAGAATCACATAAGAATTACCTTCAAATGTTAATTAAGAACTAGATGAAGGAAAAGAGATGAGGAAGAGTACAGAGACTGTTGGGAGATGTGGGGAGCAAAATAAAACCAGCAGATATCATTGAGAGCAGAGAAGAATCAAGCAGGAGAAAAATAAAGCAAAAATTCTGGGAGAAGGAGAAAGGAAGACCGTGGAGATGAAGAAAATGTATGTTGCCAAGGTGAAAATAGATAGCTGAAGACAGCAGACAAAGAAGGATGAGAAAGTTCAGGAGAGTGTAGGAAGAAAATAAACTAAAAAAAGATTAGGATTAAATCTTGCAAGGGAAAACACTGAACGTAGCAAATGTGCTCAACTTTATGGAAGATCAATGTGTACTCTTTTATGCACTGTCTACACAATACACCAGAATATGTACTGGAGAATAACACATCCTTCCTTTCCTCACCATAAACGGGACATGGCAGTAAGCAGGTTACTACTCCCCCCCCTACTGCAGGGCTCCTGTTATCCAACAAGGAACGAAGCAACGACAAGAGGAGTGAAGTGGCAGGTCCATGCGTTGTACCCAGCACCTTACATTTAAAGTCATGTTTTGGAGGATCCTATACTGGAAAATATGATATATTGAGTACAATTAACACCTAATTTATGGGAATCCAAAGTATATTTAAGAGAACCTGTAGCATCTACTTTTTTTTTTTTACATTAGAAATTCAGCTTTTGCCCATAAAAAAACTTGTGAATAAAGCAGTAGAATGACATCACAGACACAAAAAGTAAAATGTGTATTTAAAATATGATATTTTTCAGACTTTTGTTTATTTTTACTGTTATTTTTCATGGTTATTTTACTAGAAGACTGGGGAGAAGAGCTTGGGGTTTTTTTTTATTTTTTTAAAATATGCAACACCCCCAATTGCTATGTTAAAATTGGAAAAACTCCCAATCAACATGAGTCATCAAACCACTCCTCCAACAAGAATAAAAAGACTGCAAGACTTAACATTGCCCTGGTTTATTTTCACAGAGAAAAATCAGCAGGAACAGTGACTGAAATTGATAAAATATTCAGACTTGCTTTATCCCCCAAGGATAATTATTACAATTATTTTGTTCCTTTATTAATCTCCTTGAGAAAGCACATAAAGTGACTAGATAAAGAAAAGGCCCGATCCAAAAGATGAATGTAAGAAAGTGTAAATTAAATTATTTTACATTACACTTGGCTACGTCCAAACATCCTCTTGAAAATCTAGCTGGAACCATTTCAAAAGCTACTGAACCCAGCGCTGTAGTATATAAATCCCTAGTGTACTATGGAGATCATTGAGGATATCAGCATTATTTTTAAAGAGAGGATAAATTGCCTTCCTACAGTATCTTGTTCCACTGACTGAAGAGGCACAGTAACAATTTCCAACTGCTAACTTTGAGACAGCTTAAATGAATTCTACCCTTTAGTGTCTACCTCTGGCTTACCGTAGGCTCCTTTTGCCGTAGACAGGGAAATGGGAAGCTCAGGAGAGAGTTCATGTCATTAGTTGGTTTGTCTGATCCCAAATAAGATGAATCACCCCAAGTGCCAGTATCTCTCCACTGATAATGAAGAAGTCTGGGTAACCAGATGCCTACACTGCAGACATCCACATGAGGTCAGGTGAATCTCTTCCTTACTGGATTCAGGTGGCTATATCAATGCATAAAATCTTCATCTATTTAGTTACCAAATCCTGTTGTGATTTAATGTGGGATTAAAATATCACTTAACGTCACCCTTCTTTGCGTATTAATTACGCCGACTCATTTGTGGTAACTTCAACAACCCTGGAAGTATTCAAGACCAGGCTAGATGGGGCTTTGAGCAACCTGGTCTGGTGGGAGGTGTCCC
>JAOXJM010000001.1:14935800-14952324 GCA_026413425.1 Tringa solitaria
AAAAAAAGAGTAATGGTCTAAAAAAAAAAATAAATAGTAAAACCAAGAAGCAAGGGTAATCAATTCAAAAATACGAAGGCTGATACCGACAGTAATTCAAAGATATGAATACTGAGAATTGTAAAGACAGGTAGAAAGATAATTTTTTGTTCCTTCAAATATTAGTAAAAGATTTTAAAATTTTTTTTTCCTTTAAAAACAGGCTAGCAAAATAGGGCCTATTCCCAAAGTTCCCATAGGCAATTAGAACAGAATTAGTTATTGATTATTAAAATACAGGCTAGATTACAAAGGTAAGAGTTGGGCAGAATTACAACAGGAGTAATCAGTAAGAAAAGGGAACAATTGTGAATACAACTGCTATATAGTTATGTTTTCATTTTTAACAGTCCTGTCCCATTCTTCTGTAGGGGACCAAGGTCAACTCATTTGCTTTCATTAGATATTGTCATAGCTTTAGGTATGATCCCTCTGAATCTGAGTCCTCCTCTTTAAAAGCTTTTAAAAAATTAACATTAGCTTCTCTGATATTCTTCAGTAAATGATCCCAAGCACACAATTAAAAAAACAAAGGAAAAAAATACCAAAAAACAACCAACAAACTTGCACACGTTACAGTTAAGGGGTAGGACACAAGACCACCTCAGACTGTGAGAGTTCATGGTCATGCTTATATAGGAAGCCCAAGAGGTATACCTGTAGCCTTTGATCAGTGACCAGAATCCATTCAGCAAATACCACAGGCACAGCAACTACCTAATAGACACTGCTTTGAAGAAAAACAACTTAGTTGCCACAATACAAAATTATTATTTTGTCAAAGCATAACACACACACTTGAGGAAGCACTGAAACACTCCTGTAATTTCCTGGACACTAACTTTCTAGCCTTCCTCATCAACACCTAAACCCAGGCTTCCTTCAAACAAGGATTAAAATATATTTTAACTTCTTTATACATTATTATGTATAAATATGTCTGTGTATGTATGTTTGTGTGCATAGAAGCAAATCTAGTAGCATTTTCACACAAGGGGACAGGAAAAGGAAGCTAGATAAGGCTTATTATCTGAAGCTTATTGTCTTAATCACAGCCAGAAACCAAATGAAAGCGGTTTTCAGTAGGGCTATATTCTTTTATTACAGACATTAGGAAGACAAACAGATCAGCAAGCAATGAATCCACTCAAAGTACAGGTATGCTTACAAGAAGCATGGGCAGTTTCCACTACTGCCCTACAGTTCACTATTTAACATAGAAGTAGTTCACTTTGCCACCAGCTTTCTCAGTGAAAAGAAGACAATCCTTAAAGACTGCAATCTTGAAAAACACAAACAGAATTTAAAACAAAAATCAGATTTAAAATAAAAAAATAATCCTTGTCTCTTAAGAGTAAATTAATAAAACAGATGTCTTGTGCCTGTTCCTCAACAGGACCTGTAGTTTTCCTCTACATAAGGAAATGGAAAGAGTTTAAGCCTATGCAATCTTCCAATATAATGTTTTCATTGTCCCTCACTTCTATTTCTTTAATGAAATTTCTAGCTTAACTAGACATATATACAACACTTACTGCTCCAGAATATACTTGAGATCAACCACAAACTTGATCTGAGAAGATTCACACCATAAGGCAGCGATCAAAAAGTTGAATATTCAGCATTGCCATTAGAACAGGCTTTTTACTTTTTGCATATGTCTAGATATTCTATGTCCATCAAAAAGGATGATGCGTGTGCCTTCCAATCTTCTTTTCCACACACACAATCACCGAAACGGTCACAAAGCATATTTAGGACATCATCAAGAAGCCAAGTAATAAAAGAACACTTTTCTCACCTTAATGTGTGGGAATTCAGTGAAGTTGTACCAAACCAAAAATAACTTGATTTGGTCCAGTCTTTAACTAATCAAATTACATTTATTATCCAACCTGACATATATTACAATCTATACTGAATAAATGAGAACATCTTCAAATTGTAGATTAAAAAAACCCAGTCAATAGCTTCTATAGTCTGTCATCGTCTTGAGAACAAAAGGAAGAGAGACATGTTTATATTTCAAAATCCATGTCCTGGTCTTGTCCACAAAATGTATTACCATCCTATTCTGTAGTTGCAGTAAACAAAACTGTTAAAAAATGAAAAACGCACTGCAGAACTAGTGGCCCAGTCATCATGGACATTATACCCCACACACTGTGGCCTCAGAGCGGTAGTGGTCAAAATAAGGTCCATGTTACACATAGACACTTCCACCTTCTCACCCTTGTGAAAAGCTAATAAAAAAGCTCGGCAATCATTTGCAAAAGTTCTGCAAGCAAAAAAATAAGATAATGAAAGCTACTGTAACACTGTACAAGACGGGCATTTTCATTCTCCTCAGAGTTACTGAAAGAAGCTGAAAAACACTGCAGTAGACAAACACTGACAAAAAGCAGCGGTGAATCATTTCCAGACATTTAAGATTCCACAGTAATGTCAGATATCCAAAACTTTGCTACCTGTATAATATCTCTGGGTCGAAGAAGTTAAGTGCTCTGGAAGCACACAGTAGAGAAATCTGGCATTTCCAATGTTATCTAACATACATACTCTTCACCACTATAAAGCAGAATCACATGGTCTCAATCACCTCTTCTAAAGTATTGCTTAAAGACAAAACCAAAAAACCTACTCTACAAGAAAAATGAATTTTGAGAAGTCAATCTTGATACCTGGATTTATGAATTTGTATTGAAGTATTCAACACAATTCTTTCCCCATACAACCATAAGTCACCATCTGGAATTTTTTTTTTATTTTTTAACATACAAAACTCTGTCCTTTAACTTTGGATAAAAATTATAGTAAATATGCTAAAGATGAAACATTTCTGATTGGGTATGCACTTGGTTTTTGTCATATTCACATAAAAATTAAGTCAAGCAAAATAAAAATATCCCAGACAGAAGTTTGTTGCAGTTGAAGCCAACATTAATATGAAGAAGAGCCTACCATTCTGCTGAACGCAAAAGTTAGGCATACCTGAGGCCGTTCTTTTATAACAGAACATAACTAGGTTCTGTTAGCGCTAAGTAAAGGACAGTAAATAGGCTTGCCTATCTGTAAACAAGTTTACCTCTGAACTCACACTTGGGCATCTGTAAAAAAAGCTATTTCACAAACCTCTCTCCATGCCAATCTTCATTTTAAGGAGATATAATTCACAGAGGACTGAATTAACCATTTTTATTAATCTTTTGTGCAACTCAGAAAATAAATAACCAGTTTGTACACACTGCATGTAACTTCATCTACTATAACCGAAACCCACTGCTGTTATCTTAACATAGTGAGATGCTATTCTTTTTCAGTAGCCTGGATGACTGAATTCAAAGTAAGGCCATACCAAGTTGATGTTACTATTACATGCAATTTTAGATATAGTCTTGATTCAAGACAAAGTGCTTTCTCTTCAAAACATGAGCCACTTAACTTCTTCTTTATATTTTTTCCACCCTATTACATGAAAAATATGGATTCACATCCACCAGTTCTCATCATTGACTTAAGGGGTCAACGTTGAGCAGTTACACGACCGATCTCGCAGCGTTCTATGGCAATTAAGGTCATAACAGACAAAAAGCTATTCAGCGTTAAAGAGCACTGTAATTTTTTCTTCTTCTTGTGTCATCATCTTAACACTCTTCAAACAAAAGCCTGCAAGTAAGCTACAATGCAATATAACTCTCCTAGCCAATTCTAGAAAAGGAATCCTGCAGTTCCTTTGAAGCACATTGTTACCAGCAACAATGGAAGTTGCTCTATAAAGCTATGATCCGGCAGAAGAGAGACTTCCTAAAAACCACAGTTTAGGAAAAAAAAAAAAAAAGCCAGCTTTGGATTTAAAACCAAGTTACAATTTTCACATAGTGAACAAGTCCACTACAGGGAACTTAAGGTACAGAATTTCCACCCCTCAAATCAACATTTTCATTTGCAGCTACTGTGCATTTGATGTACATCACAGATACCGTATGGCTCTAACATATATGGTATACAGTATAGCAGTTGAATTTAAAGCAAGGTTAGGAACAGAAAAAAAGATATACTTTTGTTGAGATTGTCTTCTGAAATAGTGTCCGATGCTGGCTTTACTTCGGGGGCCTATTCAGCCTAATGCAAGGAGACTTAAAAACTTGAAAGAAGTTTCCCTTTCATTAAGAAGCACAAACCAGAGTAGGAGGCCTCCATAGCATAAATGTGGTTTGAAAAGAAAACATACATAGCAGAAAAGAAACGACGGCTCTGTTGTCTGCCACAGCAAAACCACTGTTTCCCGAGGCAACTGAACAGATTGGGCCATTGCATCTGGAAATGCCGACTCAGTATGGCAAGTGGCCAGCTACTGACTATGCACCCAGTAGCCAGTTCCTTCAGCAAACATGAAAAGGGTACCAATTCTGCACTTACTAAGTGTCTGTGAAAGCAAACTTCTGACAAACTCATTCAGCCAGACATCCTGAGGCAGCCCTGGTAAGAGGTGTACTAAACGCTGTATCGTATAAGAAGAACAGAAGTTTATTAATAACCCTGTGGTTAAGACTCAACGGAAAGCTACAAAAACAATTCTGAACCTAGAGTTACAACGAAACTTAACTTATTTCTGTTTTCAAAGTGGCAAAACAAATCCATGTAATGTTACAAACCACAAGGTTTTTTTGGAAAAAAGGGAACCAATCCAATTAGGCTGTGTATCTTGCACATAAAATTTCATTTCCATTGCAATAATGACAAATTCACACAACAAAGCATAACACAGCTTTTGTACCACACCAGAGGAAATCGCAGTAGCAGAACAGGATGTGAACAAAATTTAGCTGTCAAAGCCTGACAACCACTACACCAGCATTTCATCCTACATTATTTCTACCCATCTTAAAGGGGGGGGGAAAAAAGCCCATTCATCATAACTAAAAGAAACCCAACCAAACCTCCAGGGTCAGGGATGCGTTATTATTTCTGTCTGTAGAAATCAGAAAGAAAAAGACCTTGCCCCTTGAATCATTTACCATAGCACATAGCAACATCTTTACCCCATCACATATATATCCATCCATCCACCCACCATAACCCGCTTCCCAGTTCTAAAGACTGGCCAACTAAGAGGAGAGGGTGATGAGGACATCAGGACATGTGCTTCCATGTCAGAACAAAGCAGGAAGACTGGACCACCAAGCAACAGAAATAAAGACAAGAGTCTATTGGTGACTTAACAAGTCACCAATAAAGTCTAACTGAACAAAATACAGTAAAAGTTAGCGAAAGAAGCATATAATCCTACAAAGAGAAAAAATAAGATAGGGAAGAGTCCAAAGCCACATTACCTTATGGAAGAGTAGTTTAAGTAGGAACACTCTAGAGATGGGAAAATGTTCCTACACGGTTCAGTAAAAACAGGTATTGTGAGAATGAGAAAAGATGAACTGGACAGTGACAAGAACATGAAGGTTTAACAGAAGACGGGGGGGAGTGGGGAAACAGACCATAACTTCTGTCTGCTTCTGCAAGACCAACAGAGACCGAAACAACAAAAAAATAAGTGCTGGTATTGGCGTTGCCGGCAATTAGACACATCTGGGAACAGGAAACGATCTGAGAGCACCGAGCGGGTGCATCGGGCTGCCAGCGGGATAGGAAAAAGGACTGCCTACAGATGGGACAGTGCCGCCAGAAGGAAACCTCGGGACAGAAAGCAGAGGGAAGGAGAGAAGGCAGACCGTGAAGATGAGAGAACCGGAGGGCAGTTCAGAAGGGAGGGGAGGGCTGTGCAGTTCCCCGACAAACAGGGGCTCCTCTCGCAGCCCGGAAGGCACCGGCAGGCCCTGCCCGAGGGGGGCTGAGCCCGGGGCCGGTCCCCGGGGGGGGGATGTTCCGACGCCCACCGTGGGAGGGCCCGGCCCGGCCCGACCCGGCGGTGTGTGCTCTGCGGGGGGAGCTGCCGCCCGTCCCGGCGGCGGCGGGAGCAGGAGAGCCCCCCCGGTGAAAGCCAGCGGCGGGGCCGAACCGCGGAACTGCCCCGACCAATGTTACGGGGCGGCGTGAGAGAAGCGTGAGGAAAGGGCAGACAACGAAGCCGTCCCGGGGCGGCGGGAGAGGGGTGGGGGGAGGCTCCGTCCCGTCGGGTCGGGGGTCCCCGTACTCACTTTTTGTGGGGCGGCGGGTGCTTGTCCCTCCTGCCGGCCGCCGTGGACTGCTTGGGCCGCCGCCTGCGGGCCTGCAGGGCCAGCACTGCCGGGGAGAAGAGAACAGCCGGGAGCCGGTATGAGCGGCGGCCGCGCAGCGCACCCCCCTCCCCGCTCCCGCCCCACCGCCCGGCATCACAGCACGGTACCTTTCCGCGAGTTCATCGCCCCGCACCTCTCGCCGGCTCGCCCCGGCCGCCCTGCCGCCGGTCGCCACAGCGCACCGGGCACCGACCGGCAGCCAGCGACAAGCCCCAGCCCTCACACCGCCCGCCGCCGCCAACTGCGCAGGCGCGGCCCTGCCGGCGGGGCCGCGGCCGGAAAGGCGGGGGCGGGGCGGGGCGGTGGCAGGTGGCGGGCGGGCTCGCCCGGCGCGAGCGTACCTGAGGCGGGGGAGCGGCCCCTCAGCGCCCGGTGACACGGCAGCCAGCGGGGGTCAGCTCCGGCCTCCGACCGCCGTTGCCCTTTCCGCGGGGCCCCATCCGCTGCGTGGCGGCCGCCGAGGTGGGCTTTGTCAGGGCGTCGAGCCGACTGGAAATGAGTTTTGCTAAATTTCGGGTTGTGGCCGGCGTAGCGAAGTGACACCCCCCCCCATCCCCTTGTCCTGCTGGGAGCTGTGGCGAGAGGAAGAGGAGGGAGCTCTTGGCAGCAGCCGGGGTGAAATCAGCTTGAGCTTGTCCCCGCACCCGTGTGGGGTGAGATGCCAGAATCAATTAACCTCATGATGCAAATCCAGGGAAATTAGATTTCCTTCGTTCTCATTCTAAGTTATTTGATTGTCACGATGGACAGCTCTTGGCTGGTTGGTTTTTTTTCCTGCTGACGATGCCTTGCTGCCCGTGATGCCGTGGTAGTCAGATTTCGCCTGTTGAAAACCATCACAACTCCTGACTTGTGCTGTGCGTAGCACGGCTCGGTTTTGGACAGCGTTACGGCTGACGTTCTGTGTCCTCTGTAACTTAGCGCCTGGTGCAGAAGATGGTCTGGGTCGTATCAAAAACTCCAGTATGAGTGTGAGGCCTGCCTGGCTTACCTCCACATGGGACTGGGCTTCCAAGGCAGAGGAATGGAAGGGTAACAGGGAGCAGTCGTAAAATTTGGAGGCAGAACTGGCTGCCTAAATGGCAAGACAAAGGATCCATAAGGATGAAGGTTTAAAAGCAGCTGCAGTCAAGGTATTATGAGAGCGAAGGGAACTAGCGGTAATCACTGGTCTTAAGTAATTGGATCAATGAGATTTCAACGAGACAGAAAATTGAATTTCTACTTAGGGTTAGTTTAGCTTAGGAGTGGGAGAGGAACAGAAAGATAAAGGTAGACAACTCAAACCACCACGTGTAATACTTTTTTGTCTGAATAGAGAGCCTGGTGAACAGAAAACGCTAGGACCATGAAGTTCCTAAACTATAGCTCTTTTGAGGCACTGCAGCTGTGTTTCTAAATCAAAACATTTTTTGTGTCCCATCCTCCATCATATGGAAACACAGGAAAAAAACAACATTTCCAGTATAAACTACTACTGGGGTAAGATGCAATGTTGGTATGTTACACCCCCCTTGTTGTGGTTAGTCTTTTAGTGATAGCTCAGTATGACAAGTCAGGCAATAGAATGTTGTACTGAAATTTTGAAGACTTTCTGCTGAAAAAGTTTAGATGCATGAAAATTAATAATAGTTGTATGTTAAAAAAGCAGATTACATATCTACCCTTTGTTTCCAGGCTAATTTTAACTTCATTGGTTAAATCGTACTCCTGCATGAATACTTGTGCCTGAACAGAGAATGGTGGAGACAAGCAGCTGACGATAGAGAAAATGGTGAGACTGCTTTTTCTTTTTCAGTGATGGCTTAAAGTTACCTTGTAGCTGTGGCTATAGAGCAGAAGCCATATCATCTTTACAGCTATTTGTGTGCAATTCTATTTACTTCAACAGGAGGTTTATATGTAGAACTGATTGGACAATTGGGTCTTAGATAAGTACAGTGAGCTTTGCTTACATCAACAGGATTATAAATTTGCCAAATCTGGAGTCGGGAAGGAATTTCCATCACAAGCATAATGTCAGCAATATAATCAGGGTGAGGGAACAATCTGCCAGCACACAGAGAAGGAATTATGTTAGGACTAGGTGGGTGTATACTAAACAGTCAATTTCTTTCAGTTCTAATGGACACATATTTGGGCACTGTGTACTTCCTGGGTTTTGTTGTTTTCTTTCTCATGTGTCTGTCCCCTTGAAGAGCCACTCAGAGGATGCTCACAGCATTTCAGTACTTAAAAGGGGGCTTACAAGAAAGATAAAGTCAGACTTTTTAGCAGGGCCTGTTGCAACATGACAAGGGGTAATGGTTTTAAACTCAAAAAGGATAGATTTAGACTAGATATAAGGAAGAAATTTTTTTTTAAATGAGGGTGGTGAAACACCGGAACAGGTTGCCTAGAGAGGTGGTAGATGCCCCATCCCTGGGAGCATTCAAGGTCAGGTTGGATGAGACTCTGAGCAACCCAATCTAGTTGAAGATGTCCCTGCTCATTGCAGGGGGGTTGGACTAGATTACATTTAAGGTTCATTCCAACCCAACTCATTCTCTGATTCCAAGTGAAAAAAAATCACAGAGACTCTATATGTATAGAAGATTACCATGTGCAATTAACTAACTGGAAAGTAAATTAAGGTCAGTAGGGGCTAGATGTATTTCGGAAAAGAAAAAATACTAACCACCTTATTTCTCAGACTCTTGAGTGTGTAACTCCCTTCCTGAGAACACAAAAAGTAGGTGAGAATTCAAAAAGCTACAGAAATAATTCAAGGTATGTGGTTGTTAAGAATGGATCTACCCTGGATTATTATTTATTTGAATCCACTCATTTTAGTAAAATTCTCCATCCTTATTTCAATATATGTTTTATTGTGTGAAACTTCACTTTTTCAAAAATAAATGATTTTGAGTGAAGAGAGAAGCCAGACTAAATAGCAAAAAAAATTGTAAAATCAGTATGTGACATAAATAAAGAACACTGGGCTGGGTCAGAATGTATTTGTTTCTGGCTGTCTCTCTGAACATAATATGGGAACAGGTGTCTGTTTTATTACAAGAATTACCCTAGAGCTCATTCACCCTGGGGAAGTGCGCTATGAAATTTAGGTGACGTGACCTATGCAGAAAGGAGACTTAACAGCAGATTTAGGTGATTTTAGGTGCAAACATCAGGGGAGAAGGAGAGAACATCAAATTATGGAATTATATTTTTACTTGTTTACATTATAGTTTGGACCACTCACCTGACACCCCACAGATGTTTGGTTTGTTTCTTTTCCACCTAGCTTTGAAATATCCCATTTACACAAGAATACATTAACCTTTCAGATGCGTACAGAATAAAGAGTTACCTATCAGCTGTCCTGTAAAGATGATATTGTCATCTTTCTGAGAATAATTCAAAATTCTTCTTCAGCAGAGGGATGTTAGAAGCTTTTGCCCCGAGTTCCAGTTCCTTTCAGCACTGCTTTTCCCACTGTGTGGTAGCATGCTCTCCGAACTGCACTTTTTCTGAAATCAGGGGATGAAGCAACTTCATGCTGCTCTTGCACAAAATGGAACAAACAAGAAGTAACACATAAGGCAGAGGAAATAAAAAAATAATCAATGGGCGGTGGAAAAAGGAAAAAGAACAACTAGTGAAAGGAAATTCCCAATTAAAGGAAAGTTCTCATTAATATGCAAGTCCAGCCTTCTTATCCTCTTGCTTTTCATGGTTGTCTCTTGTTCCTTCAGTTCCCACCCCCATTCTGCATTTCTCTAAGTATGATACACTTGTGTAGGCATGCAAACAATGATTCTGTCCTTCTCTTTTCACTTAAAGAACTTTCTGGCTACCAATGTGCTTTTTTTCCCCCTCTCTAGTATATAAACAAAGCAAAGAGGACAATTCTTAGCTTGATTTTGAGCAACACAGACAACAAACTTACAGATAGGAAGTATTAAGCAACAGTAACTAATAAGCTGGGTTTGCTTTTAAAGTCAGGAGGACTGTTGCCTCATCACTGCTTGAATATAACCAGTTAACATTAACAGGACCAATGCACATGTTAAACAAGAAAAGTAAGCTTGTTATCTCAGTCGTGTAACTGGAGAATAAATATTAGGAAGCATGAGTTAGAATTTCCAGAAAAAAAACAGGAGGTCAGAAATACCTGAATTTTGATTCCTGGCTCATTCCCTGATTCATTGTGCTCTTCCTAAAGCAAATTACATGACTCACCTGACTCATTTTCTTCATCTACAAAATGTATGCCAACTCTCTGCCACCTGCAGAGAGTTAACATTGGTTGAGAATTCTTGTTTATCAAGTAAATTAGGATTATTAATAAAAGAAGAAAGATATAAAGGGCAAAGCAGAAATAGCTGCATCAACCCAGATACATATTGTACGCAGTGTAAAATAGGGCATGAACTGGCATGACTTAACTCAGATCTGAAATAGGATTAAAAGAGACTGTGGCAATATTTTAAGGATATTATTTCTTCTCGTGTGGAAATACCCAGATTTCCAGAGTGCCTCATTCTAGCTTCCTCCATTACTTCCAGCAGGGTCCCAAACACCCCTTCAGTTAAAGTGCCTCCAGTTTCCTGGGTCCTTGTATAAAATTTCTTCATTAGCCCCCTCTGTTCCTAGTTACCAGCTCTTTATCCAGCTTGGCCTTCTCATTCCAACCTCGCTCATCTCCTTGTTCTAATCTATTGCCTTTTTTTTTTTTCTCTATTTGACTTGGATGTTTTTTCCTTCATGCTGATTAAGGGTCAGCAAGGGAAGAGAGGATCACTGAAAGATTAGTGACTACTCAGTTTCCTGATCAAACACAACACAAGCAATTACAAGGACAGTTCTTCAGCAATGATAACACAACACAAGCAATTATAGGGAAAGTTTTTCAGCAGTGATGCAGTGGTGGTTTGGACTTATGCCTACTATTTCTCTCTGAATGGTAGCTATGCAGTCTGGTCATGCGTGTGGGAGATTTATCTGATAAGGGAGCATGGAATATTTTGAGATTTAATTATTAAACTCTCACATGTCTCTATCCAATGTGCAAAATGCTGTTTTACAAAGTCTCATAATTTGGCCAAATTTTAAAAGATTTTCATAGGGATTGCAAAGGCACATCTTTAATATTGAGGCCTCTTTCTATGAAATCTCAGCTTCCTATTTGAAGGTAAGGATTATCAACCAGTAAGATGAGAATCCAATTTGAAATTAGATGCAGGGCTTACCCAGTTTCCTTTTCTCTTGTTTTGGAATACACAACAATAGTCACAATGAAAACAACAAGGGATGAACGTAAGCTCAAGCTTAATGTAAGAGGAAGCAATTGACTTATTTTCTCTTGAAGAATAAAAGCCTCTTTCTTCTCCGCAACCTCCTCTGTACTTTTACTTGATACAAGATGTTTTCACAGCCTTCAGAAAAATCAGACACCAGCTGACTAGTAGGATGATGCCATTATGTCAGTAGTGCCCCAGATGTCCTTTCTTCACGCATCCTTCAGTGTGACATCGCTACAACACCCTCACCAACACCTTTCCGGGAAATTAACAGCCATCACCCTGCTGCATCTCAGTGAGGACCAGTGTTCCTTTACAAACTTTCAGGTTACAATGCATTCTGAAATAAACTTCTGTTAGTGGAATGGCCAGTAAAGAAGCACTGGCCAGACTGGATTGTCTGGGTACAGTTTGAAAACTTCATCTTGACAGCAGAGTAAGCTCATCCTGCTTTGTAGGAAGCAGCCAGTTGGTAAGTGATGGCTCAGTTACACGGGCAACATGCATTAGCAGCTACAGTTATCAGTACACTATTGTTTACCGTGCTGCTATTGCTTAATTAGTCTTGACTACGTACTGGAGCCAAGGAACTACTGTGCTAGAGGGGCATTTCCATGAAGTGTCTCAGGGTTCTTTTAATATGATCAAAACAACATTCTTTAAAAAGGATGAGTTATTCCATTACTCGGCATGGGATATTTCATCCCATATGATTAAAATTTTACAAAGTTAACAGTAACTGGATCTCACAAAGTGAAATGTCAGCCAGCTTCAACAGTCATAGGCATTACCAGCCTGGTTCATAACACGACTGAATTAGCCATTCAGTTTCATTCTGTCGGGATATGTCTATAACATATCTATACCATGTAAAACAGCAAAATTATTTTTAAAAGCAGAAAATGTTACAGCTAATTGTTAAAATAAAAGCAGAACTGGCTTGGCTTGTTAGCCAACTGGTATTTCTTCCCAGCATTCACAAACAACACTCTTAAATGAACTTTGTTACTTTCAAAGAACTGAATAAAGACTGATTATCCACCTCCAGGCACGTGAATTTCCCTGTGATTCTACTATAAGATGCGTAACTTCAAATAATAGTGAAAATTATTATAAACAGTCAGCTATATTCATTCAAAGAACAGAGAATTAATCCATTGCACTTTTGCCTTGTGCATTGTTTCTTAGAAATTAATTCAGTGGGCTTGATTTTTCAGGTTTTATTTAATCATATTTTACACCCACTTTGCCATTCATTGTAGTAACACAAATGACTGCGGTAGGAAATACACATATGCTTTTGCCCTCAGAGCTGCAAAATATTATAATAAACATGAAGAATGTAAATATTGCCACCGAAGAGTATGTCTTGATTGCAGTATTTACTCAAGCCAGGCCTTTAAAATCCCTACACTGTGAAACTACACTCACACAGCACGTCCATCTATTTACAGTAACTTCTAAGCATCAGGATTTTTACCCACCTTCCAGAGCACTCAGTACTTTACTAGCTGGGCTGCCCAAATACAGAGAGGGAGTTAGCCCAAGGTTAAAGGATTATGGTTATTTAAGTTCCCAGTGAGGAAGAAATCTAGTGTAGGACAATTTCTTCTTTGTCCAGACACCTGACTTCAACCTGTGTTGAAAATAACGATTCAAACCTTCGAACACTAATTACAATAGGCATATAAATTCATTTCCTAAAATCTCCTTCTCTGTCCTAACTTACACATTATTCTTAAAGGAAGAACACAATTGCAGGAAATAACAGAAAAAACAGAAGAAACAATTATAGAATGCACATCTGACTCGCTGATGGTAGGATGCATCCAAATCTATTTTCAATAAATAAGGCCCTCTGTCTCTTCTCGCTTTACCCAAAGTACTACACAGTTCAGGAAGAAGAGGATCAAGAATTCTGTTACAAACTAAAGTGTCTTATGAAATACTACTAGGCATCTACCTGCAAATAAAAAAAAAATATGCAAAACTATTATTTGCAGTGAAATTAACAATAATATTTCTTGTAATTTCATGTGTTGTCAGCATGCTGTTCTCCTTTTCTCTGCAGCCAGCCTGGTCAAGTACATCTGTCCAGGTGGTCTTCCATTTCAGGAGTTTATGGTTCGCTATTACCCTTTAAAATCTGGAATTGCTTAGACAGCTGAAGAATCTGATGACGTGAAACGTGTCCTCTCTGTATATCACATACAGCCTGGTACAGATGTGGGGGATGCAGCTTACTGGACATGAGGGGAAAGAGCAGCTCAAGAAACTATACTTGATTTTGTAATTTGTGTATTCTAACTTTGCAGTTCTCTAAATTATTGGTAATCACTTTCTCCTTTCTAGCTCCTCTTTCAGTAGAACTCAGGATGCGGATTAGGTCTGTGTCCAAGGCTCATTTGCAAGCAGGTTATCCTTGAATCTTTACTGGTTTGGTTTTGATTTTGTTTTGTTTTTTAAATCTTTGCTAGATCAGGGTCCTTTTCACCAAATACATATCTGATTTTGCCCACAGAGAGAAGAAAAGGAAAAACAGTATCACCCTGTAACATTTTGTATCATACTAAGCCTTAAATTAATATTTTATGTGCTTACTGTGCTTTTATGTCATCTCTCTCTTCTGCTTAGAAACAGTTATATCCCACGCTGCCAGTCTACAGAGCCTATAGTATTTCATATTAATGCATTCTTACACAGAATTTTTGATGGTTAGGAGGCCTTTGCTGAGGGACTGGGACTGTCAGATAAAAGGGGTGTTTAACAGTAACAGTTTCAAACAGCAGTGCCACGAGAATATATTAATCAGTTGGGGGTCCCAGATTGGAAGAAAAAACAATTTTTCCTGGTATCTGGTAGAAAACTATTATAATCTGGTGACAGATTTGCAAACCACTGAATGGAGAGAGGCAACGAGCTGTAGAACAGGTACAGGAAGTTAGGTCTCTCCAGCAATTTCACTGACCACTGTGATTTTCTCATATTTCAATCATTTGTAAGACTCATTGAGCAGGAACAGGGGAAATATACAGTTGAACGTTAAAAGGATACTGAATTAGAATGCCAAGGTTAGCTAAAAATAAATCTGATTCTTATCTTTTTGGCTGGAAAGTACACTGTGAACTAAAAATGAGAGGAGACCAAGCACTGCAGGCACAAAAATATTTCTTCACTTAATACTTAAGTGGCACTTGCCACAGACACTCCCTGGAACAGTGCTTTAATGCTAGTACCTGTGTAACACTCACAAAATTCAGTAGGAATGGATAAAAAGATACACACTTGGTTCTTGCTAAGCCTCTAATCCCAGCTTTGAATAAGTTTAATAGTTAACAGTTAAACCATGGCTAGAGTAAATCGTTAATGGCATTGGTGCACTTTCCTCTATTGGAATCTATATTGGATAGTGTGTGCACATTCCCACTAGAATAAGGGGTTCAAGGGGTCAAAGGAGGCAGGGGAGAGATACAATTCCTGTCTTTGACCAAAGGAAGGGTCATACTATGCCATCTGCTGTCCCCCACACTAATATCTGCATAGGTTATACTGGGGTAATTTCTTCCCATAACAAAGAACAGACCTTTTACCTGATGGCTCTGTCATCAGTTCTGTTTGTACATGAGTCTGTCCTTTGGTAAATCCATGGTTCTCTGTCCATTTGATTGCTCTTGAGGTCTGCTCCTTATCTAGGTTGGTTACCTAGAGTGAAGGTTGGTTACCTTCACTACCTCTGCTACAGGAATTTCCTCCAGTATGGCCCTTTTTGCCCCGATCTAAAATCTCAGACAAACTGTGCTGCCCCAAAAGCTGCCCAGTGTGATTGTGCCAGTAGATGCCTTTGAGGCTTTTAATTTTCTTTTTCTGGCATTGAGTTACTCCCTGCTTGATCCTTTCCTCCTCAAACTTGGAAAAAAGTAATCTCCTGTAAGAGTGTGCCATCCAGAATTATCTTCCTTGCTGTGCTCACCCCAGAGGACTAGTAGAAGGTTGTGCAAGTCTCCAGGTAGCTCACAGCATGCTGGAACACAGCTGTCCTAGAGAGTCTCTTTTTGCATTTCTTGATTGAAATAGCTGCACAGAAATGGAGAAAGTCATGTGAAAACAGGGACTTAAACTGCTGTATGGTCCCTCATGCTCAGGAGGTAGATGGAAAATGAGTAGGTAGACAGACGAAAATAGAAGTTGCATTGAACTGTGCAGGTCCCCAGAATAACATCACAGTGCACATGCCGTAATTCCTGTTCACACAGCAAAACAGGTGGGATGGATACCAAGTAAGAAAAACATGACTTCAATTTATCCCCTTAGCTATGCAGATGAGACCAGACTCAGAGAGGGCTTTGAGAATATTTCCTAATATGACGTTTTCAGGAAGAGACCTCAAGGTATAAAAGTACAAGCCGTGTTTCCTCTCCTCTCCTATTTTTTGGGTATCAGTGGCCTTGTGTAACTCTTAACTTTTCCTCTCTCTGACAGGAAACGGTTCAGCTTTTCATCATAGCCTAGTAATTTTACTTTTTTGTTGTCAGGATCAAACATGCCTTCCTGACATTTTTTTAAATGCCCACTGCAGACAAAGGTACAAGTGCAACTTGTAGGTCCAAGTTAGCTGTGAGAGCAGGGCTGTGTTAGCTCTAAATGAACCACCTGAGGTGCTACTGCAGTAGCCTGTTATTGGTGACCTATGGGTGCTCTGCGCTACATTATTCAACTAATTAATTAGTAACCTAGAAAATTAGCAGGCTACACTGCTGGGTAAATGCAAGCTAAGTAGTTAAAGTTAGCTTCAGTTTGTAAATACAAGCTGTAGTTGCACAGGATCTGCAGAGCTGAGAACTATTTCTGGGATCTTAGACCCTAAACTACAGTCTGTCCTGTAGCAACACATTGCAGTCGCATTGGCCGGTAGATAATAGAATAGAATCATAGAATCTTCTAGGTTGGAAGGGACCTTCAAGATCATCTTG
>JAOXJM010000001.1:14952424-14963638 GCA_026413425.1 Tringa solitaria
GTGAAAAATTTTTTCCTAATATCCAGCCTGAACCTCCCCTGGTGTAACTTGAGGCTGTAATATTGGAATTGATTGGAAATTTAGGACCTGGAATTTCCAGTTATTTCTCAGGCTGACCTTGAAATGAAAGCCAGCCGCACTCGACCTTCTCCACTGCCTGGTTTTGACGGGTGGAATAAGAATTGAGCATGAGGCCAATGTGTACCATGCTGTACCGGTGAATTGAGCTGTACCGTGCTCTGGCCTGGTCTCCAGTCTGGAAGAACCAAGAGACTGGGGTTGGGGTATATTGTGCAGCACAACACTGCTGCAGGTTAGATAGGACTTGAGGAAGTTTAGACCATTTTAGATTAACAATGAGTTTTGTGAATACTGCGTGCATAGAAATTCTTGGGTTTTTTTTCTAAATTTAATCACTGCTTAATCATGCCGTGTCAGCAGACAGTAAAAGAGCATAGGTATTTCAGATTCTTTCCCTGTTTTTCTTAAAGTAGCAGACCATTAATTTCCTGTTTCTTAAGCATTAATTTTGTGGGGCTTTCTATACTTGACCTCTGGCTAAAGGAAGAATCCCTATTGTATATAGCAACAATTCGCCTCATATATTTAAGCACTTAGAATTTAAAAACATCTCTCTTTTTACCATATTCATCCTTCATGGAAGGTTTAATTTCACTAATGAGGTCATCGAACCCTAAGTCTCAACTTCTGTCTGCAATGTCTGAAAACTTTGCAAAACAGCTACCTCAAAAGTTTCATGTTTGTTATCATGCTGCATTTCTGGTTGTTTTCTAAGCAATAAAATGAAGACATATATTAATGAAGACCAGACACTCAGATCACCACAGACACAGTTTTTTTTTTATTCAAGCAGTATTCAATTAAATTGGAAAATCATCCTTTTGTAGGGCCAAAGGTGCTGAATCTAAACAGAAATACATGTCAAATTGCTGTCTCTTGCATAAGTTTGCAATACAGTCATTTTAAAATGCCAGGAAATGCTAGCACTATAATATTTGCAAATGTCAGAAATTTTTAGTTAGGCTCTTAAAGTTTTAACTTTGAATAACTTATACATCTCATAACTCATTTAACCTCTTTCTAAATTATAATCTTAAGCTTTTTTTTTCTGAAGTGGAAAATAATTTATTTGTACTGAGTGCAAGCAATCTAATACTCTAAACTAATTAAAATATCTAAGACTATCATCCCAAAAGCTACTCTAATTGCATTTTACTCCTGTTTTAATTTCAAATTCAGCTGGCAAAAGGTTAGAAGTCTCAAAGTTACCATGAGGATACTAAGAACAGACACTATTAATGTCTCCATTGACAGCAAGGGAAGGAGAACCCAGGAGCTTTCTACTCCTTTTAGCAGGAGTTGCTGCATCCTCACCAGTGAGTCAATCCATTCTCCTACTCTGGTCCAGGTAGCAAGGTGGAAAAGGGGCAAGCAAAGGGCACAGGTGGCATCTAAAGTGATGTACAAATGAACTAGAAATATTACAATGTAGGGAGAAGGCATTTGAGATATAGAAGGAAGCTGAAGGCATGGAAGGAAGTGCAGGAGGCAAAAAGGAAGACTGGGAGAATGTTTTGATGGCATCATGGTGAGAAGATGTAGGGAAGACAGTATACAAATTTATCAAAACCTGACCCTCATTGTCTTTACTACTCATGAAACAAAGTAGTGGTTTCATAGGCAAGCATCTTCTTAGTAGTTTTTAATGGAACCTATCTGCATCTTAATTGCCATACTTGTTTGAAAATGGGACTTCTGGCTGGGGTCTCTACATCTTTTCTTTAAAAGGTACCTGTTGAGCTTAGAATCATAGAATATCTCAAGTTGAAAGGGACCCATAAAGATTGTTGAGTCCAGCTCCCGGCTCTTCACAGGACTACCTGAAACTAAACCATGTGACTAAAAGCATCATCCAGGTGCTCCTTGAACTCTGACAGGGCTGTTGCTGTGACCAGTTCCCTGGGGAGTCTGTTCCAGTGACTGAACCCAATGAAGAACCTTTTCCAGTCTGAACTTGAATCAGTATATAAAATCAGAAGAGATTGGTATAAATGATTGTGTAATTTGGACACTGTATTGGGATTTCCGTATCTTTTTCAAACTTGAGAAAACATGATTTTCAAACCAGAGAGTTCTGGTTTTACAAATTTGATAAGTTGAGTGATCAGAAATTTGTTCAATTGTCATCACAATTATTTTCAGCTAATGAACATATTGTGATTTATGAATAAGAGAGGTTTTAAAATTAGTATTGATCGTTACACCTTGATTCTGATTGAGGGATGCAGAGGAATTTCAGGGTTATGATTCTAAGATAATACTTGCTCATTTGCACCAAGTTCAGCTCTTCTCTTCTATTCTGTCATGGAGTAGTTGGACTGCATTCTTCCCAATGTCTAAATTCTGTTCACATTTTTACCAGCGTGTCTCAAATATATTTGAAGTCAAATAAATGCAGATCTTTTGTAGGTATTCTTGGTTTGGAAAGTACAACTGTCTCTATGTCAGTTACGTGAGCTGTCTAGTCTTACAATAGAAAATCAGAATTTGGCATCTTATTCTTTAAAGCAAATCATGGGTTTGTTAGTCTGAGCTGCAACTTTGCGTAAGGTGCATTGTTTCAGTTGCAGCTGTGCAGTCAGTCAAGCTGCCTGCTTCTGGAGTGTGCATTTATATGGCAAGTCTTGCTGAGAAAAACCGAGCGTGCCTTTATCAATAAGCAGTTATTGCACAGGGTGGTAGTCTTACGACTTGCCTTGTCATGTCTACTGTTTTTGTAAAAATTACAAAAAAATACTGAACCTAAATTCTTTTGACTTTGGTACAGCACTGTGGGCTGGTTACCTTGAACTACCTGGAGCTGATTCAGTTTTCCTCAACCTATCTGGAGCAGAACATTTCTAAAAATCTGTCTACAAGGTGTTTTAGGGCATTTTTTTCTCAGAATCGTATCAATGGCAAATACTGTATCCTGCTAGAGGATGCAGCTGCTGCCCACACACTACATACGTGCGTTTCATAGAAATACACTCTTACTATGGATTCTTTTTTGGAGGGATCTCTTCTGATTGTATCCTTACTGAGTATGTGATTGGACAGCTGTGTAGAGGGATGCTTCAAGATGCAGGAAGAAGCTTTTATGGTTTATTAGACTATATGGTTGTCAGCAAGAGAGAAAGCATCGGAACTACAAGGCTTTTGTATAAGATACAACATATTGTGATTGCCACTCTATGCCCAACTGTATTTCTGTAGCAGAAAAACTAACAAGAAGATAAGTGAAGTTATTATTTGTAGACCACTGATGACGAACAGTGGTACCAAAACTTAATGGAGCTACACAAAGGACAGTCTGTCCACAGAGGAGTGCGTTGTGCTTAGGAAAGTCTCTGTACAGGAACTGGCTGCCTATGGCTGCTGTGTGATGTTGCAGTGCAGCAGTGAGCCACAGTCTTTCTGGGAAGGCTGTTTAGTCAGCATGGCTATCGTGATTTTCAAATGGGACTTT
The DNA here is from genome assembly GCA_026413425.1 of Tringa solitaria. Taxonomy (NCBI): domain Eukaryota; kingdom Metazoa; phylum Chordata; class Aves; order Charadriiformes; family Scolopacidae; genus Tringa; species Tringa solitaria. The sequence goes on from JAOXJM010000001.1 coordinate 14,955,954, forward strand.
CATACTGCACTGGAGAGAGCTTTTCACATTTTCTTGGCTTGTAAAGGGCGGTTCCAGACCCTATTGTAGGGAGAAGTGTAGAGCCAAGTAACTACTGATTAATGCCTTTTGTTTTGTGCCTGATGAATTTTATGGATTACAGTGAATAAAAGGCTAATTTGTCTCCTAAAGCATATATTGATATAAATGTGATCACTTTTCCGCACTACCTAACTTAGGTTAATAGAGTGTTGCTTCAATGCAGTGTGTTTCTGGCATGTTCTGACTGTGTCAATAGTATCTTTGTGTGGTCTGAACTTCCTGTTCATTACAAATGGGTGAACAGTAATAAGCACTTCAACAAACAGATATTTCTTAAGCTATCAAACTCAAAGGCTGAATAACCCAAAGAGGAGTGCAATCAGAACCGCCAAATGCAAGCAATAAATACTTTTCTAAAATACAGAATGGCTTACAAATCAAATAAAACTGAGAAGTTAGGTTGAACTGCAACTCTGTTGCAGTTTGTGAAAACATTCATACACAAAAGAATGAAGGCAGCACCAGTGCCCGATACCAACTGCCTGCTTTTCTGCTTTTTTCTCTTTTCCTTTCCTGCTGCTTTCATGCACAGCACAACACACCCCAGGCATACAAAGGGAAAGGGCTGCGGGGTTCCCTGAATTGTTCCAGTTAACTCGCTTCGTGTTTGATTGCCAACTCCCGTGCATAGAGATTAGAGAGAGACTTGAAGAGATTTTAATGTCTTACTAAGAAGCTGAAGGAGCAGCAGAGCAAGAAGTAGGCATTCATTTCTCTGCACAGAGGCCTGAACATGCACAGGTACATACTACCCTTCTGAGTTTAGCCCTGCCCTTTAGCTTCTACCTGTAAGAAATTCTTGGGTCTGCACACACTCATACCTGAATTGAAAAAGATAATGTAATTTCCTTAGTTACTTTTTCATCATAATCTCCATTCTTGCAAGATGCTTTTTCTCTTCCTTCCTCTTTTCCTGCAGTAATTCAGAATTCTCTACTGAACTTTGGACATGATGTTATGTGTCACACATTTCTATTTGGTCCTCTGTGTCAGCACGTGCGTACTGAGGCTAGACGGGAAAATACCCAGGCCCTCCAACCTGGAACCTCAGACCACAATGACAGTCTGCTCATTTTGTGTGTGTGTGTGTGTGTGTGTGTTAGAAATGGACACACACACACCCTCCTTCTACTTCCACAGAATAAGCCATCAATCACAACTGTATCATGCTGGAATTTTTACCCTGACTGACACTCACAGAGAGCAGGCAAATAATGATTAGCAACAGAAAAAATCCACAATATGTTCTTTTGTAATTTAGGTATTTTTAAGAAAAGTGTCTTACTCTAAGAGAAAGCAGTATGACTGTCAGTGACACAATTGTCAGGGAACAGAAAACAAATAGCTGACTTTGTTAGTCAGGGCCGCCTGTCTTTCATAGCAATTCATCAAAACCACGCATATTTTGGAAGCCCCAGAATGATAAAAAGGTGCCTTTTGGGAGAGGAGAGTGTCCTTTCAAGGATACAATGGTGCTTTTCAGAAGACCATTGGCTGTGCAACAGGTCTGTCAATGGAAGGCCCACTTCAGAGCAAACCTTACTCTATCACTTTAGGCAGCTATTGACTAACATTGCTGATCAGCTACATTTCTTGATACATAAAATATCTGTAAATATCACCTCTTTCATATAAAGTTAAAATCAGGGAAAAACCCAGATAAATTGCTTAGGCAGCCACTTTTTGAATGGTGTCTGTTGAACCAGGCTCCTCCCTTGCCACAAGTTCAGGGGAGGAGGGAAGAGAATTGTCTGGACTGTGGTCTTGAGGGCTCTCTTGTCTGAGTTCCCCCAGCTGAAACTGTGACTGGCCAACGGGACTTCAGCCAAAACCACTTCACCTCTCCTTCTCTCCCCCCTGTTTTTCCTATTCCACTCCAACACACAGTTTCCACAGAAACAGAGTAGCATGAATAGTACAGATTTTGGGTGCCTTTCTGCAGAAGTAAATGTTTTTTTAAACAAAAGAGTCTGAATATAGTGTTGATTAATTAACATCTCATTTTGGTGAAAAGCCTTATTAGAGTTTAGATTCAGAGGTTATATGGATACTAACGATCATATTTGGAATTCCTTTCTGATCATTTTAAACCTTGTGTAGTAACTAAATGGATTGCATGACTATCTGGGAGCAGAAATACAGAACTAGTATTCTATTTTATCACTTTCTTTAGGGCTTTTTCAGATTTCTTTTTCCCCTAGTATTCATCAGCAACATTGGCAAGTGTCTGACAAAAGTAGAATCAAGCAAACCACTGTGTCAGCCCAGTATATGGCTTCCACCGTGTCCCACAGCTGAGCTTGGACTCAAAGCAGAATCCTCCCTAACATTGCACTTACTTCATAATTACAAGGTAATTCTGTACACTGAAAAATACAGTGAAGGTGGTTGCTCTTGGGACATACTCCATGTTCCCAGCTGACCACCAAGCAGGTGCCTGAGAGATTGGATTTGCTGAAAGGCGTACACAGTTTGCCACTGAGGCAGCTTCCTGACCTCCTCACAGACCTTCCAACTGCCTGTGAATAATTTCCATGTCATAAAAATGTTGTCATGCTAGTCACTGAGCTCAGTGATTAAAAACTGGTGAGTACCTCTTGCTCCATGTAACAGGGAAACTTTGCTGGGATGTTTTCAGGATCCTAGTCCTCGTCCTTAGCTGCACAGGAGAGCTTATTTGTGTGCTCCCAGTACCGAGGCACTGGCCCAGTGAATGCCCAGCTAAACAAGCTGCTAGGACAATGACACTGTGATGGAATACATTCCTATTACCTATTTACTATTTGAAACCCTGTGTGTTTACTGGACTCCTCCTAGACAGCAGCCTGAAGTCAGTTGTGCTCCTTTGGACAAGCAGCCAGGAGAACCCAGGGATTACTTTTGCCAGTGCTAATGAGCTTGGACAACTCCACAAGTGAATGAAGGATCAATAGTATCTCCAGGCGGCAAGATAGGGTGATAGAAAGGTAGAGGATTGCCTGTGTTCCGGATTCTATCATCCGCAAACTACGTGATGAATTAGGCATGTAAAAGAGGGAACACTACAATGTGGCTACAGCCTAGAAGTTAGCCTAATGCAGGTATCAGGATTTTCTGTATATGGATGATGGGGAATGTGATTTTAAAGTAATTCACAGCTATGAGTAAAAAAATACTACAGGGATTGCCATAATCCATTTTAGTTTAATGTCTGTCAATCTTGGACGGGAACGCTGTGACTTCTGAACTGTGTTTAGTGACCAGATCCAGTCGTACTGAGGACAACAGACATTTTACCAGGAGCTTAACAGGGGACAACATTTCACACCAACAGCAGTGATCAAAGGCCACCAAAAAAAAATGCAGGGAAAACCCAGTGTGGGAACAGGCACAGGCACAGGCAAGGCAGGCAGGTGTATAAAGAGCATGCTCCTGAGCAGCGGGAGCTGCCAGGATCGCTCGTCTTCTCCTTCCACCTTCCCAGCCTTCTGCTTTTCCTGCTGCGTGTGAGGCAGCAGCTTTGCTGCAGGAGACGGTCCCCCCCAAGCCCCGCTCAGCATCCTGGCGCTTCCGCAGCCCTTGGGAGAGCCGCAGGAGCAGCCAGCCCTGCCGCAGCTCGCACTTCAGCTCCCTGTCCTTTCTCAGCCCTTATCCTCTTCCCATGCACCTGGCACGAGCCCAAACACACACACACACAAGGTCTTTCAGCCCTTGGAGGTGAAGGTCCTTCAGAGATAATCGTGGGTGAGGGCAGAAATATATAATTATTCCTCCCAGCTCAGATTCCTGTTTCTTGTAACACTTGCTCTTTACCGTCTTTACAAAAATTGAACGCTGCCACTCAAAGATACTTGATCTGTGGGCGATAACATCCTGTTTTGTCTACACGGCTGCAAAGCTTTACAGCATCCCCGAATCAAACCTCTAACAGTGGAATAAAGATACAAAAAGAAAATGTATTTCACAGTTACCTCCCAGTTCCATGGTTAAGGTTTTACTTAATCTCCTACAGTCACAAACATTCTTAATTCAAAATTACCCTCTACAGCACAGTAACTGACAATTTGTTTGCAACTGCCTTTATATCAGTAATTTTTTAAAGAGGAACAAACTTGGTCAAAAAAAACCCCAAGTCCTCTCTGCCTAAAATTCTCATTGTCTGTCTAGATAAGATGCTTTTCCACCTTTCTCCTATTGCAGACTAATTGACCAAGGGATTTGGAGAGATTAATTTGAAAAATAAGCAGCTTTTCATTTTAAAAAAGGCATGGGGGAAGGGAAAAGGGGAAGAATCAATTTAAAGGTGACGGCCTATTAAACTGCTATAAATCTTCATAATTTGTGATCTCTGAAAGCCCTTTTTTTTCATTATTTTGGAAGTCCGTATGATTCTTTCTGGACAGTTTTTGACATACTTTAAAGAAACCCCCTCAGTGAAATTACTTACCTTGTTCATTAAGTTCTCCATCTCTGAAAAAAACACAGTTTTTTTGGTAATACTGTACTTTTAGGTTTTGCATGGTAATCAGTTATCACCTCCACTTTTCACTTCATGCAAGGCTTCAAAATAAGAATTAGAAATGCAAACAACCTACATATGAAAAATACATTAGGCTTTTAATAGTTCTTTCATTTTAATTCTCTGTGGTGCTATTATTGACAGGTAAAAATCAGACCAGTTAAGTGCAGCTGGTGCAAGGAGGTGTAAAATTACAACTTATCTGCCTGACTCTCTGTGCCCCTGGGAGGCATAAAACTGAAAAAAAGAGTGAGTGCAGTTATTGCTGCTCTATTTTATTAGTTTTTTCGATGGAGTGGGAACAGCTCAACTTTGTACTTCTGGGTTTTTGAGGAGCATCTTTGGAGGAGACTGACTCAACATGCTTCTCACTTGTGTTCTCTTCCTAGCCAGATTTATGCTCCCATCTGCCAATATGTGCTATCCTGATTTCCTCTCCTGGGGAATCTGAGTGTAGAAAGACATTATAAACTTATTACAGGCCATAACTATGGTCAGTCATAATTTTTTTCCACAAAACAAATTTCCTTTAGGTTGCATTAAAATAAAGTTTCTGTGGGAACGTACTGATATTCACATTTTAATCGAGATTAAAAAAATACTTTAATGATACCACCTGATGGGTATATTGGAGTATTTTTAATTGTTGAACCAGCCAGAGGAAAAAAATCAAGCTGAAGTTGCAGCCACGTCACTATTTTCTTATTATATTTGGCACTATACTTCTGTATGTGAAAGGAGCACTTGACTAATGGAAAGAGAAAGTGGTGATGACCACGTGCTCTTTGCCAGCCTGCACTTGGAAACCATGTTAGGGGTAGACCATAGCAGAAGGTGACTGTGCATGCCATCTTTTAACTACTGGTGCCAGAACAGCTCAGTTTTATTTCAGAAGCAGAATTAGAGATTTCCTCCTTTCAGCCCCTGAACCATAGGAACGATGGTCTCAAGGAATTCATCTGTAGATTCTCAGATATGGGCAAATAGTTCTTTAATATGTCAGAGATTGCGTACTGGTGTTGAGAAAAGAGTTATAAACTTTGTTGAATATATTAGAAAACTTGAGAAATGAATAGTAATGATCTTATTAGCTATTTACCTCCTGGTAGCACCTGCAGGTCCTTCAAAATGCTTGTTCTTCACTACGTGAGGCACTTCATACCACTCCAAATTCTATTCGATCCAAGCTGATGGTAATGGATGACAGACAAGCATAGTCAACAGGGAGAACTAACAGTAGGGTAATTATCATACCAAGCACAGGTTGTAACATACAACCTACTTAATTACTGACAAGCATTTTGTAGACAGGGAGATACTTAATGGAGGAATTCGGAGGAGGAAAAATAAGTACTTTAGGGAACTTCTCCCGCACAAGATGAAAGAAGCAAAGAGTTACATGAGAAAAAATGCTGCATGGTAGAGGTCTTGCTGAAGGATCCCCTCCAGCCAGGTATTTTCAGTAAGATAGTATGTCTTTGCCTGGGAGAGGTGAAGGAGCTACCTTTCACCATCTACATACCATGGCTGTAGTAATTGGTCAGATGACAGCAATGTTCAAGCTGCATTTGTATTTGTATTGTCCCTACCACCGAGACAGCCTGGGAGCTGGGCAACAGTTGTCACAGCTCTGGATTCCTCCGTGATGCTACAGCCTTCAGAAGTACCATGCTCTGCCTTGTTGATCACTAATGTCTATCGCTGTTTTCAGTCCACTGTTGGCCTGTTCCCAGGAGCACACTAAACCCATGATACCCCTACTGGTTTCTAGTAGGTTATTTAAATTCCAAGCGTGAAGGGTGGACAAGGGGTAAACTGAAGCTCTGTGATAAAGACACAGCTTTGATCCCCTAATTATCGATAAAATAGATCTCTGTGGATCCATCTCTGCTCAGAACTGATAGCCGCCAACCTTTGCTCCTTCCCTTCCAACTGCACCACGCATTTCCTTGATGTGGTCTTTCCGAAGCCAGCCATCAAGCAAAGCATGTACACTTGGGGGTGTTTTAAATCCAAACCAAAGCACTCCATTGCGTTACCTCCCCTCTTGGAGTAGAAGAAGAAAGTTAAATACAAGGGATGAGAAAATAAGTCACCCATATATGCATAGCAGTTGTAAGACTCATCACATACATGTGTGTGAATGGAATACAACTAGAGAACGAGAAATACAAGGAACTGAAGAGTGGCATCAATAGCCTGGCAAGGAGGAAGTCAGAGGCTGGCTAGGATTAAGATAAGACACAAAGGGTCTTAAAAGTAAAGACAGATCATGAAGTTAATGAAAAGAAGTTCTTTGCACAACTGCTTAAAATAAAAAGGAGGGTAGAGGATGACACTCTGACAATGTCAGAAAAGACTCATAGTACAGATCCTGCGTCGTTTTATTTAGTTTTAAAACAGTAGCGTGTTTTGCATAGGTATGCTGTAGGTTTTGAAATGGTACTTAAACATGCCGGTGTCCTGAGACTAATGTTCAATTAGCGCAATCCATTTGTAATGTTAGGGGAGCTCAGGAAGGCCAGTAACTCATATACATCACTCCCTGCTCGGGCTGTAGCTGTATTTTGGAAATTAGCCTTTTTCTGTGCTGTTCGTTTGTAAATTTTTGTCTGTTTCCCCTAGATGCTTCAAACCGGTCTTTTACCCCCAAAGGAAGCTTCAGCAGACCAGAGGCGATGGAAGGGATTCCGGGGCAGCCCCTCGGTGGGTAGGGACCACCTATATCCTCCTCCTCCTCCCCTCCCGCATCGCCCTCGCTGGAAGCAGCCGGGACCGCCGCTCCCCGCCACCCACCCGCGCCCGGCCCGGCCTTGCAAACTCTTTAATTAAACACGATTACGCCGTCGCCGGGCGCCCTGCTAATGGCACCTCCTCCCTTCCGCCTTAAGGGCCCAACCCGGCGGGCGGCACCGGGGGTTCTTCGCCGCTTTCCCCCTCCCGGGCGGCCAAGCCCCGCACGGCCCTAAACTGCGGCTCTGCGGGGGTAGGGCCGGGACGCGGAGGCGCTGCCGCCGGCAAATGGCCGCGGCGGGGCGGGAGGGAGCGCTGCGCCCCGGCCGGGGGCGGGCGCAGGCAGGAGGCCGCCTCCGCACACGCGGAGCCG
>JAOXJM010000001.1:14963689-14978183 GCA_026413425.1 Tringa solitaria
GCTGGCGCCCGGCCCGTCCTCCCGTGCCGGCGTGCGGGTAAGTGGCACCCCCCCCTCCCCGGCTCCTGCCTGGCGGCGGGCGGAGCTGCGCCCTCCCCCGGCGGCCGCCCCGGGCTCCTCGGCCAGCGGCAGCCGCGGCCTCCGCGGCGGGGCCGGCTCTCAGCTCCCGCTCCCAGCCCGGGCGGGGGCTCGGCCTTGGGGCAACTTTCCCCCTTACACCCCCCCCTTCCCGGGCTTGCGCCGGGCTTTCCCCGGTCCGCCCCGGCAACCGCGTGGTGGACGGGCAGCCCTTCTCTCCCGTCTCCTCCCCGCCCGCTTGCTCTCGCCCTGCCGGACCCGCCGCCGCTCCCCCGGCCCCTCCGGAGCGCTGCCTGCCGGGGCTGCCGGGCCCGACACCGCCGCGTAGGGGCCGAGCCGCCGCCGCCTTCCCGGCGCTCCCCGCCTGGAGGGGGCGGCTTTCGGGCACTGCTATATCATCGTCCCCCGCTCGTCGGTCGCCCTTTTTTAATCCCGTCTGCCTCGTCTCACGAGAAACCGGAGCGCTGGCGTCCTCTTCCCCCTTTATTTATCCCTTTTAAGCAGGAAGCGCCCCGTAGCCCGTGTGTCTGCCGACGGGTACCGCGCTAGAACTCATCGCACGGCGTTTCTCGCCGGGGAAAGGGAGAATCCAGCCCTTCATTTGCAGTTAGCAAATCCAGTCTCTGCTAAAAAAAAACAAAAAAAAAACCAACCAAACCCCGCGGGTCTCTGAAATTGCCGCGGAGCTGATGTTTATGCAGATTTCGGCTTTTTATGGAAACACCTGTTTGCGAGTGAAAGGACCAAGATGGTTGAGCAGCTGTCAGTAAATAATGGGCGCCTCTCCTGAGCAGCCTGCACAAGGGAGACAGTGTGTCATTTCAACTCGCTCCCTCCAAAGTAATTACCCTGCAGAAATTATTTCAGATGACGGCCACCATTTGGCACAGGGTAGTACTTTGTTGGAGGTGATATGTCATTCTTCTGCTGTGAGAATAGGCTGTACCTGACAACTTCGGAATCTTTGTGGCCAACGTTGAATTCTTCTAACAGTTTGGGTCATTTAGTAACTAGGTATTGCAGTTTTATTTTAGAAATATGAGGTTTGTCTTGTTACCTTCTTTGGCAGGTGTCCCAGAGGATTTCACTGTGCTGCGTGGTGGTTAGTTTCCCATGCGAAGGCATCCATAAGCCGTCTACAGCTTATGGATGCACTGACTTTTCCACGTCAGTGCTTTATAACACGAGCTCTGTAAATTTGAGAACACAGGAGAAGAATCTCCTGTAATTGCTTCTCTTGGTTATGATTTTTTTTCTTTTTAAAGAAGGATTTTATGTACTTTCATTTTTATTTGAGGGCAAACTAAACTTGGTGCTTTCTGCTTGAAAGTACGTTAATTTGCTAATGGCTCTGCTTTCTTCTGCTTGTGTTTTGTCACTCTTCAGGCATCACGTACACTTTTTTTTTTGTAAGTTCTTATTTCCATTCTGTCCATTCCTGCCCATTCTTTTTTTCTGGTGTCCATTTTCAGTTCTTCATTTGAGCAAAACACTTCAGGTGTTTCTAAGACAGTTGTTCCTGCCTCTTTACCTGAAGTTTGTGACCTCTACAATGGACAGTCCAGGGAATGAAATCAGTAGTGGCTAACAGCTAACTGGTAACAGTTAGCTAACAACCCAGCACATGGTGGTTATTGAGTTAGTAATCAGTCTTCCTTTAAAAACATACCCTTTAAAATTAAATAGAATACGCTGTCTAGTGGCTGGAGAAATAATACAGGACGATACTGCTCTGTGCCTAGAGTAATTTATTGGTAACAGTTGAATCCTATTAATTTAGAAACTTGCCTGTTGTCGTGGGTAAAACTGTCTTGAGGAATTTGATTTAATTTATTGCCAGTTAACATAAGCTTTTAATTACTGCTTTGGCTAGTGAGATACAAAGAAGACAACCAGTTGAACAAGCACTTGGGGAAAACTCTTTTCCTCCCCCTTCTCCAGGCTCAGCTTTGCTCCAGACACCTTCTCTCCCTGCTTTCCTCCCCTCCCCTGGTTGTCCCCACAGGTTACACTCCATTCCTCGGATGAGGCAGCAGTAGTGCAGGAGGTCGGGGTTGGTGGACGGAGATGTCTTTCCGCTCCTCCTTCTTTCTCTTTTCTTGTGCCCCTCCATGGGCCAAGGTCCCCTCAAGGTGTCCCTGCTCTGGTGTGGAGAGCCTCTTTCCAAGATTGCACCTGCAGCTGCATCCCCAACATTGTGTCCCCTCCCTTTGTCTTTTTTAGCATGCATTCACATGCCTCCTCCTGCACTTCCATTGTGCTCTCTGCCACTGGTGGCTCTTCCTTTTCTTAAGCCAGCACAGAGGCACCGAGGCTCATCTGATGGGTTGGAGTTTTGGCAGGTGGTGGGTTTGGTCCTTTATGGAGCCAACTGGAACTGGCCATGTTCCAGGGCAGTTGATGGCCTTCTTCCATTCAGCCCCCTGCTACCAAAACTTGTGGTTTATCCTCAACGCACCAGTGGGCCACTTGGGTGATGCTGAGAGAAAGGTCCTGTTGTTGCCTAATTATAGCAACTCTAGTCGTCTTTCATAAACATAAAAATAAAATCAAACTTCTCCGCTGTTGCTTGCTAATATCAATATTGTATTATGTCAGTAGGTTGGTAATGCTTTTACAATTGTATTTATTATTACTTCATCTGTCTGAGCAGTTGTGTCTGCTCCTGTACAGAATCACAGAGTGATATGGGGTTGGAAGGGACCTCTGGAGATCATCTAGTCCAACCTCCCTGCCAAAGCAGGTTCACCCAGAACAGGTTGCACAGGAACGTGTCCAGGGGGGTTTTGAATGTCTCTAGAGATGGAGACTCCACCACCTCTCTGGGCACCCTGTTCCAGTGCTCTGCCACCCTCGAAGTGGAGAAGTTCTTCCTCATGTTTAGATGGAACTTCTTATGTTTAAGTTTGTGCCCATGCAACTGCTGGTGCCTGGGGTCAGAGTTGGTCGCTTTCTGTAATGATCATATTCATACGTGTTTTCACAGTTGGATTTTTTTGTGCCTAAAACTTTCTCAAAGTTAGTTTTCCTCTGTTTTTCAGATCTGAAGGTGCTAGTTCTGCTGACACAAAGGTTGCAGCTCAAGTTGCCAGGGAAGAGTCAGAGCTCTGCTCCACCAGCGTGAGTAGTCATGCTCTTCTCAGAGATCATTTCACTTCCTTGTTGTTTTGTTTGTCCCACTCGTTCAATGATTTTGTTATCTCATCCCTCTTACCTTTCGGTCTGAATTGCTACCACCTTGAGTTCTGTGTGGGATTGTGGATGTTAGAAAAGATGAATGTAGAAAAGGAGGAGATGAGATTTCAGGTTTGGGGGAATCAAGCCATCTTCCCCCAATCCTTGCAAGATGGAATCTTGGTAGAACAAGGAATAATTGAGAGTAGTCGTGTTTAATAGAAGGATTGGGAATAAAAAGTTTCTTGGACGCTAAGTTGCTATTGACAGTAGAGCCTGTGTGCACAGGGCTGAACCCAGCTGTGGTAAGAGTTGGCAAGAGTGATGGTAAATGGTTGGTGTAGTTTTGAATCCTGTTCTTCTCTAGCCTAACGTGCATGCTGCTTTGGGTGGGTGTTAACCCCCTTAATATTTCCCTTCTCTCTTCCCAAGTGCATAGTGTTTCTAGCTGTATAAAATTTTTACTTGATGTTTAACTTAAAAATGCAGAAAGTTATGTTTTCCTGAACTGTTGCAGGGCGCAGAGTCCTTGGAGTGAAGAGACTGTTTTGGTATTGCTCTTAAGCAGACAGGAAATAAGCCATTCTTCTTGTTCCTCAGGGCTTTCTATCCTGCACCGTGCCTTAAACATGGAAACTGTAGAAATGAATAGTGTATCCTTGAAACGTCCTCGCTCTGAGGATGATGTGGCTAATGCAGACGAAATTAAAAGACAGAAGACCTCAGAGAAGTCTAAGACAGAGAACAACTCTGGGCAGAACATTGAGACTGTAACAGAACAACCTGACAAACCTCTGCTTGAAGACACAAAAAATGAAATCATCCCCCGTGAGGAAAGTGAGGAGCAGGAAGATGAGGATCTAGAGGACAGTGATGAAGATGGAGATCCAGAGAGCTTTGCAGACATGATGAAGCATGGGCTGACAGAAAGTGATGTTGGCATAACAAAGTTTGTTAGCTCTCATAAAGGGTTTTCTGGAATCTTAAAAGAGAGGTAACTTGTCTTGTTATGTATATTAATTCCTTTGTTATGTATATTAATTCCTTGTGTTAAGCAGATCTTTTTCTCCATTTTCCTCTTCTGACTCAGGATGGAACTGGATTACATGCAGCCACTTGGGAGGTTCATCACTTTCTTTTCCTAGTGCTAAGACTGAAAGAAAGGTTTAGTTTGGGACTTTCCTAGATTGTTGTGTTTTGGGTTTTTTTTTTCTTTCCTTTTTCTTTCCTTTCAAATGGAGCTCTGAAGAAAGAAGTTGTCTGTGGGTAGAAATAGATGGTTACGCTGACCTTTGCCGTTTGTCTCGCTCTCTGGCAGCAGCATACGCCATAAAACCTTATGCAGTACACACACCTTTGTACCACTCTTAAGTGCTCATACAAGATGCACTGGAGAATGGTATGGAAACCATCCCTCTTTGGGTCTTTGCTTTTCCCTGACTTTTTTTTCTGCCAGTGTCTTTAAGCATGTTTATTGTCAGATGGTTCATTAGGCTTTAAATTATAGTCTGATCAGTTGTAATGTCATTTACAAAACATAAAAGGAAATTTTATAACCCAGGCTGTGGAATTTTACACTATATATTTAATAAGATGTTTGGGTTTTAGTAGCTTTTTTAATGAAACTTCTAGTTTTTTTAAATGAAATAACACCTCTGAATGAAAGGGAATGCAAATGCAAAAACTCACTGAAGTGAGACTCATTGTTGCCCTGACTTAGCAAAGCAGTTAAGGATGTTATGTTTACACACCAAGAAGTCCCTGTTTTTAAATACTGGCTTCATATAGAGATCATTTTACATAATAAAGTGATATGTAAATATTATGTATGTATTTAATCTTTATATGCAGCGTTAAGCAGCTGGCATAATCCTTCACTGGGGAGCACAGTCTGTGCTGTGCCTCCTTCTGGGAAATCTGCCAGTTTTGAGCCAAGGTGGCCGTAGGTGGCTGGGTGGTAGAAATGTTTGTGGGCTCGTGTTTTTTCTTTGATCCTAGTTTATAACACCTGTTATTAATTTACTCCTGGTGTTTTATGGTACCAGTCACTAGCATGTCTAGACATCTGCAGACAGTAAGAGAGAGGACACAAGACTGCTCAGGAGGGTATTCTATCAATACGATGTATGGATGCACAGACCTATGGCAAATGGGGGCTTGGGCGAGACACACAGTAGAAAGTTTTGGTGAAGTTTTCTTCATCTTTCAGCATTCATAGACTACAGTTTTTTGTTGTTGTTTTTTTTTTTTTCTTTACAAGTGGATGCTACTTAAAAATTATTTAGCAACCACAACACAGGCTGTGTTCTGTTCAAGTCAGGATGTTTTTATTATTGGACATAATGACTTGATTGAAAATGTCACAGTCGTTCTTTGTTGCTATCACAGAGTATGCAAAGTAACTGTTCAATGGAAAGATGTTCTCTATAATTGAGTGTAAGTAACTGAATTTGTCTGTCTTTCCTTAGAGTGGCTACCATGTGCTTTATTCTACAGGTTATTTGAAGTGACAGGCATTTGTGTTCACCTTGTAGCCATGCAGTAGAGCCTTAATTGTCAATAATGACTGGAATTGAGGATATGCATTACCAATCTCTGCAAGCTAGTGAGAAAATGGCTCAGAATAACTGCAGCAGGTGTTTGGTTATCTGCAAAGAAGTCTGCTGTATTTAGATATGCCAGACTCTCTTCTGTGTCCTCATGGCATCCTTCTGAGGGGTGAGGACAGGTACAGCTTTCTCATGGTTGGAGTTTTTTTTTTTTTATGTGAGTTGAATTAAGTGAATTCGGAATTCTTGAATGAATTCTGCTGAGGAACAGCTTCTTGGGAAAGGACTTCTGATGTGGGATAGTTTTTTTGTTTGGGTTCTTTTTTTTTAATTACAATTTTAATCAGTTTTTTTTCCTATCAGATACTCGGACTTTGTTGTTCATGAAATTGGCAAAGATGGACGTGTGAGCCATTTAGATGACTTCTCTGTTCCAGTGGATGATGAGGTAAATTTTGAGGTAAAGATTTGGTAATGGCTATGCTCCTTAAGTAAAAACATTAAAAAGCTGAAAGTTGTTCTATGAAGGTTATTGGATATTTTGTTCTTTCCCCCCCCTCAAATATGTATTAGGACCCATCAGAAGAAACATTTACAGTTTTGTCAGACGAAGACAAGCAGCGTTTAGAGGAGCTCCAGCTTCTTAAGAATAAGGAAACTAGTGTTGCCATAGAGGTAAAATTAATAAGTCATTTGAAACTTGGTGGAGGGAGGAGGATGAGAGAGTGAGTGAGTGGAAGGTATGTGTTTTCTTGTGTACGTAAGGTATAAGAGCAGTTTGAACATGATGCAGCAGGTAATACCGAAATGTTTCCAGTTTCAGCTTCAATTCTGTAAAGCCTGACACATATACTCAAAATTCATGCACATGAGTTGTCATTATGGTTTCAGTGGGACTGTACACATGAACTCAAATACACGTCTTAATTTCTGTGGTGTTAAAATTTTCTTGCAGTATTCTTGTTTTCTGTCAAGTAGTATTTTATAGGATAATTATGTAAGAAGGATTAAATTAAACATCCATCCTGATGAAAGACTATTTTCAACATCAGTGTTTAGTGATTTAATAGAAAAGAAGATAAATATGCTCTTCTGTAACAAGAAAAATAAGAAGGTACAAAATGAAATTAAAAGTTGGCATTTTTAAACTTCCAAATATTCCATATATTGAAGAATAACTGTTGAGCTACATTTGGGACAAAGAGATGAGTAGGATTAAATCTGGTAACTTGAAATAAGCATTTACACATTAAATAATCTTATCTAGCCATTTTTTTCCTTTATTCCATATAGAAAAACTTCATTTTGCCAAAGTTTTCAGTAGAAGGAGGAGTTTTATTAAGCACAGAAGAGAAGAATAAATCTTGAGAATTGCCTTTTATGAATGTTGAGATGGGTTTGTAGCAGAGTTATTTATTGTTTATCAAGCTAATTATAATGAGTAGGCCAGACTTTTTTAAAAGTGTGCCTATTTGGTACTTTAGTGTGATTTGGTAGGTTTTCTTTAAGGCTGCAAAATTTAACTTGGAGAATCCCTCCCCATTTGTATTACTTTATTTGGTTTCTGCATGTGTTTGTATTAACACAGGTAATTGAAGACACCAAAGAAAAAAGAACAATTATCCATCAGGCTGTGAAGTCCTTGTTTCCTGGACTGGAGACGAAAACAGAAGATCGAGATGGAAAAAAGTACATTATTGCTTATCATGCTGCTGGGAAAAAAGCACTGGCAAGTGAGTTTCAGTATCATAGCAGTTGGGTAAAGTGAGTGCTAAAATTATTCCCGAAATAAAAACCATTAGTAAGTACTTCAAGTGGAGTGTACCTCCTAATGTAGTCTGGCTTTGCTTTTTCTTCTTTGCAACTGATGCTGTGCATCTAAGACTAGGAACACAAGGAGTACCTCAAATTTAAATTACTACTTGGTTTTCTTTTTCAAAAATGTTCATCAAATACAAACATGTTAGAAGGGAGAGGATCTCTTGCTATTTCAGTGGCTATAGGCAAAATAGGGGCTTTAGTGTCAGCATTGACCGAACTTGGCTTTAATGGACTTAACCTGGGTGTGTAAGCATGCATTCTGGAAGTAAGAAGTTGTAGTTGAAATGCGTACATTACACTGACAGTCACTGTAATCTTGACTGTTTGAAAATCCATGACAAAATTCTCAGTGACTTGAATAGAGACAAGCACGCACTTGTTTTCTGAGACTTACAGTTTTATATAAATATATTTTCCATCATCTTAAAGGCTAGTTCTGCTTCCAAAGCTATTTATATTTGCAGAAATTTGTCTTTATGCATTATAAATCACAGTTACTATTTTTGAATAACCAAAGTAATGAAGGATTTTCAAAATGAAGTACTGTCCACCTTAATCTTGCCAAATAGTGTTTTGGTTAATGGGGATAAATTCAAGCATTCTACATCTTTTTTTAATGTTACTACAAATATGTTCATACTGTAAGTTGAGAGGATTGTCTACATGCAGAATGTTGCACATTTAACAAAAGGTTTTAAGGTTTGGTTTGGCTTAAACTGATTGCATTTCTATGTCATTTCAACCTACTACAAATGACAATATGTAAACCTAGCCCTTTCATTTTAAAGATGAAGGAAATGAAGAAGGAATAAGGAGATAATATAACATTGGAAATGACACCATCTTCACATTAAATTTATTTAATATTTTTTAAGGTTCTAAGCAAATATGGGAATGTTGTACTTTTCTTGGTACAGTAATAATGTGTTACGTATCTTGTTTAACTGTGTTCAGAAAATGTGTATGTTTGCATGCTTTATGCATGGAGTATGTATACTTACCAGCACAAAATTCTCCTCAGCCAGTTTTGTTCTCTGTTGGTTTGTAATGGTTTTACCTCACCTTTTCCTTCTGCTGCTTCTATTCTTTAACCATCGTTATAGTTAACTGGCTGTTATTAAGCTGACCAGTCTGATTTAAGAGATACTTTATAAAATAATTTAAGTAGCTGAAATACACTGAAAAGAATTTAGTTGTGTGTCTCTAGGATTAAAACATTATCTGGAGCACCATCTTGTGATGCAGAGGAGCATCATCTATTTAAACTTGGATTCCTAGGTTGTGATGCTGCAAACATCTGTGCTTGTTCGTGGAAATGTGTGCAGCTTCAGTGAGTGTGTGTAAATGCTTAGGAATTTAGGAGTGAAAGTTCTTTTTTAGTCAGGATTATATTTTTCTTTCGTGTTTACATAGCTGCTAACACGTCTTAGTCCTGATGGATTCCCCAGGCAAGAAACATTTCAGAAGTGTAGAATATTCATATATCGGTGGAGATACCTGATTACTTTGTTCATAAAGTAAAAGGTTACCAAAAATACTTTCCTGAAATTTAAAATTAGAAGGTGCTTTGTGTCTATAGGAAGTTTATGCCCAAAATACTTAAAATACCGCCTTACTAAATTGTCAGTAAACTGCTGTTTCATCATTGTCCACAAATGAAGTTTGTTGCATCTCCGATTGAAGCTTTCCATATGTTCACTGTTTGCCTCTGCACGATTCCATTGCATAACTGTCTAAATTGCTGTCATCCACCACCTAACTGTTGGATGCTCCCTAAAGCATAAACAATCCCATAACCATAAACCTGCATGTTCACCTCTAAAACCCCTTTGACAGTCTAAAAATTAAATGCTACTCTTTTGTGCTCTTTATGCTATGCATTGGGACAGAGGTCAGAACTGCAACAGGTAAGAGATGTTGACATTTCATGCTAACAAAATGAAATGCCAACCATTATGACCTCCTAAATACTCACAAGACTGGCCAAACTAGTAACAATTAATTCTTTAAAAAAAACCCTACACTTAAGTAATGCTTAAAATTCCCCGAAACAACCAAGAATTGGGTTTGTGCTGCCTATTTTGTTCCAGTGCAGTATAGGCAGTAGTTCTTCAGTGCAAAGGAAGTCTGCCAGTAATAAGTGATATGAATTATCAGTTTTGACAATACTGTTTGACATCTACGGTAAATTTTCCATTGATTTCATTAAGCCAAACCTTTTCCCTTCAGCCTTGTATTTCAGACACCACTACCTGTATTTATACAACTTTAAAAGTATATATCATACATACCAATATTAAAAAAGAGCTTCCAGCTATTGAGTTGCAGCAAAAGGTTTGGAAAAAAGGGCTTGGAGGTATGATTTTACTATTAAAAATGTAATGTGACTCTGAAACATAGAAGTAAGGACTGAAAATTGTCCCTCTGGTCCATCTACACAGTTGAATACTTCGAAGTGTTGGGTGAGGAATGGTGAAAAATTGGGCTTGTATCTCTGGCCTCCCAGTACTCAGCAAGGCTGGTGGATAGGCACGTCTGTGATGACCAAAGCACGAGGAGCCCATTGGTACATATAGTATCTACAGAATCCTTTTACTCTAGCCCGGATCAGGGCTCACTTTGTGAAGGGTGTTGAAATGACCTGTGTGCAAGATGGATTTGTTAAATTTAAAGAACGATTCCAGCTGGAGAACACTTTGCTTGTTTGTCATGCTCTGTCTTCCTCTCTTCCCTTCTACTTACTAAGTTCTTCAGAAAGAACCTTGCTTTTCAAGCTGAATGCAGTGTTTCATTGACTGGGTTTAAGAGCAGTGGTGGCTCAGAAGGGAGACCAGCAGAAGCTTGAGGTCTTTTAACAGGCTTTGGACCGTACTACTCAGTTTAGGTCCTAGAAAACTCCATAGCAGGGGCTTTGCTTAGAAACTGATGGTACAAGGCAAGTGTTGCAATAATTTTTAAGTGGTTAAAACCTATGTGTATAGTATTTTATACTGTAGCATCCAAAATTGGTTTTGTGGAAGTGTGTGTATGGATGGCAGCTCCTTAAAAAAAGCAAGAAGAATTATCTTTTACCAGAAAGTTTCCTGAAAATTAAACATATTCATTGTCTGTGTGGCATATCTGGGCTTTATTAAACTAACGTGAACAAAAAGAGCAAAATTTCCCAAGAGCTTCCTTCCTGCATTGGTGTTTACATACTGGCATAGGACTGGCTTCTTCAGTTAGCTTTTGCTGTTACGAAAGACCCTTAAACCCTTTTTCTACAAAACCAGGAATGTCCGCTTGGTGGCTGCCAAGAGCTAAGGGACTTCTTATTTAAAACAAAACAAATCCATAGTTTTGTTCTTGCAAAACAAAGAATTGATAAACAAAGCACCTCAAAACCAGTTGCTAAACCTGTGTAGAATCAGTCCCTCTTCCCAGTAATGCCATCAACAGTGGATGATTGTAAAAGGCAAGTTTTCTCTCTGGGTGCTTTCATGTGCAACAAAAGCTTGACAGATACATTGACATTTTCTTCCCCCTCCAGAGAAACTCCAAATAATTGTACAGAATTGTAAATCAGTTGTTAGTCAGCCGGAGCTGGAGTTATCTCACCCTCTGGCCTTCTCTAAACATCACACGGTATCTGGCTTGAATTATTTGTTAATGTCTCTGTTTGTTGTGCCAGATTTCTCACTCCCATAGGACTTTTTTTTTAAAATTCACCTTAAAGTAATTTTTTTGTGAATATACTTTTTTTTTTTTTTTAGGCTTTTGTGGAGGTACAACCCGTGCTTTTGCATGACACAGAAAAACTCCTGCAGAAATGAAGAATATGTTAGTACTATAAATAATAGTTGTGGACTTCCCACAAACAGGGCCCCAGTGGTCCTCATCTATTAGTTACAGAGGGCACTAGATGAAATGCGGAGTGGTTTTTATTGTTGAAAGTCAGTGTAATTATAATGTTTTTGAGAAATTTAATCAGGCAATATGGCAGTTGAATGACTAGGGTATATTTTTAGATAATTTCATGACAAAGGAACTGTTGCCATTTCATTCAAGATTTTCTAGGTGACAGAATTTTCACTGTGTTTTGCAGCTTTTGCTCTCAGTAATTCAGGGTTTGTTTTGTTTTTAAAGCAGAGGAAAATTAGCAGAAATTGACTCTTGCATCTTTGCTTTAAATGTAGCTGCAATGGCAAAGACACTAACTGAATTTTTAGAATTGCCACTTTACAAATTTTAACCTTTTGTTTTTAAAGATCCAAGAAAACACTCCTGGCCAAAATCTAGGGGAAGCTACTGCCACTTCGTACTGTACAAGGAGAACAAGGATACTATGGATGCCATTAATGTTCTATCCAAATTTCTAAGGTAAGGCTGTGTTTCTGCCAGCCTGGCTGGCATGCAGTCCTCCCCCTACATGTTTAGTGTTGCTGTAAATGTTATGCTTAAGAATTATGTAAGAGGAACACGAGTGATTACTATTGTCTAATTCGTAGCCGGTATTTAAAAAAAAAAAAAGAGAGAGAGAGAAAGTTATTTCAGAATATCAAATTTGAAAATTGTAAATTTTGGAAGGGGGTGAGAATGCAACAAAATGATCCCAATAAATTTAAAAGACTGTACTCTACTACTTCAATGGAAAAAGGTCCACAATTGAAGTTGGCTGATCTAAGATGGGCTTGGCAGCTCAAAGCCTCAACGTGCATAACCTGAATTAAAAACCCATTTTCTCCCTGTGTGTGAATATATGCAAGAATGTTATGAACCTGTCAGATATTGTTGTGATAATATGCTGATCGGTTCCTAAGCAGTTACAGCTGATAAACTGTTGTTCCATGTATTAATTTCTCCATGGCAACACAGGCTTAGTTCCTTTCACCCCATCAAGTGCAGCAACAAAAAGATTTGCCAAAGGCGTGATGTGAACACAGTGAATTGCAGAGGAAGGACTATTTTAAAATTGGGTCAATTCAGTGGTCTACTCGTAGAGAAACTGACCCACTTCTCCCCTTCTTTTCCTTTCCCTCTTCCTGTCCAAAAATAAATGTTGTTGTAGTCTAGACTCTAACCAGTATACTACTAGTATTTGTATTTGAGAACAGAATGGTAGGAGCACAGTTTGGCAGAAAATGTATGTAATGGCAATCCTGCTACCCCCTGATGCCTGTAGCTAGAATAACTGGAGTAGTTCCTGTGTGACAGGCTGTAAAGTACAAAGTGAAAAGGAGAGGAAATTTTCCTCTCATTATTTTTTTTTTAAGTGAAATTAGTGGTGGTTGCACATTTGTGCATTGAGTAGATGTATATAAAGAAGTACTTCAAAGCTTATATTCTGAAAGCACAGTTGTGGTAAAGGTGAATGTGTCTACATATAATTAAAATACAAGTTTCCCTATGTTTTATGTGCTTATAGATGAGATTAGTAAATGTCACACATAACATCAAATTGAAGTGTAGTACTGGAGAATTTATTTACATTTTCTGTTTGTAATAGAGAAGATTAATAATTCTAGGTAATTATGCTAATAATTATTTGATCTATGGCTATTTTAATACATAATATCTGTTACTGTTGCTTTTAAGAGTGAAGCCAAACATATTTTCCTACATGGGAACTAAAGATAAAAGGGCTATAACAGTTCAAGAGATCGCTGTTCTTAGGTAAGTGAAAGTACACTGGAGTATTCGCATTCCTACCCTGATAGCTTGAATATCTCGCTAAATAATCTTGAAGACTCGGTGTGCCTGTGACACAAATGGCAGATTTAGGTCCTGATGTTGTAAAGCACATTTGTTAATGAAGATGCTATAATCCTTTTTTATTCCGTGGTGATTGCTAGTATTTTCAGTCAGTGGGGCTCTGAGTCATAGGCTGGATACGTGTATTTGGCTGAAGCAGGGGCCAAATTGCGTGTGCTCTTATGCTGCATGGGTCCTGTGCAACAGCAGAAAAACGGAATAACATGGTGAAAATTATGTCCCATTTCCTTCCTGATGTTAGTTTCCCCCTTCCTCCAGCTGGAATCCTGTTTTCTTCCTCACTGAGCTCTCTGAACAGCTCCAGAAAATGCTAACCATAACCACTGCCTTTGCTCATCCGTGAGTAGCCAGAAGGGGCAAAAAAATGATGAGGAATTTTTCCTGCTGTAAGCTACTCCCATAAGTCACCTATTAAGAGAAAATAAAATTTATATATAACAAACACATTGCAAGATAATTATATGGTTTCTGGGCACCTGAAATTAGTGTTACATCTATAACTGAGAATGATGGATGCCTCACAGTCATGTATAACAATATGTGTTTAGCTAGCTGAAATATTCTGCCTGGATTACTATTTAAAGCTCTTTGAAAACTTTACTGCTCAAGTGAGGAATTCCAAGGTTTAAAAGCCAGAAATTTGATCAAGTCCTTGTTAAAAGGAGGGTGTTCAGTACTTAGTTGTTCATATTTTTCCTCCTAGTGGTTTGTGTGTGCTTGCGTTTGCACCTATGAAAAGGAATTATTAATTTGTGAATCACGAGAAGCCCCAGATTCTCATTGCTGTGAGGCAGGTTTGCAGAGTGATGACCATTAACCAAACGCGTGGTGCGGCCATCTCAGGGGCCGTTCCATTTACTTTTAATGTGAACCACATTTAACGTTGTGTCCAAGAGCTTCGGTGTGTTGTAAGCATTGACTGGGGGGAAACGT
Organism: Tringa solitaria; assembly: GCA_026413425.1. Taxonomy (NCBI): domain Eukaryota; kingdom Metazoa; phylum Chordata; class Aves; order Charadriiformes; family Scolopacidae; genus Tringa; species Tringa solitaria. The sequence continues at coordinate 14,977,996 of JAOXJM010000001.1, forward strand.
ACTGATCTGTGGTGCCTGCACAGTAGTTCCACGGCACCCGGCTCCCACAGAATCACAGAGTGATAAGGGGTTGGAAGGGACCTCTGGAGATCATCTAGTCCAATGCCCCCTGCCAAAGCAGGTCCACCCAGAGCAGGAACGTGTCCAGGCAGGTTTTGAATGTCTCCAGAGAAGGAGACTCCACCACC
>JAOXJM010000001.1:14978283-14991381 GCA_026413425.1 Tringa solitaria
TATTCAAGTTTGTGCCCGTTTCCTCTTGTCCTATCCCTGGGCACCACTGAAAAAAACCCGACCCCATCCTCTTGACACCCTTCCTTTAAGTATTTATGAACATTGATCAGATCCCCCCTCAGCCTTCTCTTCTCTAGGCTAAAAAGACTCAAGTCCCTCACAGCAGCCTTGGAGGAGGGTGGTGCAGGAGAGGAGACATTGCCATTTATCAGCTCTCTGAGCTGCATACGTTGGCCATGATATTTGATAAACTTGTCTACCTTGGTATAAATTTCAGTAGAAGTGTCAAAGAGCAGCTCAGTGATGCAAAGAACAGGCTATGCTTCCAGAAGTACTAGCAACAAAAATGACAGGTATCGGTGACAGACTGGATTTCATATTCCTTCATCTGCACTAAGCTTACACAGTGGCTAATTACTTAACTCAGAGTTTATGACTGCGCTAATTGGAGTGTATTCATGGTGTAGTTACTCAAATAAAGCAGAGTTCAGCTTATGGGGTACAGTATACATCCATATGGCAACATACCTTTTTTTGTGTGCGTACAGTAACATACATGTGAAAACAGTCTTTATCACGGTATAAATTTTTTCTTGTATGAGTAGCCTTAAGTTCTTTTCTTTTAGCTATTTCATTAAAATACTTTGAAGAGACAACAGTAGAAAATTGGGGAAACTGGACTTGCTGATTTTTGTTTTGAAATGCTGGCACTTCTGTATTTATTTATCTGCTTTTCTAAGCATGGGGTTGGTAACTGTTGTCTGTTTCTTTTTAGAATCACTGCACAAAGACTTGCTCATTTGAATAAATGTTTGATGAACTTCAAATTAGGAAATTTCAGTTACAAGAACCATCCACTGAAATTAGGAGAACTGCAAGGGAACCATTTCACTGTTGTTCTCAGGTAATACATTAGTATGTATTTATACAGTTCTGTTAGAATTTTTTTTTTCTTTAAATAGGTAAGACACATCAGTGCATCTTACCTGAAAACAGAAGAAAAGTCCTTCTATTGGCAGGAGTCTGTTGAATTTGATACATGCTATATAACATTGATGTTGAGCTTCAATATTATGGGGATCACAAAATAGTGTAAGCCCTTAATAATCTGTCTATAACTTTATTTTTTTTTTTTTTTAATATTAGAAACATAACAGGAACTGATGACCAGATAGAGCAAGCAATGCACTCTCTCAGGGAAATTGGATTCATTAATTACTATGGAATGCAAAGATTTGGAACCACAGCTGTTCCTACATATCAAATTGGCAGGTATGTTTTGTTTACACACCACACCCACACCCCCTTCTTTATTACTGTTTTTTTATTTTATTTTTATCCCTGTATAACCTCTAATGTATTTTGGGGAACTTTTTTGTAACATACTGTGTGTGCCAGTTTTAATTTTAGATTCAAGAAAGAACTTGTTCTAGCACTTGCTTCAGCAGTTACCTTGCATAATACCACTACTTTTAATATTGCATTATACACTTATAATTTTTTTTTCAGTAAGATGGCTAAATCTCCTTAAAATGTTTTTAGTCAGTTCTTAATACATTTCCCTGTTTTAATCTTAGAGCTATTCTACAGAACAACTGGAATGAAGTAATGGATTTGATATTGAAACCACGACCAGGAGGTAAGGACTGAAAAATTAAACATAAGTGTTTCTGTCGTCTCCTCCAAGAATTGTATGTTCAGGAAAAACATCTTTAGATTCTTTTAGTTGGCAAGGATGTCTGTGAGGACAGCTTTGCATGTGCTAAACCCCAGCCAGTTTAGCGATGCACAAGCAATCTTCAGACTCTGCCTTTCTGCTTCCCTTTCCTGGCTGTGCAGTTTCTTGCAGTGGGAGTGAAAAGAGACTGAATGGTTATACACAGAGTCTGCTCAGACTCCACCTGGAGCCTTCCAACCTCAACTATTCTGTCAATCTGTGTAATTACCATGACTAAAACTTTTAATTTCTCAACTGCTTTAACAAAAGGCGAGATGGATGATTGTTTTTGGTGTGTAGTTAAAAATATTTTTCTTTCACATCCTTGTTCTAGCTGAAAAGGGATACTTAGTCAAATGCAGAGAAGAATGGGCAAAGACTAAAGATCCAGCAGCAGCCCTCAAGAAACTACCCGTAAAAAGGTGCGTGGAAGGACAGCTTCTACGTGGACTCTTAAAGTATGGAATGAAGAACATAATCTCTGCATTTGGCATAGTGAGTGTAAAAGTGCTATGGGGTATTTACTTGAATAAACGCTCTTTTGATGGTATCGTGATGAATTTGAAATAGTCAGAGATGCCTGATAAGTAGAAGGTTAAGTGTAAAATCTTTATAGTTATCCCTCCTTTTTGCTTGAAGTACTGCTGCATGGTAACTGACAATATGTGTAATTAATGTATGCATAATGAGATCTCCAATTTATACAACAGTCTCTGGTACACTGGAAGCAATACAGTTATACTTAGTAACCACGTATAATACAGATCTGAGAATTGTGCAAAAGTTCAGTATCAGAGTTTTTCTGTTGCTTTAAAAGTATAAATCCAACTGATAGTGTGCTAATGAACCAGCTTGGCATAGAGATTCACTGTCATTTTCAAATACTGTAATCAAGATCAAGTCTTTGGAGAAAATACCTCATCACCAGCAAACTACTGCGCCCATTGTAGGAGCCGAGGAATATTATCTTGTTTATGAAGAAGATAATTAGCATAACACTGTGCTTTCACATCTGCAAAGTTTACTTAAGATTTGAGGAGGCTGAGTATGAATTCAGTGTTTTGTAATAGCCCCATGTGCTTGATGAGCTGCTGAATGAAAAAAAAAAAAAATTTTTTTTTTTTAATTTAAGCACAGGGTTTTTTTGGTGCAGTTTTCAAATGTATAAAAGCATTATTTCTTCACATACCCTTTTCCCAAATAATGAACTAAAACCAAATCTGTATACTAAGAAATTGTGTTAGTATTGTTGCTAGAGTAGGTAACATTTCAAATATATGCATTTTTGGATATGATTGAGAGAAAAAACAACTTCCTAATGTTCCAATTTTTTTTCTTTACCTCTAGATACCAAGAAATAATCGTTTAATGTATATTCATAGCTACCAGAGTTATGTATGGAATAACATGGTGAGCAAGAGAATAGAAGAATACGGGCTTAGAGCCGTACCAGGAGATCTCACGCTTAAAGGAGGTAAAATCAGACAAACAAAAAGCCAACAATGCTCCGTAGTTCAAATTGCTAGGAAAACAAGGCACATATCTCTTTATGTGATACTCCATGCATGTTTTATTTTCCCTTTCTCCCATTTTGGTCCAGTGATTTCTGAATCCAGTCACCAGTTTTAGTCAAATTTTACAAGGAATTGGAAGTTAGATAATACACTTCCGTGAGCTGATGACTCGCTTGTTTTTCCAAATAGCTGGATAGGGAAGAGTGACTACGAAGGACTGATTGTTCTCAAGAATGAACTCAAGTCTAGTTGAGCTATGGAGAACTATGGAAGGATACTATGAATGTTTTAACCACGAAAGTTTTTGTTTGCATTAATATCTTGTAAAGCAGAGACTCCACTCAGTTAAAACTTTCTTCACTTGGATTTGCTCTGGATTTCCCTGGGCTGAGAATCAAGTAGTTCATTTTAAATTTAGCTAATGTTAACTGTCACAGGCATCCATATTGGTAACTCTTTGTTTTCTGACCTGATTGTAGCCACAGCTGTTCATATCGAAGAAGGAGACGTTGATAAATACACTATCCACGATGTGGTGATGCCATTGCCTGGATTTGATGTTATTTATCCAAAGCACAAAAGTAAGTCTGACTGATAACTTACATACTCACTCTGAAAATATAAGTCTGCTTTAATATTGTTCCTAAAAGGAAGATTAGATCTATTCGACCTTGGTGACCATTAAAAGTACACTCTTTCAGAGCTCTGATACATTGCTGTCAGCCTCTCCCATTATGATAATAGTCTGCATTGTAACTTGTTTCATTTAACATAAATCTGTTTCGTATTTCTGTTTAGTTAGTAGCTTTTCCAAAGAAAGAAATTTTTTAGTGAGACAAAATTATTTTATCCCAGCACAAGGGGAAAAAAATAGTGAAACTTTAATTAAAAAGTGTATGCATTTGATTTTTAAATTAGAAAACAAACCAGACTTCTATAATCTGTAACCCAAACAAACACTTGAAGTTAGGAAAAAGAACTAGGTTAAATATTAACCAATATGGATATTTAAAAAGAAAAGCATATCTTTCGTCTCCTCTCTATAAAGTACATTGGACCTAAATTGTTATCTGCACGCAACACAATGCTATTATTAAGGGATAGAGTTGTAGAATTATTTTGGTTGGAAGGTGATCTAGTCCAGCCTTTTGGTCAAAGCAAGGTCGGTGCTGTATTCAGACCAAGCTTGATCAGGGCTTCGTCCTCTCAGGTCTGAAACTTTCAAGACCAAAGAGTCTCTAAGTTCTAGCCTAAATCTTCTCTAAGCTAAAAAAGCCCAGGTCTCTCAGACTCTTCTCAAAGAGCACTTGCTACAAGCCCTGGCCATTGGGGTGATCCTCCATTGGGCTCACTGAAGTTTATCAGCTTCTGCTTTGTCCTGGACACTCTATTCCAAGTGCAGTCTCATGGGTGCCCAGTAAAGGGCAGTAATTGTTTTTCTTGGTGTAGCTACTGGCTTAGCTCCTGTTGTTATTAGCTTTTGTTGCTGCCAAGGCACTCTGTTAAGTCCCCTTTCCCCAGGGAGTCCCAGGTGACTGTCAGCAGAGTTGCTCCCTAGCCTGTACCACTGCCAGGAGTTAATCACTCTCAGGTACAGGACTTTGTCATTGCTGAATTTCATGAGATTCCACTTGGCCCATTCCTCTGGCCTGCCTAGGTCCCTCTGAATGGCAGTCCTGCCCTGGGTGTATCAACTGCCACCCCAGCTTGATTTTGTCCAGAAACTTGTTGGGGTGGATTCCAGCTCCTCCACATATTCTGATGAAGGTCGCAGCCAGGACGCATACCAGTTCCTTGAGGAACTCTTGCTTGTAATGAGCTTCTAGGTAGAGCTCAAACCAGTAGTGACTACCCTTTGAGACAATGAGCCAGACAATTCCTTACCCATCTAGCAGTCCACCTGCTGTAATATTCTAAACTTGGATACAAGGAATACAAGGATGCTGTGGGAACATGTCAACAGCCTTGTTGTTACTGCTCCCTCCTCTTCCACAGATGTAGTAATTTCATCATAGAATGCAGTAAGGTTGGTGGGCTTCTTGGTTTTTCTTTTCCTTTTTCCCCCTTTGGTAAAAGCACGATATTATTCTCATTGTGTGCTCAGAAACATGTTCCAAGAGGATTAGCTCCACCATTTTTCTCAGGGATCAAAGCGAGTCTCACTGGTCTGTAATTCCCTAGATCATCCATCTTGCCCTTTCTGATTATTCAGAGATGGCAGAGAAAAGCTCTACCATGACATGAGCCCACTTTCTCCTCCTGTATTTCTTCCACTACTGGTCCACTCTCTTTCCTGAATCTTGTCTTTAGGAACAGAGGCCTGGGAGACCTTGCTGATTGATACTGAGGCAAAGGAGATGCTGGGAGCATTAGCCTTATGTCTGTCACTAGACCAGCTGCCCCGTTTAGCAGCAGGCCAACATTTCACTTGAATTTTATTCCTGCTGTTGCGGTTTAGCTCTTTTTGGTCTTGATGTCTGTTGCTGCTTTAAACTGTAGCTGAGCTTTGGCTTTTCTGGCACCATCATCCTCGCATGCCTAGACAATGCTTGTATATTCCTTCTTTGTAGCCAGCCCTAACTTTCACCTGCTATATGTGTCCTTACATGTGATCTTAGTCAGGAGTTCCCTACTTAGCCAAACCAGCCTCCCAATACATATGCTTGTTTTTCTCAATATTTGGTTGAACTGCTCTTGTACTTAGTTGTCCTTTAAAAGACCAGTCAGGTCTCTTAAGACTCTCTGCCCATCAGAGCCAAGTCCCAGAACTAGGATCCCATTTATCACCCATCTCAGAAACACCTGGAAGGTAAAGATCTGTTTGTGATGGGGGTTGGCACCAAAGCACGTTGAGCTAAAAGATTGGAAAGAAAAGTTGCATTTTTTTACATTCAGTGTATTTACACTGGGATTTGCCCACAGTAAGCCTAACTTATCCCTGTTTAAAACTGCCAACTGCATGAAGCGATGCTGGCAATTGCACTGCAAATCAAAGGCACCAGACAACATTTTAGCTGCAGTATATTCTTGTATTTCCATTGCCTTCCCTGCCTTCCCCAGGTGTGCATGCACATGCTCTTACTTAAAGATACAAGACTCTAATAGAATTAATCCTGCTGTTGGCAGTGTACTTAAAGGCCTCTATCGGCTAATTTCTTCTCTTCACTCATTTCACTCTGCTGCAATGGGTAGTTTGGCCCATTGTTTGTTTGGATTTTTTTGGTTTTTTTCTCCACCACCCCCCACCCCCACCCCCCCATATACCTGATACTAGTCTTGTGAAGTTCAGATAATTGGAAAAGATGTACAGGATGTCAATGAAAAACCAATAAAATATTTTGTAAATTTTATTTTCAGCTGAAGTTCTGGTTTGTTAAGATTCTTTCTTGGTTACTGCCTCTACTAATCAGGTTGTAGAAGCAAACATTGTAGGTAATAAGATTTGCAATAAGTAATTTAAACTTCTGTGTTACATTTGTCTCATATATGCTGAAAACTATTAATGTAAGGGAAGGGGTGATCCATGAAAATGTGCTGTTTCAGTCAGCTGCGCGATGAACTCTCCTATTAAATATTTTCCTGTCTTGCAGTTGGTGAGGCCTACAAGGAAATGCTAGTAGCTGACAATCTTGATATCAACAACATGAGGCATAAGATCAGAGATTATTCGCTTTCTGGAGCATACAGAAAGATTATCATTCGACCTCAGAATGTCAATTGGTAAGTAGGAGGGTCAAGGAAATTTAATTGAGAGGATAAAGTATATGTGGGATGACTAACTACAAGAACCATGAGACTGACCCACGGGATGTATGTGTAGGCTGAAGCATGGGTAGGGAGGAATCTCTGCATTTCCCTCATGGTTTTTTGGCAGTTGAAGTTGAACCATAGCCTTATTTCTTCCTTGGTCCTCTGGTTCTGTGATGCATGAGCGTCAAGACATCTATCTAGTGGTTACACTCCTTGCAAGGGCTTACCTGAACACTTCATAGGTAATTGTGTTGAAACCTTGGTAGATAATACTCAAAACAGGTGGGTTTTTTTGCAGTCTTGCTATGAGAAGGCCGGTCTCCAGTTACTTATCTGTCAATCAGAAAGATTTGTATCACTTAAACCTTAGTAAATCACTGTTGTTAAAGATACAACCTAGTTGTCATATGGCAACTGAGTACATACCTGTACAAATGTGCAGAAAGACTTGATCACTGATGCATAGATGGTTTAGGAGGGAGACAAAAAATAAAAATGTTTACACTTTATTTTAATTAGTGCTCGTTTAAAGCTTATCTGCTTCCCAGTTACTTTTTCAGCATCGTCATTACATATGGAATTTCTGTTAAGTGAGTGGCAGAAAGTAGAATATGTATTTAAGCCCTTCCAAAGAAGTTTAGATGGCTTTCTTCAAAATTAAGTCACGTATTCTTAGAGTTGACATTGTTCTTCCCATAATTTCATAAACTATACTTCTTGTAGAGCTGGAAATCCTGATAGCCCATGAGAGAAAAGAGGGATGAGTTATGCAAAGAAATGTCTCACTAATGTTGGAGGGTTTTTTTGGTGGTTGTTTTCGTGGGGTTTTTTTTAATAATCTTGCATCAAAGAGAGGCAAGTCTTCTACATAAAGCTTTAATGGTTATTGCACCATAAATGCCACCTTGACTTACTTTATTGGGAAATCAATTCCATTTCATTTGTAACTGCCAAATTAGAATAATAATAAATAATAGTATAATAAAAATAAATTTATAGAAAACAATAATATATACATTTTATTCTAAATAACTAAAATAATAATGAAAAAATCTTATGTACCCTACAAAGGGAGGTTGTTGCATATGACGATCCCAGAATCCCATTATTTACTACGGATTTGGATAAGCTGGAAGGAAAACCATTACCAGTTCTTCCTACAGGTAAATTGATTTTTCTGCTGATGTTTGCAAAATAGAAGTTTGATCTGGCAGTTGCTTTGAACTGCTACGTACTGAAAGCTCTTTTAAGGAAGAGCTTTCATTTAATCAGCCTCTTAAGCAATGGTATGAAAGATATCCAAAGTTAGGCGTCTAAATAAGGACCCTTATTTCTCAAGGGTGCCAGCAATTCTGCCAGTAGTCTGTATTGACCGTTATATTTTCTTATAGACATCTGTGAAAACGAGTAGATGCTTAAGAATAAACGTCTCTGAAATGCATGAAAGTGGAATTAAGCCACAAATTGTCTATATGCTCGATCATGTATTATTTGTGCCGAACATAAGAGACTACTCAAATACTTAACAGAATTCAATGGAAATTTTTTTCTAACTCTGGTCACAAGGTCTTTTGACACTACTTTCCACAAAAGGTGAAGAAAGACAACCCACTTTGGATTGTAAATTGGAGCATGGTGCTGGTGGTTGTTTAGTTTTATGGGCTGGGGGGTTTGTTGTGGAAAATTCTAGTTCAGTTTAGATGGCATCCAGAATACACGTTACTTAGGCCCTTAACAACTTTTTCTTGCTTGTCTCCTCTTACCCTTTATGACAGATGGTAAATTCAGGGCACTGAAGATGGAGTTCTCCCTTCCCCCATCCACTTATGCTACCATGGCCATTCGAGAAGTTTTGAAAATGGACACGAGCATAAAAAATCAGACACAACTGAATACTACCTGGTTACGCTGAATGAACTGCAAAAATTATTTGATTTTAACATATGTAAAGTGTTTTCATATTTACATGTTCTGTACAAATCCTCAAAGGTTGGTAGTAAGAGATTTGTATTTTTTTAAGTTTTTATTAGTGCTAGAGTTTAACATCAGTAGTCATTTGCAACATGGTGATTGTAAAATAATATAGATCTTAGTGACTGGTGCTTTTTAATGAATGAGTAAGTTGCTTGAGCTGTAACGTGGGTGCATCTTTAAGAAATGGGCTTGTGATAATTTCAGACCTGGAAGAATGTTTAGCTTGCTTTTTTCATTTTTTTTTTTGGCAAGCACTGAATGTTCTTGTGAGTTCAGCACACCTTGAAGTCCCTTCAAATACATTAAATTACAGTTTAGGAAAATGAGTTACAACGAAATTAAGATATCAAGGAACACTTCTATCGCAGGAGGTTTTGCTGGTGCCATTTGCGCTGATGCGGTAGAGGATGCTGTTGTCAAGGCTTTTTATGGGCTGTAAAGATATACAGCTGTTTTAATTAATTGGTCTTTTCATTGAAAAGACTTTCGCCTATTTTCCAGCTTGACTAATACGTGTACCAAAGAATGGGTACTGAAAATAAATTAACCTCAAAGTCTAAGCCTGTATTAGTAACTACTTCCTTTACCTCCTATCTCATGTGTCCGTGGCTGGTAGGGAATAAACTGGGCTACTGTTAGGAAAAAAAAAATAAAAACAATACTGTAAAGCAGTTTTAAAAAGGCACTTCCAGACTCTCCAAGCCTCTAAAATCTCGTCAGTAGAAGACGGCCCCGGCTGTGGCACGCCGCGCTGACAGGAAGGCTCCTCCCACCCCTGAAGTACCTCAGGCGGGGAGGCGGCCCGAGCAGCACGAAGCGGTGGAGGCTCCTGAACCGGCGGGGCTGGCAGCTGCCAGCTGCTCCCCCAGCCCAGCCTTCCCAGAAGCGGGCCGCCGCCTGGCCGGGCCCCGGGGGGCGGTGTAAGGGGCCGGCGGGCCCCGGGGAGCGGGAGGCCGGTGCCGCTCCGGCGCGTGCGCGCTGCGGGCGGAGGGACGGTGACGGGCAGTGCGCGTGCGCTTTGCGCGCACGTGACCCGCCGGGCGCGGGGCTGCTGACGCGGCAGGGGAGGTGCTGTGTGTCTGCCCCCCCCCCCCAGCCTGTCAGCGGGGCCCGGCCCGCCCGGCGCTGAGGGGACCTGGTTCCCGCAGGGGCCCCAACCCAGCAGCGGTTCCTCTAGCGGGTAGCGGCCGCCTGCGTGGGGGGAAACCCTGGCCTGCCTACCGGGAGACTGGAGCGAGGGAAGAAGGGCTCTCCCAGGCCTTAGCGGCTGGTGGGCGAAGGGGCTGCTTGGTGGCCTGGGCCCTGGGCGGCGGGAGGGTCTCGCCCGAAGCCTCCCCGGGGCCCACCGGGCCTTCTAAAGCGCCTTGAAACGGGCCGGCCCTCTGGCGAAGGTGGGTGCGGAGCTGCGTGCTTGAGCAGGGAGGTAGCCGGAGGATGCTCGCCAGGGTCCTATCCCTCTCCCCTCCTCTGTCCTGCTCCTTCCCTCTAGTCGTAAAAGAGCACCGCTCGGTGACTAGTCTCCTGCCGTATTGGTTTTTATTGCTGCAAACAGCACGGTGCTTGTTACTACTCTGTTGTCAATATTCGCTTCTTCCTCAGCAACACACGTGTTTTCCCGGTTCCTTCTTCCCGGGGTTGTTTCTCCAACTTTGGCTCATCAATTGCACCGTTTTCTCGTTCTTTTCCTCTTGTCTATTTAATAGGAGTTTTTGCTTAACTAAAGCTGGCGGCAGATAAAGTAGAAGTGTACAAATTTCATTTTTAAATACTGTTTTGAAAGTGATATTAAAAAGTCGAGAATTGAACTAGCCAAACACTTGTTACCTTCTTTTGTTGCACTTTATGTGATTTTCCTCTCAGTTTCAACTCTGTTTTTTCTCTGGCAGCTGCCAGATGTGTGGATCAGCAGGTGCCTCTTCTGTTACACTGTGTGGGTTTTCTTATAAACGTTTTAGTGATGCTTTTACTTTGCAAATCATTGCAAGACCTGAGTGGATACCTTGCTAATAATATGTCGGTTGTCAATTGATATCTCTGGAACATCCTAAACTGTATGAAAAGGTAAATGGAATATTGTTATATTCCTTTGTATTTTACAAAAATATTTTCCCAGTATTTTTAATTAAGTTTTTTTGTATTACATAACTAGAAACTACATATACATTGAATTACTTTTAATAAAAATCACACTTTTGGGGAAGGAAGAAATTAACAGGCATATTTGTCTTCAGTAATTAATGTGTGATAAACACCAGTTGGATGTGTAAGCGAAGTTTTATTGTATCTTAGCTAAGACTTCTCCAAGCAAATTGTATCATTTAAAGCTGTATATTTATAGAATGTCTTATTTAAGTTTCAATTTAAATTGAACTGCCCAGCTTTTCATGGAGTTTTATGTCCTCAGTAGATCAATAGTTGTGCTGCCTTAGTGGTGACTAACTCAAAATTGTATAATCAGTGTTGCAGAGAAAGAAAACATGGCAACCGTTGCTGTTAAAAAGAAAGAAGTCACTAGAGATCTAGATCATTGTGATATCCCATACTATGTTTCTGAATTTGTGGAAAGAGAAGTTGGAAATGACTATGATTCTCTGAGGAAGCTAGACAACCTTATTGATAAGCTATCTGAAAATAAAAAACAGTTAGAAGGACAGGTAAGCATTTTTTTTTTCCTTTTGAATACACTGTATGACTGATTAAGTATATTTAACTATGGTAAAGTAATATATTATTATTTCAAATGGTACTACTCTACATAGTGCAGTGTTTTCATGTCACACTTCATACTTCTCTGTGAACCTAGGTACTCACAGTTTCATCAGAAGTCCCTAAAAGAATTCAGAATGCCTTAAAGAATGCAGAAGATTCTAAAAAGTCTCTGAGTCTGCTTCTAGAGGAAGAAACTCTTCTATCTGACTCAATTAATAGCCACTTACTGAAGGCTCAGCCATGGATGGAGGATCTTGATGCACTGATTAGTCAAGTAGAAGAGATTGAACGACACCTGGCCTATCTTAAATGGATTTCACGAATAGAAGAGTTAAGGTAAAATTCGAGTACTACATGGCTGTTCTGAGACTGGTAACCCAGTTTGTCCCATCGTTAAAATGTTTTACATTTGAGAATTTTTATCTTTGTTTTTCAATATACAAATGATTCTTTTCTGTTACCTTTAATGAATTTTTGGCCTTGACTTTTCTTGTATTTCATAGTGATAGCATTCAGCAATATCTGATGACCAACAATGTTCCAGAGGCAGCCAGTACTTTAGCATTCATGGCAGAACTCGATATTAAACTTCAGGAATCATCTTGTTCTCATCTTCTGGCTTTTGTGAGATCCACTGTTAAATTCTGGCACAAAATTCTTAAGGACAAATTGTCGAGGTAAGAGATGCAGTGTCACTCTCTCGTCTGCACTGTAGTATAAGTTTGTGTTGAAGTGCTTATTTTGTGTTGCAGTGACTTTGAAGAGGTATTAACCCAACTCCGCTGGCCATTTGTGGGGCCACCGCAGTCTCAGGCGTTTGGCCTTGCGGCACCAGCCAGCGCTCCTGACATATACAGCAATTTGGAGATGTTGTTTTGTCAGCTTCTGAAGTTGCAAACCTCGTATCCTTTTAAATTGTTGTGGTATGTTTTAGAAAGAGTAATAAATGTCAGAGATTCTCAAGGAGAACACTTAAAATTTTGTTCTTCCTGAAGTCAGAAGATTATTTGAGTTTATGTTACTTTGTATTAATAGTAGAATGCTTTTTTGGGTCTCTTTGGCACCTAGCATTTTCTAAACAAAGTTGTCCTTTTTGGCAGTAGCAACATTGTAACTCCAAGTCATCAGATCTACTGCTGTCCTGGTAGCAGACAGTTCAGGTTTCATGAGGATTAGGCCTTACCTGCTGAAGCAAGATTACGCCTGTTAATAAATGGTGATGTATATTTTGTTTTACACAGTTAATACTTTTCCTTTTGTAGGCTTATTTGAAATCAGCCTTAAGCACTTTAGTATGTCCCATCTCAGAAGGAAAAGCGGGAAAACTAAATACGTGTGTCTTGGAAGGAGACTTTGCAAAAAGGGGAGACTACAGAAGGATTTTCATAGAATCATAGAATGGTTAGAGTTGGAAGGGACCTTAAAGATCATCAA